>CM018692.1:52161856-52761856 GCA_009363875.1 Mikania micrantha
TATATGAGTGCATGTTAGTAACTTTGGTTTCGAAATTAAGATCATCATTATTCTCTTAAAGCCAACAAGTTTTTAACCTTATATTTGAGGATTATAAACTTATCTAACATAAAGTGTTTCATTATAACTTATATAAATTCACATAAGTTAATGACACACTCATAGATTAAAGTTTAAAAAGTCGGACATCTTATGATGATAAAATAAATGTTTTTATGAGAAATGAAAAAAATATGAAATACAGCTTGTTGAGTCACAGTTGATTCCACCTACGTAAGCACGCGTTCTACTAATCTTGAACTATGGCACATCACTGTGAGTTATCATAATCCCCTTTTTAAATTTTGCTTTTAACTCGAAGGGAACATGTATACCAAAACAACTATGCTTTGTAACTTATGCAGTTATATCTTCTTCCTGTTGATTCACCAATAAGTTTTCCCTTAAATTTTTTTATACATTTTTGGAAAGAAACAAGCTCATCATTTCTGCTTCTTCTTTATTTTCATCTTCTTGCGCTTGTCTTTGCGCTTCTTTAATCTGATTTATCAAATCATCTTATAGTTAATCTTTAGAGCACGTACTCGTTTTGGATTCTATGGCTCTTTCAGCTTAAGGAAATCTGCTACCACATTCACCTTTCATCGTGATAGAGAATTTCATAGTCATATTCGTTTATTGTCTCAATTTCCTTCATTGTCGCATATTCAAATTTTATTTTATTATTATTTTTTTTATAATTGGGATTCAAAGTTTGGTATGATTGTGTTCATTGTCCCGTACAGCAGGATTCACATGTACTACAAATTATTGTTTCGTGTGTCACCCGTAACGGTAATTACCTTGCATGTTACCCTACTTCATGAACGTGGCACCAAATGTATAAATTTATAACTTCATCGAAAGAAAAATTGTCCTACCAAATTTGTTGTGGTTATAAGATGTTTAGTTTAACTAGTCTCACTCAATTAGATTAAAGAAATTCGCCGTTGTAATTAAAACCGTAAGCTTTGATTCTTTTGCAATTGCAGTATACGGGTTAGTTTTCGTATTCATATAATATTTAAAGTGACAAGTTTTAACCTACTAGGTTATTATAAGTCCATCACATTCTTCTGACCAAGTATATATTTTAAAATCTAATGGTCAGTATAACCGTTGAAATGAACTCCGTAAAGGTAATGTCTCCATAACTTAAATGCAAAGATAATGGCTCCTAATTCCAAATAAAGAATGCTTAATTATTCTCAATGGGGTTTTAACTGACTTGATGCAAAAGCAATCACTTTGTTCTTGCCTGATTACACATCCTAATCCTGTATGAGAAGCATCACAATAATAGGTAGCAAAGTTTTCAACACCTTTATGTAAGGCTAGTATCGGATCGTGTGTCAACTTATCTGTAAGGATTTTGAAAGATTTATTTTGTTTAGGAACTCATTCAAGATTTTTTTTCCTGGTAAATTAGGTGATAGAAACAACTATTCTGGAGAAAATCTAATTAAATCGACGATAATAACCGAACAAGCCTAAGAAACTTCGTACTCCCGTAAATGACTTGGGGTTCTCCCACTTGGCTATAACATCTATCAAAGATGATTTACTTGAATACCCCGAGCATTAATAACATTCCCTCAAAATTGTATCTCTTTGAGCCAAAAGTCACATTTAGATAATTTCGCATACAATTTTTTTTTTCTTGTCATAGAACTCAAGTAGGGTTCTAAATATTTAGAATTATCCTCAGGTGTTTTTGAATATCTTATTCATCATGTCCATAAAGGCAGCTAGAGTATTACTGAGTCTAAAAAGCATAACAGTGAACTCATAATTCTCATATCTTGTACGAAAGACAGTTTAGGAACGTCTTCTTCATGTACTTTAAATTGATGATTTCTTGATCGAAGATCGATTTTTGAAATATGACAAGCTACGCAGAGTTAATCGAATAAAATTTCAATATGCGGAAGTGGATGCTTGTTCTTTATAGTCTCCTTATCTAGCTCCTTATAATCAATGCGAATCTGCACCGAATCGTCTTCTTCTTATCGAATAAAATTGTAGCTCCGCAAGGTGATGAACTAGGTCGAATACAACCTTTAAGCCAATAGCTCATCTATTTTATTTTAGCCCATTCATCTGAGTTGGTGCCAACCGATAAGGAGGCTTGGCAGTAGGAGTCGTACCTCGTATCAGAAAATATTGAATTCTATTCTAAATCTGATGGTAAACCAGACAATTCATCTCGAAACACATCAATATAATAAACTACAGTTAGTCTTATTCTACTTTCTTCTTTTTTTAATCAGTAGTTAATGAGATTAGGTAAACTAAACAAACTTTGTTCAAACAATTAGTAGCTTTTTTCATAGGAATGATTCCAACACGATTTGTTGGCTAATCACCCTTGATGATCAATTTTCCTTCAGTTGGAATACGGACTTGATGGATTTGGTACGCATAAAAAATATAAGCTTGGTTTGTAGTTAACCAATCCATCCTTATTAGCACATCAAAATCGGCCAACTCATTTGTAAGAATTTCACAGGTGTGTTGTGCTTAAAGAGTGTGATCTTACCATTTAGAGTAATGCTTCATTTATTTTGACTACATCACCATTAGCGGTTTCTACCAGAGAAGGTTTATCTAATTTCACTAATGGTTCATTTAGAAGCTTACAGAAATCATAATCAATAAAGCTTTGGCTTGCTCCTGAATCAAAGAAAACCTAGCAAAACATTATTGATAAGAATGTACTAGTAACGACATCCGGCCTGTCCGTGGCTTCTTTTGCATCAAGAAAAAAAGCTCGAGTAATCTTCTAAGCATTTGGATCAGCTTTTTCTCCTGAACCACCAGCCCTATAAATTCCAGTTGCTTTGTTCAATTTAGGACCCTACCAATTCAACGGCCTGGTCAAAGGTTCGAGGTGATCATGTCACTAATTTCACATACCAATCCCCATATATAATGACTAATAAGGTTTGATTCTTATGACACAAGATGAGGCACCAATCGAAACATATTCAAAATTTATAAGTGTATTCTTGATGCCCAGCACGATTATGCGATGGTTAAGACATTTTTCGCTCGATTTGTTCCTTTTCATTCGTTGGCAAAATTCCGTGTCACTAGATCTAAAAAAACTTTCCCAAGTTATATCATAAGAGTTGATCTTCCTATGGTTTAAATAATGTAATTCACCATTCTAAAGCTACATATTTAAATGAAATTGAAAGTATATACAATCATATCTTCATCAACACATTTGCTGATAGCAAGTACCACCTCGATCGTTTCAATCCATCTTAATGCTAAGACAGCTCTTTTCGTTCCATTGAAATTAGGA
This sequence comes from Mikania micrantha, assembly GCA_009363875.1. NCBI lineage: Eukaryota > Viridiplantae > Streptophyta > Magnoliopsida > Asterales > Asteraceae > Mikania > Mikania micrantha. The sequence continues at coordinate 52,165,206 of CM018692.1, forward strand.
GGTTACAAAATGGAATGTTTTATACTAACATTCCTTAGTTTCGGATTGTTTCAAACTAGAAGCTTCTTAATTCTCATTATTTATTTTAGATGCATCGTTTTTTTGTTATTTTTTTGATGAGATTCGAATTTTCATTTGTTTCTTTAGCGACTATTGTCAGAATCGCATCTTGTATTCCTTTTACAACCATATATTATATCTCAACTTTCTGAGTCACAGTTTAATTAATATACGTGTGAGTTCTCTTCCACCCACGTTTTTTTGTTGAAGGTTCGCTATTATTTAAATTTCTAGACATCGTTACCAAATATGATATTTGATAAAGCCTTAGAAATAATTCATCATAATTAGCTCATAGGCTATCATCAAGATTCACACTATATTTCAATCATTCTTAGTATTTCAAGAATACAATTCTACCTATCCCTATGATAGGCACTTATCTCAATTGGGTTAAAGCTTAGACATTGTCAATAGTACCTATTTCGCTAAAACCAAGAGCTCTGTTACCAACATGTCACAACCCGGGCTCTCGACGGCCTGGGCGCTGCGACCCGAATTGGGTTCATGGATAATAAAGTCTCGGCCAGTGTTTATTACTCTTTTTTTCATATGTTTTAAGCGGAAGCATTGTTTCATCAATTCATAATTTTACGTAGCGAAAATCATTATTTTCAAACATCATTAATAATTCACATGCATAGATGTGAAAACTATATTTCATTGTTTCTTAATGATTCATACGCGTGGGTATGAGAAACCCACATGTTCATTGTTTGTTAATAATTTTTCAAAATAACTTTTTAGGATTTCATAAAATTTCATACGCATAGGTATGAACACCACCATTTCATATTATTGTAAACCGGATTTTCACAAACACATAATTTCAAATCATTTTATAATATCCGGTTTATGCATGACTTGGGGCATAGCTCCAATAGCTCTATGGTCTCATCACAAGATCTTATTCAAGGCATCATAGGCCAAGAATCTCTAATCTTGCTTCTTGTTTATATTTCATTGTTACCTGAAAAGTTTTTGAAAATAAAACGTCAGCATAATGTGGTGAATACAAATAGCAGACTTGATATGTAAGCATAGCATGTTCGGTCCTTTAAGCATAATTAATAATGACAATACTACACATTTAGCAGGTTTTCACTGATCGATACAACTATTGCATACACAGGTTTATAACTGTCACTGGTTAGGAACTATAGCGCAGCGCATCTTACGTTTTTTCCCTCCAGCCCATAGCTGGTCAATGGTTAGGTTGCATGCGGAGTGCGTCTTACGTTTAAACTTCGAGCCCGCCTGTGCCAGCCCGTATGGGAATTTACCCATAAGCGGATACAATTTGCAAATCATACATATACTAATAGCCTAAACGCTGGTCATGTAATATCCATTTATTCATCAAAGTTTAAACAAACATGCTAAAAAAATGATTAAAAAGAAGTTAAATGTATTCACCTGGATTTTTGATTGGTTGTGTGACAGCTTAGAACTTTTCAATAAGAATTTGGGCAGCGTTTCTGCTTAATGTATCCTATATAACTATTTGTAAGGATGGTTTCTGATGCTTATTTTATGTTCCTAAAATAAATCATAAATTCAACATAATATTTGTTTATATATCGGATCAAATCTTAACCCTAACCCTATAAGTTAGTAATATCTAAAACTTAAATTTATGGGTAAAACTAAGAGATTAGAATATATACCTTAGTACATACAGATCTCTTAATCTAGAGAGCTTTCAGACGATTATGCTAAGATTGAAATTTAGTTCTAAGGATTTTTTGAGCTGCCATTGTTCTTCGTTTAATTTCTTTGGCTTTCATCGAATTCTCTTTCTTAAAATTGTAGATAATATAGATACGTGTAATTGTGAAACTCAATTGAAGATAAATTCATATTTATCTTCTATTAACATACACCTCACACGCGTACCATTCTTGACTTTTCTTTTATTTTTTATTATTATTATTATTTGTTTTTTATACACGTACACTTTTCTTTATGTATATATATATATATTTTTGATCTTCTCTTGTAAAAATATCATGTTTTATAAAATTCTGAATATACAATTAGGACCTACTCATTTTCCTCTTTCGATCTAAGTTTCGTTAAAAACGGACAAAGTTTAATTATAATATATTTGATTAATTTTTTAGATGGTCTCCTATAATAGTAACTGACGTTCAAATAAACAATTATTTATAATAATTGTCTCATCCTACTTATTCATTTAAACGAACGTTTAAATTTTGAACGTTTATTTCTACTCTTATACTCTCGAACAATCATATTTATAAAATAAACTATTTAATATTATTAATCGAGACCTTACATTTTAATTATTCATTTTAATTATTATATTTTTGACTAATAATATTTTAATTATAAATGAAAGTATTTTATATATCCATAAAACGGGATGTTACAGTAACACAAAAACAAAGGAAATACAACAACACACTTGAAGAACGAAGACTTCTTTGTTGTTATCTTTTTTTTTGTTTACTAATATTTGAGAATGTTAAACATATTTTTGGTTATGTCAAGGTTAAACATTTGAGATTCTTAAAGATATTTTTGTTGTGGTTTTTTTAACAGTTGACATTATTAAATCTTTATTTAGATTGTTTTTTTTGCTTGTAAACATATGTAAGTATTTGATTTGTTTGAAAATAGAAAATTAGTTATTTTTTATGTACAACCAGAGAACCATTTAACCCAACCTGATCAACATAAGAACCCAAACCTAAAAACCAATTAAACTTTAGTTATTGTTTCCGTTCACGGTTCCAATTTCTTACTAAAAAACCCGAATAATTCGACCCAAGCAACCCAAAACCCAATGAACCAACCCGAAAAGACCCCTAGTTCATATTGTTCAAAACAACATAACTTTGACCATTTAGAGATAATTATTCTCAAATTTTCCCTTTCGGCCCTTGAACTTTAGGCTTTCATTTTAAAAACACCAAGTACACTTTACTATAGTATTTTTAATATTTAAAAACTTTTAATAAGTTAATTCATTGTCAAACCCATATAAATTAGTTTAATCATAACAACATCATGATCGTTTATATGAATTTTGGATTTGAATAATTATAGAAATTTTATGTGACACCCGACAATTTCAGGTAAATTGCAACACTTACAATTCTGTATTTCACATTCACACTTCTTGCATTTCATTTAATTAGGTTTAATTAAGTGACTTGAACACCAACAATTGGGAAATGATAGTTCAAGGAAATATCGAATCGTACATTGCACGTTAGTTTTGGAAACCAAGTGTGGCAAAAAACAAATACAATCGCAAAACAATAATTCGAGAAATTATTGAATTGTGCATTTCACATTGATTATGCTTAATCAAGAGTGCAAAAATTTCGTTAACGACGAACACAAACTATTATTGATGATTCAAGGAATGATCGAAACACACACGAGTCTCATTACATGAACTTTGATGAACAAACAATAAACAATCAAACATATGTGTCACCATGTGCTTATTTGCTAAACATGAACTAGACGTTACGAACCGAACGCGAACAAAATCGAGTAAAGGAATCAAAAATTTTGTGAAGGAAGGACTTCGCGGTACGCGAAGACCCCTCGACGAAAAGCTTCGTGGTTGGCGAAGCATAAGTGGGATTTTTGAACCCCGAATTCCTTCGCGGTACGCCTTGGCCATGCACAATCGGCATGGCGGTACGCGATAAAAACAACTCTAACACATTTCACTCGATTTTCTACAATTCACCCAAGCTTCTTCGCTTGTTCGCGACAAAAAGCCCTGTCACCAGGTCCCAAACCCTCTGGAAACATCCTTGAAGCCATTCCTTGGTGATTTGAATCCATTGGATCTCAAGGAATGTGTTGGAAGCTATCAAGAAGTAAGAATCAATGTCATCACTTTTGAAGATACCAGCAGCTATTCTAGCTCAAATTCATACATCTAAGGTAGTTTAAATTGCTTATCTACACTTGGATCATACATGCAAGGGCTAACAACCCACATGCATGAACATCTACCCACATGCAACTCCATATGCCAACTTGCATGAATTTGTGGTGTTCTTATCAGATTTTTAATGTAATGTTACTGATTTGAGAGTGTCGAAATGTTTGGATTGAGTTTAGATAGGTTATTGTGAAGTTTTCTAAATCTTACCATAAAAGGAAACTTTTATGATTCACATCGTTGATTTGTAATAATCTAGACATATTAGATATGTCTAGATGATGCCAAATGTGTATTGAGGTGTTTAGAACACACATTGGAATAGTTGGATTTGTTAAAATACAAACATTTGATAGAAACTTAATATTTTTAAAAACTTGTGACAATCAAAAGAGGGATTTCAATGATTAATATGTTTGATGACTTTAGATTATTTAAATGTGTTAAACAATGATTTGTAAACGTATTTCGAACTTTGATTTGTGAAAGGATTTTAAAACGAACACTTTCCAAATAAGGAAACTTTATGTTGGGCAAAATGTCATAAATGATAATTTATGCACAAAAGATATATTTTATGTGTTTAATATGTTTTTAAAAACATACTAGAAGCATTAGTTTTATGAAAGGGAATTCATACATACACTTTCCGAAAATAGAAACTTTCCAAAATGGTAACTTTTAAGAAATGGAAACTTTATGATTTTCATAGATGACCTAAGTGAACATTGTATGATTAGAGTCGTAGGATGCATGATGATGTCCTACTTGCGTTTAAGATCAACATGATGCATAAACGAACTAAACACAACAAACGCGTCACCAACGATTCGTCTAGTCAACAAAAGTCAACACACAAAACACTCGGTTGAGCACATCGACACTTGGAGTTTTTTGGGATACAAAACACCACAGAACCCATACTCACGACCTATATGATTATAGTTGATTATTAGCTGGTGCTAGCATTCGCAGGTTGCGAACACATACAAACGGGAACTGCGCTACTGGTGAGTTCACGACCCTTTTTTATATTTTCTACCTTTTGGGGAAAAAACTTGCATTCGCAAACTCTTTTTGAAACAACAAACATACCTTTGGATACATATGAACATGTTATTATCACGTTTATGCATATGTGTGGCACACATCCACAACACAGATAAGTCCACATAAACACATCTTGTACCGTTAATAGCCGTGATGCTCGGCGTGGAAATTCTAAATAGTAATATTTAGGCTTGACAAGCCCCAATGTTGTGCGCCGTATGGCCACCCCAACTGGAGGTCGGAACACTGCAAAATTGACCAAACAACATTGCCATGTCTTGTTGGATTAACATGGTGGGTGGCAACATGTCAGCTTAGGTTGCGAACCCGAATATGACATAACACATATTGACTAGCTATCAATGGAAGTTGCAATGTAATTATATGTAGTCTAGCAAACATTTACCTTAAACAATTATTGTTTATTGCTGATACAAAACCTGTGCTCTTACCAACCTTTATGTTGACATTTTTTCTCTCATGTTTTGTCAGGTAACTAAGTGTAACACCACTGTATTTCAGGCTATTACATTACTGATTCTATTGTTAAAGCCATGTATGATAATTGATAATTATGATATGAATTATTGGATGACATTACTGTTGGTATACATATTGAGAACATATGACTTTATGCATAAACCATGGGAATCTAGTTGAAATAAACTAGACACTGCAATATAGTTTATTGCAGTTGAATTATATGATATGGATTGTGGATTTGGAATGGTAGTGGTATAGGATTCTGTAGCCAAAGATATGCAAGGATATAATCATGGTCTATCGAAGAAGTGGTGGGACGGTGGCTGAGGCAGTTGCGACTGACCTCTACAAATGCCCTATACATAAGCCATCTTCGGTTTATCATGATTATATCAGTGTTGAGGCTTTGGTGAGTATAATCCGAGGTTTTAGTTTGGAATGGAAAGGATTTGAGTTTGTTATGGTTTGGTTGCTAAACATAGTCAAAAACACATGGTCATGGTTTATCGAAATAGCGGTGGGACGGTGGCTGGATAGGTTGCGACCTACTCCTACATATGCCCTATACGTAAGCATATTTTGGTCTATTATGGATGTGTCAGTGATATGGTTTAGTGGGATTCGGATTGGGAATATGAATATATTTAAAGATAATAGAATAATGGAAACGTTATTGGAGAGGTTACGGTTATAAGTTAAACACGAATATTAATTCAGAAATGTTAACTTGATAATGTATTCACGTGGGTGACGATTCACACGAATATAATTAGTAGGAATAATATTCTGAACCGATATTCCATAAATCGTAAATCAAATCAAATACGATACGAGCGTTGGATTCGGAAAGGTGACGATCTTTACGAATACGTACGTGAGTAACGCGTTTCGACGAGATAACGAAATATTATTTAACGATATTAAAATATGAATAAGAAATTTAAAAACGTTTATTAGGAATCACAACCTAATACGGATTTTAACGAAGGGTTTTATTAAATAAATAATTTAACGAAAATGAAACGGAATCGTTGTTACAAAACAATTTAATTAAAGCAATTCATTATTACGAAACATAATTATTTAAACGTGTTTTTAATTCAAATATGTTTTACGAGAATAACCGAGTATCTCATAACATTTTACACGATATAAACAAGATCGAGCACGTGGAGACGAAGCGGGTATAAGAAAGAAGGCTTTCTTCTTCTTTCTCATTTCCAACAAACCCTTTCTCTCTCTAACCCACAAAAACACCACCCACACTTCTCTCTACCTTCTCTCTAGATTTCCTTCTTCATTTCTTGTCAGAATCGCGAGATCTTGGAGCTTAAACAACCGTGTGATCGAGGAGAACGAGAGGATACAAAGAAACTCCTCATTTGGTCGACAATTTCAGGTAGATCCTGTGTTTTCTTTCGGTTTCTCCCTCTAAACAATAACCAAGCTATAATCTTATGTTTTAAACGATTTTATATAATGTAAACACTAAGAATGCATGTGTGTAAGTGATGGGAAGTCATGGTTGAGCCTGCAACATAGCTGGGTACAAGGATGATGATGACGAACAGGATTGTTCGAAGGAACCCAGGTCGGCTGAACCTCACCAGCTGCTAACTTTCAGCAGCGAACCCTTGGGTGGGCCGAACCTTGTGCCAGCCGGAGTTGTCATCCTGCAAACCTACCTCAGCCAAACTATGACAACTAGTACCTGACCGGCCGGCAAGTCTGTACGGTATGTGTACTTTCAATACTAACTGTGTGTAAATACATGTTTGTGAACAGTACTTGTATTAACAGAATTCAAAATACAAGAAACAGTTGTACGTATTTATGTGTAAACTTAAATGCCGTAAGTACAACACTCATTTGAAACAATAGTTGTTAGTATTTAGGTGAAAACCTAAGTACAAATAATACAACGAAACACGAGAAAGAACAGTGTTCAAACAAATAACAAGAACAAATCGCTTGCGATCTGATATCCATAGATGACAGGAATCAGATGGCCGATAAATCAGTGTGAAAACAATGTGACAACATGATGTTTAGTTGAGTCCGACAGTGAGGAAATACAATTTAAAACAATATTGTAGTGTCATTTGAGAATAACGAACTGACAGTGTGTTTGCATGAGTGACGATTCACACAAACATATCTGTGAGTTTAACGTTCTGAAAAGATGACTGGGATGTAGAAAACAAGAGTCGGAAAGCAAAACCATCGTCATGTTCGTTCGAGTGACGATTTGAACGAATACGCGCGAAGGCGACGCTATCCGACGAAATGAAAACGAAAGACGACCCGAACGAAAATAAGTTAATAAAATAGAATATTTAATATTTTTACAATTTTGAAACTCATCAAATAATTAAAACAAATCTTTTTAATTTAAAACAAATAAAATGCACTTTACGTTCAAGAAACGCAACGAAAACACGAACCGAACAACCGAAACAAACCCGAACACCACTCGTAGTATAAAAGCTCTAAATGAGGGTTTTCATCTCATTTCCACCACCTACACTCTCTCTCTAACACCATTTCCAGATTCCACATTTTATCACCATTATCAACCTTCAAAGCTTCATAAATTGCTATTTCTCCACGAAAGTTGGTGATTCTTGAACCTACGCGAAGCTCTTGACGCCCTCTACATAGAAGTACAGCAGATCTAGAGGTTTATCCAGCTAAAACTGAGGAATGAGCAAAAGAATACTCACGAAATTAGGGTTTTCACCCCATAACCAACTCAACCCATACAAGCGGTTTTAGAACCCTTGTAAGCCGATCAGGAACCCATAAAAACCCTTTTTGGCACATCTTGACGGGTAAACAACTGAGGTCAGGGGTCACATGGTGATAATGATGAAGACGAAGTGCAGGTTCGTGGGGGTGACAAATGGCCGAACCCTCGTTCTGTAACATCAGTGCCGAAACCGTCACCGGAACAGTGATCTCTACTGTACATGAACAGTAAAACATGTACGAATTTTATACATTTCTGTACGTTTCGGATTCATATCATTTATCATTGCCATTTTGTGTTATCATAGAACAAACTCAGTAACAATTAACAGAAACACAGTTCATAACAATGGTTCTTGAGTCAGATAATAATCTGGCAACACAGAACCATCATTGGTTTAATTGTTAGAATTTTATTATGTATAAACGTATGTGAGGCTTTACAGAACAAAACACACGAATATTGTTATGTGAATGCTAAATTTACGGGTTATTCGTATATGTGACGATCTGTACGAATAAATCTGAAAGTTTAACGTTCTGAATGATATTCTATAATTAGAAAACAAGATTGAAAGGTATAGTTATCACCGTGTTCGTACGGGTGACGATTTGAACGAATACGCGCGATGACTGTACATTTCGATTTAAACAGTAAATTATTTCTTTTAGATTAAAATAAATAAGAAGATATTAGTTAAATTATTAGGAATCACAACCTAGAATAATTAAATGATTTCTACTTTTAAAATCGTGCCGTTTTGTCTCGAAAACTACGCAAAACGACATATTACGCGAAACCGAACGAGACCGATCAACCGGGTGTGGTGAAGCATTTATTATGGCAATTAAATGCCATAATCACATTCACCAACCTCCCTCTCTCTCTCTAAGTCGTCTCCCTCTCTCTCTAAACATCCCAAACTTCTCTCTACAATTGGAAGCTCATTTCAAGCCGGATTCGAGCATAGTTGGTGTCAAGACGTTCATCTCAACACGAAGATTAAGGAAGTACAAAGAAATCAAGCTTTTACCCGTCGATTTTGAGGTAAATCTTCATTTTTATTTTCGGTTTTAGTGAGTATCACGAACCCATTTCGTTTTGGTAGTTTGTTCGGTCTAAACACTTAGAAAACACATGGATAAACACATATGAGTAACTAGAAGGCTTTAGAAACTAACCTGTAACATATTCGAGTTGAAATGGGATGAAGATGATACAGGTTCGTGGACCATCAGATCGGCCGAACCTTTGTGGATTGAAGGGGAGGGTGGCGAACCCTAATAGCCACGAACCTCTCTGCAACGAACCTGTAAAGCCTGCATGGCCTCTGCAACGAACCCTGCAACCCTCTGATTCACGAACCTGTTGCCAGCACCTAACCACCGAACCTTGTTGTAGCTGAATCTAGCTGCTCACGAACCTTTACACCGAAACAGTGGCCGAACCCTCATGATCTGGATGAACCAAACCCTAGCATGGCGAACCCTAGGAGCCGAACCTTAAGGGTTCGGTGGTGTATGGGCCGAACCTTATGTATATGCAAGCCGAACCCAAGGAGGCTTTCTAATAAGGTTCGCTGCCATGCATGGGTATTTGGGCTAAATTGTTATAAAACCCTAAATTGTCATGATGCATGGGTCTAAGAACAATAGAACAAGTGTAAACGATCTAGGAAATGTTAGCTGGTCATAAAAACTTAGGTAGCATGAGGAGTTAATCATATAAGTTGCGTGCATGTGTGTGCATGGGAATATAAGTGCATGGGAAATTCACATAAATGTATGCATATCTAACACTAAATGTTGGCCATGCAAGATAGTTTAACAATTAAGGTGAATTAGTTACAAGTTCATGAGAATCAACAACACAAGTTGAGAAATCATATAGAAATCAAAGAAGTTCAATTGGGCCTAAGTGGGCCCAATGGGGCTTAATTAAGCCCATCATGTATTAAATGATGACGTAAACTCAAGTAATGATATTTTGATAAAATAAAAGCATTATGAATTTATTTAAAAGTTGGTTTAATAATTTCTAAAGTTTTGTCTAATTTGAAATGTTAATTATAAATGGCATTGTCTTCTTTAAAGTTGATTTTGTTATAAAAGTTAGTTGTAATAAATTGTTTGGGATTTTTAAAATAGACAATATAATTGTCTGGATTTTGAACATAAAACAAAAGAAACTCTGCCGAAATTTTCTAAAACTTAAAAGTAAGTTCTTATAACTAACCAAGGGATACGGGGATATAAAAAGGGTAACTAAGTTAGATTAGGTTCTAGATACACTTAGTACTAGGACACTTAGTTGCACACAACAAGACCCAACCTTAGGCACAACGACTATTATGCGTACTTATTGTATTTGAACTTTTATAAAACAACTCAGGAACTGAAGATACTTAGCTTACAAACAAGAGCGCGTATTCTGTGATAGTACATTAGACATTAACACAAGTGAGTTCATTGCCCCTTTTCTAACATTTTGTTTTTAAAACGCGGGGCTGAGAAGCATGCGTAAACTGTTTATTAAATTGTTTACTTAAATGCTTTTAATTTTATATGTTTACATATATATAAAAATGTTATCCTAGACCATGTCTAGGAAGATTTTATGCAGGTTTACTAACTGATTTACTTATAAATCAAGTGAATAATCAGATTTAAACTAAAAGATTTCAACAGATCAAAACATTTCAAAAGAATCACATCAAACATTTTGACAAAACAAGTGTGGGAGTTCAAGGAATCAAACTAATCATTTTGACAAATCAAATGGGTGAATTCAATGAATCAAATGAAACATTTTAGTGAAACAAGTGTGGGACTTCAACAAATCAAACAAAACAATCTTTGCAAAGACAATATTCAATGTTCTCCAAATCAAGTGTTTGTTGAACTATGAATCAAGTGTACATTTCATCAATGAATCTAGTATTCTATGATCAACAAATCAAGTACATCTTGTAACAGAATCAGACGAATCAATAAATCATTTTCAAGGGAAAACCTGGGAAATATCAGAGATAACATATGCCAAAACAGACGAAACAAAAACCTACATTTCAAGAAGTCCTAGCTAGACCGTTTGATTTGTAGGTCATATGTTTGAGGATATTTACAGATTCCCTAACTACTAAGTACCTAGATTGACAGACTAGTCTACTCGAGTATGACCAAAGGCCCCAATCAATAGGACTTAGATTTTATTAAATGTTTATTTATTTATTTAATTAAGCATTTATAACTGTTTATACAATTACTGTAGTTGATCATAATGTGTGATGAACTTGTGAAATCAACATGGATTTCAAATGATTGTAATGACAGGGACAACCAACAGAAGAACTTATGGGATTGTGTTAAGGGTAAAAATGCTTAATTATCATTAACAGCAGTGTCATATGCATATTAGTATGTGGTGGGATGTTGGCTAGGGCTTGTCCCTTACATATGCCCTATATATAAGCATACCTATGTGGATATTACATGTGGTGTTAATGAGGTTAGGGTCTTTACCAAAGGAGGTTTTCAAATCATTTTAAATTACTAAAACTATATGAACTCACCAACCATGTGTTGACTTGATCTTTTTGCATGACTTCTCAGGTGACGAACAGGTCAATTAGGAAGTCATTTCTTTTGGACTAGGACTTCATATAGAAGACTAGTATTTTGGACCTGCATACGTTTGAAGACATCATTATACAAATTATTTTGCATATCTTGTGTAAATACAAGATATTCATTTATTGATGTTACAATAGATTTACATTGTTAAATTATAAACGATAACGATGTAATTTAACTTTGTAATTCTATTATATTTAGCATTTCTCATTTATATCATGTGCAATGTAAACAATCTGATCACTTCGATTATCACTCACGATATCGCGCCCCGGGAACCTTCCGCCCGTAGGGGAAACCCGATCCTACCCCGCCGGATCGGGGTGTGACACGTTCAGACTAGCGAACCTATGGTGAACCCTAAGGCTGGCGAACCTTCATGGGAAGATCTAGCCGAACCACGATACGAACGAACCAGTTGCTTTGCTTCGACAGAACTATAGGCGAACCTAAGTGCTATCAAGCCACGAACCTGCTGCCCACAACACTCACCGAACCTTGTTCCCTTCACGAACCTGGCAACCCACCGGACCTTTCTTGAACATCAGTCGAACCCTCTTGGAACTCCCGAACTTGTTACGAAGCCCAGAGGAGCGGCGAACCTTCTGTTGCCGAACCATGCAGCCGAACGTACTGCATGGCCGAATCTTTCATCCCTGACTACCGAACCTTTTTGCATGAAAGAGCCTTTTTGGTCCCACCTAACCATCCTAGATGAACCTCTGGCTTCGGGCGAACCCACGGTGTCTCAGACGAACCTCACATGAGCACGAACCTTACAATATCAACCTATCACTGCCGAACCTTAACAGGGATGCCGAACCTTTGGCCATTAAACACGAAGGTTCACTGGAACTTGGGTGTTGCTACCCACTTCGGCAACAACACTAGTCATTGGGCCAAGAACACCTCAAACAAGTTGATACCCCTGTTGGGCTATGTGTGTATGTGGCCCAGTAACAATTGGCCTGGCCCATGTGAAAGATTTAGCCATCATGGCCCAATCAGCCGTATATACGTACATCCGGCCCAAGATCATCTAGCCCACCACTTAAACAAATCAAGTAAACAACCGGCCCATTATTTCGGCCCGTACATATAACCCTTAGTCCAATAAGAGGCCCACAAAGTTTAGTTGTAATGAATACAAGGAATCAAACAATTAAAGCTATGTCACAAGATGCCATGGATTTGTAACATTGATTTAAAATCTAAGTTATATACTTAGAATTCTTTTGTCACAATAGTGATTTAAATGGAGTGTAAAATCAATAATAAAGCGAGATAACTTAAACCCAGTGGGATATGGGTTGCCAAGTCTATAACAACCAAGATGTGCCGAATAATGACCAAGACCACGACTTCTAAGTGTTAGACAACCCTAGGACCAACACCCACACAAATCCTTACGACTTATACTTATAAATTACATACGACATGAAATCAATACAGGATCGTGAAAACAAACACAAGTACAATCAAGAGAGCGTGCATTTCTTCGTTTAAGCTAAGTCAACCACCTCAACAACAAGGTGAGTTTATACGCCCCTTTTCTTCAATCTTAATTGATTTTAAATTTTCGGGGCTGAGAAACATGTTTACTTTTATTTATTTAAGAGTTTTAATGTTTCACATATTACTTATACTATGAGTTATATAATATTGTTTAACTTATTATCGTTTATCATTGTATGCATTCTTGTATGATCATGATATGACAGGGATAACACAGATGAACATGATAATATAACTTCATAATTCATCAACGAAATAGACTAACATAGTTATAATATTATATCTTATAACTCTTAGTTATTCATACATAAGCAAACATTGGGCTAATCACAGGGAAACATGATGACAACAACAAAACACATGAATAACTTGAGGATAATACATCTTCTTAATATCATTCAATACTAATGTAAACTAAGTGTAATAAGACATGTACTTATAACGCTTAGTTTACAACTCAATACATATTACGAGATAACATGGAACAACTCACATCCACCACCTGAGCGGATTAAGGGTTGCAAGACTAGTTTTTACTATGGCTTAATGGCAACATGGTGACTACATGGACAACTATCATCCACCACCTGAGCGGATTAAGGGTGGAAAGACTAGTTCTTACCACGGCTTAATGGCAACATGATGATCATATGGATCAATTAGAATGATAATCATGATAATGTATCTTCATGATAACAACATCATTCACACATCAGTTAACATAAAGTAATAAGATAAGTTCTTATTTAACTTTGTTAACAACAATGAGAACACACGACGAGATAGAGGTAAATCGGATGCATTGTAACCTGATTACGTGAGGATCACAATGGATTCCTTTTAGGCTCTATGCGTTGCAATTTGAGAACATATCACAAGTGGTTAATTTACACTTTTATTATTTAAAAGTGATTAACAGTTAACCCCACAGGCAATAGAATAATACAAGGAGCAGATTAAGTAAATCTAATATCCTTAATACATATAAGGGTTATCAATACTTCAGTTTAATAACTGCAACTCTATTATTATATTATTCTATACATGATGTAACAGGTGATCAACAAATGAGTTGAACATGTGGAATGGAGATGGATATCAATAGTTGTATTGCAAGTAGTGTGGAGTTCTAGAAGTTATGTGGTGGGATGTTGGCTAGGGCTAGGTTCCCTTACAAATGCCCTATATATAAGCATGACTTCTTGGATGATATATTACTTGTGAATATAAATAACTATTGAGAAGCCATTGGGAGAACGGGTGAATCAACCAACATACAAGTTACATGATTAACATTGTGATTGTGCATGTGAATGAATCAAGATTTTCAATTAACATACTTATAAACTCACCAAGCTAGTGTTGACTTTGTTTAAATGCATGTTTTCTCAGGTGACGAACATGTGTAGTCACTCATATGCAAAGGCTAAGCTAGTGGACTTTTAGAAGACTTAGCTTCATTTTGTGTTGCATACTTTTGATATGACAAAACATTGAATCATATTTTGTATATCTTGTACAGTTACAAGATAGATGTCACAATGATTCTTTTGGAAGAATTACTTAGTTAAATTATGAACATGACTATGTAATTTAACTTTGTAATTATGTATTGATGTCATTTTAGCAATTTCTCATTTAATTATCATGTGCTATGTAAACAATCTAATCATTTCGATTATCAAACGATATCGCGCCCTGAGAACTTTCCGCCCGACGGGAAAGTTGATCCAGCCCGCCGGCTCGGGGTGTGACACAAACCTCCCTTGGCAGAACCCATGGAGGCGAAGCAGGAGTCTTGCTACGAACCCAAGGGTTGGTCGAACCCTTGCTGTTGGCCGAACCTAGGTGCAGCCGAAGCTTGGCTTGGGCGAACCATTTCATGTGGCCGAACCCATTATCCGGCGAACCCATGCCAGCCGAACCATCATGCTGATCTAGTCGAACCCTAATAGGGGCAGCGAACCTGAGCCACGAACCAAGGTGTAACCGAACCTAAAGGTTCGTTGGTTTTAGGGTTGTCGAACATGAACTCTTTTGGGACTAAGAGATTAGAAATGCACTAAGGATTTTAAGCATGTATATATATGGGGACGTATCCATGCATGCATGGACAATCTAAACCACCACCCTTTTCTCTTCTCAAACTAAAATTTAAAACCTATGGAATTATATATATATATATATATATAGATTGAATGTGTAATGTAAATAACTCAAGCATGAATTTGAAACGTAAATTGAATTTCTTCTATAAATTAAGACATGGTGGTCATTTTGAGCGGACATGCATGTATGTATTGATGGGTGTATAATTGAGTGTACTATATAGTAGTACACATATCTAAGGGGATGAACATAATAAATTACAAGTTGGTCATCAAGAATTTGTACAAATAGCAAGTCTAAATGAAATTCTAATGATGAACACTTACACACTATGTGATGATTACTTTTAACTTAGATAATAAACCTAAGGAATCCAAGCACTTAATAATTTAAGGGCAAACGAAATAAGACAAACTTAATGATGTTGCATGTGAATACTCATGAATACAAAACACACGAAAATTACAGGTTAACTGAGTTGTTTTGGATTT
This sequence comes from Mikania micrantha, assembly GCA_009363875.1. Taxonomy (NCBI): domain Eukaryota; kingdom Viridiplantae; phylum Streptophyta; class Magnoliopsida; order Asterales; family Asteraceae; genus Mikania; species Mikania micrantha. Next base: position 52,181,226 of record CM018692.1, read on the forward strand.
CACATACGCGAGCGCGCATATTACAAGAACACTGATTCTAAGGATTCAGGTGAGTTCTTATAACCTCCTTTTAAAACCATTTTGCTTTTAAACTCGGAGGTGGAACATGTATACCAATTTAAATATTATTTTGATAACACATGGGTGACACCTGGATTATCAATATGATATTCATATTAATGGATTATTATTGATTATGGATTGAGATGTAATATTACTTATCCGTGAGTCATTGTTGGTTGAGTTGACTTAGGTCCTCCGCGTTGATTGAGTTACTATTGGTGAGTTGACTAACGTCCTCCTCAGTGATTCCATTGTTGGTTGAGTTGACTGCGGTCCTCCGTAGTGCACGAAGACACTTATAGGAATATCGTTGGTTGAGTTGACTGCGGTCCTCCGCGATGATTCTGTTGTTGATTGAGTTGACTGAGGTCCTCCGCGGTAACTTATATTGATATGATTACGATGATTGATGCTTATTGAATTGATGTGATTGGTTGAACATATGTGAATAACTATTGGTGATAATTGTGTATGTGATTACTTGGATTGTTTGAATGTTGTGTTTGTTGGATTTTGGCAGAGTTGGATTTTGGGGAAATTATAAACTTTTATAAAACCATTTATAAAGTTTCTTAAACATTTTATAAATGTTTTTGATACATAAAAACTTATGATTTCTCACATACTACTTCGTAGTTGACACTTGATTTTCTACATGTTTCAAGAAACAAGGAGAAGTAGGTAGAGCAGGATAGCTCTACATCTTTTGGACATCATCACGTAGGGTCTTGGACTTAGCTAAAATAACTGAAATTCTGGAGACTAGAATATAGTTAGTTAGCTAAATCTTTTGTGTATTTGATGTAACTAGCTCATGATGAACATGATTTTTGATGTAATTAATTTGGTTGATTAATTGATATGTGATGATTTAATCAGATGCCCACGAGCTTGTGAACAATCTACACATCCCTTGTGGCATCCAGACGTTTCCGCCATCGGTCAGGGTGTTACACTAAGGCACGCACACCAGGATTAGGATGCTAGGCTAGAGTCTCATGCATATGTTGTAGTGTCTTAAGCCATTTCAAAACATATACTAATTATTTTACTATGTCATGATAACCGACATAGGATTCGCTTCCGCAACTGTTATTTTTAATGTTTTAAAATTGTTTTAACTTACCTTCCGCAACTCTGATTTTAAAAAATTGTTTAATCCAAGTTACTGGATGTGCGTATGCAACCAAACATGTAGGTCTTGCAACTGTAACTGGAGACTGCGATACTGCAGAACGGATACCATGTCGGTCTCGAAGATCGCACCCAGGAAGGCCGGGAGGACGGTGGTGCGACATTGTACACTTTCTAACTTGGTATTATATTTTAAATTCTGGATGTTATAATGAACACGTTTAACCTATCTTAATCATTATTGTAACCACAAATAAGATAGAAGATACAAGATGACGAATCATAAAATGATCCTTAATTTGAATCTATAATTAAATTTAGATAGCTAATAATTGTTAAATGGTTGATTTAATAGAAAGAACATTAATTAAAGAACCAAAAAGCTTCAACAACATGGACATTGATACCACTACAAGAAAAAGAACCTAAAATGATTAGAGCTATAGTGTCAGCAAAAGCCATTTCAATAGACTGGACGATAGCAACGTTACATGGTCGCATATGGTGTATACAGTTTTTTGACTTTCTTGGATAAAGCAGCGACATCTCGTCGCAATAGAGCACGGAGAAAGGGGGGCTTTGACCAGGATTTTCAAACTTTTTGGAAAACCTATAGCGACTTCATGTCAATGCTATAGGTCAATTTTTTTTTAATTTTTCACATTTTTTAATTCTTCAGTATAGAAGGATGGAGAAAAAATAAAATTAGCGTCAACAATGACCTTTCTTCGCCGTATCGAAGCATTAAAAAAAGCGCATTTTCCCTTTCCCAAATCGAAACAGCATCATTTTGTTAATGACCTAAAGCGACGACGTGTTTTCGCAGTAGGTTTTATACATCCAAATTTTACGTAGAATCACCATTTTTGCATAAATGAGTGAAGACCTATTTTCACCCCTCACATGGCCTATTTGGGACTTTTCTATGGTTCTAGGGCCGATATCATGTTTAAAGGGTTGTTGGGACCATATCAATTACATAGGTATGTGTTTTTTTTCCTATTTTCCATTATTTTTGTGTTCATGTAATTTATATGAGGGTTTCTCATTTTGTGTATATTCATTGCATAGTATATGATCTTCTACACCTAATTTCGTGTTCAAAGCCCTTTCGGAACCTTATCTTCTACATAGGTATGTTTTTTTCGGTCTTCAATTCTTTTAATGTCCTTGATGTTTATGTTTCACTATATGTATGTATGCTTCATTATGTTTTAGAAAAAAAATTTATATGTGTAGGTTAATTTTTATGTATAATTATGTATATATGTATGCTTCTATTTTCTATGCATATATGTTGGTTAATGTATTGAATATGTGTTGCATAATTTTAATTGTGTATATGTGTGTATGTACATAACTTTTGGTGTTGTTCCAATTGTATATGTATTCTTAGGTTTATGTACTGATGAATTTCATTTGTGTATGTATGTTTAGGTTTATGTGTTGTTAAATTTCATTTGAATACGCATGTTTAGGTTTATGTGTTGGATAATTTCAATTGCATATGTATGTTTAGGTTTATGTGTTGGTGAACTTGTTTCTTATGTATGTTTATGTTTATATGTTCATGAATTTCATTTTTGTGTATGTATGTTTAGGTTTATGTGTTAATGAATTTCATTTGGATATGAATGTTTAGGTTTATGTGTTGATGAATTTCATTTGGATATGAATGTTTAGATTTATGTGTTGAAGATTTTCAATTGGGTATGCATGTTTAGGTTTATGTGTTAATGAATTTCATTATAATATGTATATTTAGATTTATGTGTTCGTTAATTTAATTTGGATATTGTAACACCTGTCAAATTTCAGTAAACAATCCGTTGCTAACCGAACCAAATGGGCTCGTTCCAGTTAAGTCCAACAAGGCCCAATAACCTAATCCATAACGCTAGGCTCATTTAAAGTAACGAAATTTTCTTAATGAGTGATTTTTAGAGTATTTGGTACATGAAAAACCAATTAAATAAGTTAAAAATTTTCATATACGGGATTCTTAATACATTAATTAAATTGTTTCATGAATCGGCTATATATGACATAAAATTTATTTCAAATATTTGTGTGTTGTTACTAAACTATTTCATTCATAGAAATAATAGTAGTAATAATCTTAACAATATATGAGAACGTGATATTAAACCAAGTTATAATGCGATATGGACTGGCTGGTTTGTACCCATATAAGAACTCTAGGTATATAAAGGAATTTAGGAATGTTGCTCATCATATATGTTCAACTGTTCACACACACAGTCACTAGAGTGTGTGATCGTGACAATCCTGAATAGGAAAAGGAAGCCATCGATGTTCTTCTTCGATGACCTCTTCAACTAGCAACCCCCTTATTTCTCTTGCAGCTGTAAGCACAGAAGGGGTGGTTTAATCTTTTGCAAACTAGGAAATAGAAAATGGAACGAAAAGCGGCTCCCCCTCCGACGCACCCCCTTCAATTGGTGAGCTATACTGCCACCTCCAGCAATCACACAATAACAGCTTCGACGATCTCCACCTCTGATACGCTTTCTCTGGTTAACTTTGATGACCTCTTGCATGTTTCATCGGCTTAGCCAGCATGCACGTTGTGGTAGGGCAGTGGTAGTCGCTGGCGGTTCATAGCTCAATGTTGCAGATTAGAGGCTGAAATTTAACCATGATAACCATAATAACCTTAGACAAAATACCTGGCCATTCCTATAGTGGGGCTCCTTTTAGTGTTGACTTCCAACTACAAGGACCACGACGTGTGACAACTAATACCTGACTGTCCGAAAACTGTATGATATGTTTACTTATGTGACTATTACTTTATATTACTTTTGTGAATAACTAACTATGTGATAATTATTCTATGAATACTATGGAGGTCATGATTATGACAAACAGGAATGTGCATGATATGCACAAATAACTACGAGAATAAATGACAAAAAAGTGTGGTTGTGATATGAATCCTCCGATAACAGGGATTAGACAACTGACAGCACAAAGAGAAATCAATGAGAACAAGTGTAAAGAAAATTCAATATATGAACGTCTATGAGAATATAAAAGTTAAAACTAAGATGAATAGCATTTGACAATATTAAACTAATGGTAAATTTGTGTGGGTGGTGATTCGTGCAAATATATGCGTGGGTTTAATGATTATGAATTTCTTATAACTAAAAAACCAAATCAGAAAGAAAAGCCGTCGTCGTCTTTGTACGTGTGACGATCTGTACGAATATGCGCGAAGGCGATACGATTTAACGAAACCATTTATATAAATGTTTTCGAAATCATATAAATAATAAAAAATGAATTTAAAATATTTATTAAGAATTACCACTCAAAAGGACTTGAATAAAACTATTTCACAACAACATGCATTTAATAAACTTACGTTTCGAAAACAACCCGTTTAAAGGAAACCGAACGAACCCGAACTCTCGTGTAACTAATCTGACTATAAAGCCTTTTTTTCGCTCTTATCCCTTATTTAATTGCTGAACCTACTCACCCTCTTTCCTCATTTACGTTTCTCTCTACTTTCTCCCTCTAAAACACCACACTCAACCACACTAAAACTCCACCAAATTCCACGTTTTTGGTGTAAAAAAGATCCTTACAACATATAGAGCTCAAAAGCACAAAGGATCTAAAGCTTGAAACCATCAAAAACGAGGTAAAAATGAAATGGAAGTCGCGGTTTTCAGGGTTTTTGCAACCCGGAAATTTTATATGTTAAAGTCGGGTTAAAGGCTTTAAAACTTAATAAAATGAACATAAAAATGACTTAGGGACTCTTGGATTGAGTTGCAATGAAGCATGGAAGGCGGATCATAGGGTAAGAGCTGCTAGAAAGGTTAGTATCGATGGAAGAATGTTGCAGGTGGATAGTATCGATAATCTTCAGGAACACACAACTTTATCATCGAACATGGTAAGTTCAATGGTTTAATCTTGCTACATACTAGTCGATACTACTAATTTATACGTAGTCCAAGTATAGTGAAACAAGAACTTGTCGATACTATAAACTGTGGAAGTCCCATCATCGATACTAAGCTGTTGTCGATACTATCTGTATCAACAACCCTTCCTTGAAGAATTATAAGTGTTGGTCGAAGTTAGCTACATCGATACTACCTAGAACCATCTATATTATTACCTTAACTTAATCCACGTGTTTTAAGCCACAAATCTATCCATGATAATTGAAATGGGAGACTGTGGGGCTATGTTGAAGATGGTACCATCAACAAGACAAATCTTATGCGTTAGGCGATACTAAACCATCGATACTAGTCTCCATTAAGTTCAGCCCATCGATACTAAATTCTAACATAAACCAAGTGTTTTATAAACATAATCAATATCAAAACAATTATATTTGAAAGGTAGGGAGTCAAGCTTGGATGGTTGGATTAAATAAAACAATAAACAAACTACTTGTAACCATTTTCAAAACTTAAAAACCTAACAATTGTAAAATATTTTGATAAAACTAAGAGTTACAATATCAATATTTACTAAACTTGTTTAGTTGGTTTAAAACTAATAACCAAGACATTTCAAAGCATGGATTAATAACATATCATAGTTCAAAATATTTTCAACCACTACCATGTGTAACATATCTTAAGTATAAACAACTTTAAATTACATAAAAATCTTGAGATGGAGTGGGTCATGTTGAAACTGACACACCAGTCAAGGATTTGGATGATATCCTTAAACGGATTGACGAATCAAACCATAAAATTCAGGAATTGACGGCAACTGTTACCAGTATTCAGACTAATGTAGCTAAACTCACTAAGTTGGTTACAAAGGTCTTCAATGATAAAGACCTGCAATCCAAATCCAACCTAATTCAGGATCCTTTATTAGAAGTTCCCCCAAAGACTCCAACAACCTCTACTACTCCCACCTTCTCTCCCCAAATTTTGCAAGAAGTGTTAAAACCACTTCTTACCACCCACCTCACACAATTCTTTCAAAACTTTGCCAAAGACTTCCTCCAAACCCAGAGAACCCAAATGGATCTACAGAAAATATCTATAGATTCCAAAACCAAAACCCTCAAAAAAGAAGTCTCAAACCATTCCTTATACATGAAATCACTTACCGGTATAACTCCTCCTCCTCCCTTGGTTCAAGAAATAGGCTGATAAAGCCAAAAAGAGGGAGAATGAAAAACTTCTCACTGAAACTGCGCGAAGAAAAATGAAGGCCTTGAAACTTAATACTCAAGAGGCCCTTCTCAAGGCTTCCTTTGATCAACAATTTATAACTGCAGCTGTAAAGGCCATCCTTTAACAAATGCTAAAAGAATTAGCTTCTCAAGTTGAAACAGGAACATCCAGGGTGATCATCAAACCCAAACCCAAGACAACCAAATCAGGTCCTACTATACCATTAAAGCTATAACGGGGCTTCATCTTCTTCAACCCCATCTACCCAAATCTAACCGGCTCAAAATGTGCCTGTCCAATCAGAGCCCAATCAAGCCTTTTACCCAGCCAAAACTATATCTCCCTTGCCTATAAACACCACCAGAGAAGCCTCACCCACTTTATCTCCCAAATCTGCTTCTCAAACCCTTTTGGACTTATCCAGAGAAGCCTCACCCACGCTAACCCTTATGGGTTTATCCAAAATTTGCCTAAAAGCCAAACCTATTATCACTCGTGCCTTCATAAGAAGACAAAAGAGTGTGTCCAGAAAGTTCATAACCCCCATAACCAAGTCTCATAATCCTCTAACCCCCATACATGAGTTAAACTCAGACTCTAATGATCATCAGCCCATCTTATCTCTAATGCCAAGAAAGAGAAGGCTTACATTGGCTGATGATGATGAGACTGAATACAATCTACCCAAAACTACCAAACTTCCCTCTCAAGTTAAACAACATATATTATAGCTGAAAAACCTCAAACTTCTCCCCCAATGGAATCTTGTTCCTCAAAGAGGCACATCCATTCAACTGAAGAATTTCAAATCCAAATAAATGAAGAGGATGAACGGAAGAAGAAGATCTTAGTAGATCTTGAAGCTTCAGGCCTTTCAGGAGAATAACTGATCAAGGCATATCAAGATCAAATAATCCTAATTGATCAGTAACAAGATGAAGCCTATCATGATGAGAGGGAGAAAATCATCATGTTTTTGCTGAATGAATGTACGTACAAAGTAGAGACCTGCATGAACTAGGATATCACAAGTCTCAGACTGGAAGATGAAGTTCCATCTAAAAGATTGTAGAAGACAAATAAAAAGTAAAAGACAGCTTAACAGAGGAAAAGGATAAAGCATATCCTCATCCAAAATGGATTGGAAGCAAGAAACACCATTATGAGATTGAAAGATAACACTTTGTTTGAAGAATGGGCCATATTTAAAAGGTTTCATAGTGACCTTCCAGAGCTCTGGCAAGATTCAGCATCTGCTTGCACAGCATTGGTATCTTCCATAGTAACAAATACCAAGGAAGTCTCCACAAACACAATAATTGATAAGCTGCTGAATGAATATTTAGGAGATTCTGGTGATGGTTCTGAACAGCCATCCTTTGGTGGCAAGCTCAATCCATGGATAGAGATTGAAGAAGATTTCAACCCCGTCCCATTAAGAAACTATGAACATGATCAACATGTCGTGGTCAAAAAACTGATTAAGTCTAAATCTCAGACCAAAATATGGGAAATCCTACATTGGCCTTCATTAGAATCTGCTCTTCCCCTTCTTCTAGTTCCTCCTCCTCAACAACAAAAACCTTCTTCCAAACAACCTCCTCAACTTGCTCACTCCAGAGCCGGGATCAAAAGATGGTTCTTTGATGAATACTCCAGCACCATAACAATTGAAATGTTCAATGGCTATAGAACTGTGTTTACAAATTGGCATTCCTTCTTATATCTCTGTAAGGATGATCTGACAATATTGTTGTACATGACATTAAAGAATGCTGAAACAAACTATGAAGTTCTACAGTTTGTGCGCAATCACAGGAATCAAATCAACTTGATCCTAAGTCAAAAATGAGTGGTTTTGGCTTCATCAGACTAGAGGGAGATTGTTGGAAAAATAAGGACTGATGAGCCGCAACCACAATCTCCAACCACTGTGTGTTAAACAACTGAAATACAACCCCAGATGATTTGCAAAACAACAACCATGGACAATTGCCCTCAACCACTATATTTCAACCTTGAAGCACGACCACGGATCATCTTTCCCTTGAAGACAACAGCTGCATCATAAACAACTATGGATCAGCAACCGTGTTTTGAACACTGATCACACAACAACTTCTTACAACCACAGAAGAGCTAAAGACTGAAGAACAGCTGAAGACCTTACTTTCCATAGATGTTGACTTTTGTTTCAGTTGTTATACTCTTTTGTTTCTATCAATGTTTGTACAATTGTCTGTTGTTTGTCTTATTAATTTTGTCATCTTTCATTGAATGTTTAGATATTTATATCCCAACATTTCGTGAACTTATTGAATTGAATTTCCTGATAATTCTTTGTGTTATTTCTTTGTTATTCTTCTTTTAGCTAACTTAACAAACTATTGAAATAACCGAATGTTTGACTTAAGAAGGAGTTTAAACCTAGTGTTTGACCTAAAAGTCTAAAGTCGAATATACATGGTAAAGAACATCCTGGTCTAACAGGAATCGATATTATTAGTATCGATGCAACGTAAACTCTTCTCGATACTATTACTTCAATGAAGCCCAAGAACTATGGGGCAGAGCCTGGTCGATATTAACAGGTTTAAAGGTTGCCAAGATTTAATCTATGATCTTGCCGACACTAGTAACCTAAAGGGGCTGCCAAGTGAATTTTAAGAGGAGTGTCGATACAATTATGCTAGAAAAATACGGACTGATGAGCCTCAACCAAACTCTTCAACCACTGTGTACTACACAACGGAAATACAACTGCGGATGATTCGCAAAAAAATAACAGTGGACAATTGCCCTCAACCACTGTATTTCAACCTTGGAGAACAACCACTGATCCCCTTGCGTTGGAAGACAACAGTGAAATCAAGATTAACAACTGCGTATCAGCAACCGTGGTTTGAACACTGATCACACAACAACTTCTTACAACCAAGAAAGAGCTAAAGACAAAAGAACAACTAAAGACCTTATTTTTCGCTGTTGTTGACTTTCTATTAGTTGTACTATTTTGTTTGTATCAGTGTCTGTAACTTTGTTAGATGTTTGTCTTTTCATTTTTGTCATTTAACATTGAATATTTGGGTATGTATATCCCAACATTCCCTGCACTTCATGAATTGAATTTTCCAAGAATTCCTTGTGCTATTTCTCTGTTATTCTTCTTTTAGCTAACTTAACAAACTGTTGAAACTACCGAGTGTTTGACTTAAGAGGGATTTTATACCTACTCTTTGATCTGAGAGTCTAAAGTTGAATATAATGGGTAAAACCACTTCCTGGTCCAACAATTGGTAACATAGCCTTATTCCTCAGTTCTTGGTTTAACCATCAAGTCTGAAAATCAGAGACCACTTTGTTATCGAGTTTTTAGACTTTCTTTTTCAAAAACTTTTACTTCACTTCTTTGCATCAAACTTTTCACACTCTACTGAAGGTGTCTGATTTTGAATTCAACTGATTATTCAAAATCATTCAAGTAATCAAACTAGAGTTATCAGCCATCTGTTGCTCTTATCTTACTGTCTCTTAACCATCATGGCAGAAAAGTTAAACAAGATCCTCATAAGACTTGTTCTACAACAAAACCTCCTATACTAGCTCGACATCAGTATAATATATGGCATCGTAGGATGATTCATCTCTTATCCAACAACCATACTCGTTGTTGGAGGTCAGTCATGTTCGTACCCCACAAACCTATGTATTGAACATTGAAACTGGAAACTCTATTCCAAAAGATCCTAGTAACTATACTTAGGAACATTACAAGAAACTAGAGCTTGATGATAAGGTTCATGCCCAATTAGCTATGGCACTCCCAAACGAGATCTACTCAGGTCTCCTCCACCATGATTCTGGAAAAGATCTATGGGATGCCTTAAAAGAGCAGTTTGGTGGAACTGCTGATGTTGTAGCTAATACCCGAGAGATATTAGCTCAACAGTATGTGACCTTCTCTCAACTTAATTATAGGACACTGACCTAGTAATTTGAAAGGTTTACTTCTTCTAAGTGAACGAAAATTGGCGGGCCAAGAGTATCTTACCCTCTCCGTAGTCAATTGTCTTCTAAGGTCATTACCTGACAAGTGGGAAACATACTCAATTGTCATGGGGTCCTCTCCTGACTTTGGCAATCTCAGGCTTACGCAACTTAATGGTAAGCTACACACATTTGAAGTGAGACTGACTAGAAAAGAAAACTCATAAAGTCTGATAAAGCAACTAAGGAGTATGTTCAAGGCAACACTGCTCTCCTTAGTGACACTCATAACTCATGTGCTGATCCTGCCTTTGCTCCAGAAAACTTATGTTTTATTAAAGATGGTCTCCATCATATTCCAAGTGATGACTTGGAAGAGATGGATATTCTTATTCAACTTGCCCTTTTAAGCATTAGAACTAGTAAGTTCTATAAGAGGAGAGAGAGAATATTTCTTGGTATCCATGATAGAATTAAAAAGGTATAAATAAAGCTAAAGTTCAAAGCTATTGATCTCATGGCATTGGATTGCTAGGGAATGTTGAAATGCTCCAAACAGTCAACCTTCGCCTTATGTAACTTTTCCTTCTCAAACTCTTCTACCATTTCTTCTCAATACTCTAAACATAACCCCAATCAGGCTACTGCCCATATTGTTCAGTCCTCTCCTCAACCAACTACTCAATACGTACAATCTAATAATGACAGTATGTATCAACTTATGCCTGCTCCTCTTCAGATAGTCACACATCCTCCTTCCCAAGTGACTAATACATGCCCAGTTCTCCAAATCTCTCAATCTAGTCAACCAACTCTATTCTCACAAAAATATGTGGATTGGAGCAGCTTACCTAATGATCCAGGTTATGCCCTCTTAGCTATTGAGCCCACAAACCTTACACTTATGGACATTGGTCAAACATCAAACTCTTCTTACCCACCTGGTACTGATTCACCTTCACCTATTGCACATGTATCCACTGCAATTCATGAAAAAGTTTGCTCTGAATCATGCATTGAAGCATTTGCCAACATAAAGAAGGCAAATGTTATGTTGTAAAAACAAAATTTGAAGCTTGAACAACTTCTTGCCGTTAAAAACCTGGAAGTTGAGAAAATAATGAAAGATAAAAATGTTAGATCTCTCTTTTAAAAAATGAAAAATTTAAATTTGCAGGCATTATCTGACTTATTACAAGAAAAATATTCTCCATGCAAAATTAAACTTTATGAGACCAAAGTAAGCTGTGAAAAATGGGTAGAATCCTGCAAAGGATTTAGATTGCTTCTTAAAAGCAAGTTCACAACAAGGCAAAGTTTGGAAATGGGTATAGTCACTCTATCCCACCTACCGAATATGCTCCAATTGAAAATAAAATGGAAGAAAATGTTTCTGAACTTTTATCTCCCACTTTTATTCCTGATATCATTTCTGAAATAATGAACTCACCGCCTAATGTGTATCTATTGTGAAAACTAGTACGAAACTGTCAAGAGACTGTACAATAGTACAACAGTTACAGTCTTTAAATTTAAATACTTAAGTGTATTTATTTGTCAAGCTATGAAACAAATTACAAGACAACGGAGCAATTGTGAAATCACAGAACAAGATGAGCTGAAACAACAAAATGACACTATATGTGAAAGACAAAAATACAACAGTCGTAGCACAGATATTCTGAAAACGAGGACCAGACGACTATGTATCTAGCTGGAAAAGACAAATGAATGAGAATCATCACAACGAAACCTAAAACCGCCGGTGAGGGTATAACTATTTAATAATAATCTGATATCATTACCTAAATGTTAGGCCGACAACGTATTCGTGTGGGTGACCATTCGCATGAATATGTCTGTTATTTTAGTATTTTAAGTGATATCTGGTAAATAGAAAACCAAATTAGAAAGTTATGTTCGTATAGTTAGCTCTCTGTACGATTATGTACGTAACTTGAGTTTTCTGACAAAATGATAAAAATAAACGTTTTTGACCTTTAAAATAATATAAAATAAAACAAGATAATTTTTATTAGGAAATACCGCGTAAAAATATTTAATTTAAACTATTTTATAAAATCCTATTTATTTAACGTAATGCGTCGAAATAACGCGTTTTAAACGAAACTGATTTAGAACGGATGTGCACGGGATGAACGGATTATAAAAACCCTCCCCTCTCCTTCTCCCTCTAATTTTTCAGCTCTCCTCTCTGTCTCTATCTCTAAAAGCTGAAACCATCTTCTCTGTCTCTCTACTCTCTCATTACGAAAACCTACATTCTACCAAGTGAAAATTCAACCAAAGTTCATGTTCTTGGTATCAAAATGACTCCTACAACATGTAGAAGCTGAAAGTAAAATGGATCAAGATATAAAACAACCACAATTGAGGCAAAAACCAGGCCAAAGTTTCGGTTCTTAGGGTTTTCGCAAACCGGGTAATAAAAGAACTTTAAACCGGTTATGGGGCCACTAAACTACTTGACTAGGACAGAAGAACGAACTTGGACCTCTTGGATAGAGTTAGAATAAAGTTTAGAGGTCGACAATGGTTAAGAAGGCTGAGAAGGTATTATCAATTCAAGAACCTACCTGGTAGGATAGTATCGACGACCCACAAGTTGGACAACTTTTTCATCGACACTAGTAGATTCGATGGACCCACGTGTTGGGTTTTGTAGATGTTTATCAAAGTCATATTAACCATTAATATGTAAAAACGCAGCGGAGTTATAATCAAAAACCATTTTGAGATTAGTTAGTTTATGTATCATATACACTTGTTAAAACAAAACCCAAATACAAAGGATCTTTATATGGAAGAACATGCTATCAAAAACTCATAACAACATCATGAACTACCTCTTGAAACTCAGATTTGGAAGTGTAGAAGATGATGTTTGAAAGCTAATCTTCAATGTAGAAGACCTCAAGCTTGAATACCCCAAGCTTCCAACAAGAACACCTTTGAATACTAGGATCTCAACACCAATATTTCAGCTCAAATACCCTTTTAAAACTGAAAAGAACAGCCCCTAAGCTGCTGTTATTTTCGTGAGAATGAGAGCAAGAAAAGAGAGAAAAGGCTTTCAACTTTTCTAGTGAGAGAGAGAGTGTATCTTGCATGTAAGTTGCTTGCACATGTAAAAGATCAACTTAAATCAAGTGGGCAAGGCTTTTGCAGCCAAAAAAAAGCTGAAAAATCTGCCCCCAATGGAAGGGTTTGCTTTTAAAATATCCCACCTATTTTGTTTAATCTTAATTAATCAAACCATTTAATTAATTTGTGACATGTAACAAATATATGTCACATTACATGAACCTAAATAATGTTATATAACCTCTTAAATAACAATATTTAGTAATCTCTCAAAATAAATAAACCCATGTTATTTATTAATTTCTCAAGTGCATCTATTTAGAAAACCACTTTCTAAATGTATTAAGTGTTGTAATTTATTTAATTGATCAAATCAATAAATAAATTTTGCAAGGTGTTTGTCTAGCTTGTTATTGGGTATGACCCGACTTGGATCATATCACACTAGCCACATCAATTTAATATGTATCTTGGGCAGATCGAATCCTACAATCTCCCACTTGCACAAGATTCATAGAAGATTGATGCAAGTAGCAAATAACGCCTAGCAACGGTTTGCTACTCCTAATGTATATGACTAAGTGCCATTCAATAACATCATCCTCTTCAAGTACCTCACTTGAATATGATTTAGGTGAATCAATCATTTATCCTTTTGTTACAGATGTCATGTTAAATCCTGGAGACATAGAGTTGTCATTCTCCAATGATTTAACTTTAACAGGCCTTAAACATCTTACTCTCAACGAATAAGAGGAACAAATTCCATCTTGACTACATACGTCTCTCACAATCACCTTGTATCATACCTGAACTCAGCCTTATGTACTGCCATGTTTTTAGAACAGCAAAGTACTAAGTCAAAGTACGACACTTGGTGAATATCAAGACCCAATATGTATCTCAGGTCTGAGGATACAATGATATTCGCCTTTACTCAATATTTCTTATGACTAATCACTAGGATTCCATGAAGAAATATTTGAGAGCGGGTCAGTCCTATATCTATATCCCATAGATATTAATGAACCTTGTTAGCAACCTTTTGCTTTATATTCATACCTTATGAATATCAACCAATCCAAGTTCATAATAGTCTTACATTCATAGTTGTTCCCACAAATATGACCGACTACGGACGTTTAGAATAACTTATTTATTCATGGATTTAAACATGCAAAATAGGAACAGTAAATGAAAATTATAACCAAATAATTAAGTCAAATAACATAAGTTCCGATATCCAAATACAAAATTTGATCAAGTCCAATCACTAGAATATCGAAGTCCTAAGGAACAAGTATGACTTTCATGCTTTGTCCTTTCAAGGAGCTTCGTGAATGGATCCGCAATGTTTTGATCAGTGTGAACTTTGCGAATACATATCTTTCCTTTTTCAACTTCATCCCTTATGTAGTTGAACCTCCGTTCAATGTGCCGAGTCTTTTGATGTGCACGAGGTTCCTTGATTTGAGCAATCGCACCCTCGTTATCACAAAAGATCTCCAGGGGGTCTTGAATGGTAGCAACAACCCCTAGATCAGCAATGAACTTCCTAAGCCACGCAGCTTCTTGAGCTGCCAATGAAGCAGCGATGTATTCTGATTCTGTTGTAGATAGTGCCACTACATCTTGCTTTGAGCTCTTCCATGAGACCGCTCCTCCATTCATAATGAAGACATATCCCGACTGTGATCGTGAATCATCTCGATCAGTTTGGAAACTCGCATCCGTGTAACCCTTTACAACTAGTTCCTCCTCACCAGATCCATATATTAAGAACATATCCTTAGTGTTTCTAAGGTATTTCAAAATACTCTTAACAGCCATCCAATGACTATTTCCAGGATTCTGTTGATATCTGCTTGTCATGCTTAGAGCACATGACACGTCCGGTCTAGTGCATATCATTGCATACATGATGGATCCTATAGCAGACGCATATGGGACTCCATTCATTCTTTCTTGCTCAACTTTTGAACTAGGGCATTGAGATCTACTCAATATAGTCCCCTTTTGAATAGGTACCAAACCCTTCTTAGAATTCTCCATCTTGAACCTTTTCAAGACTTTGTCAATATATGCACTTTGGTTTAAGCCTATCAACCGCCTTGATCTATCCCTATAGATCTTTATTCCTAAAATATAGGCGGCTTCACCAAGATCCTTAATGGAAAAACAACTTCCAAGCCAGGCTTTTACACCTTGCAAGGTTGGAATGTCATTTCCAAATAGTAGAATGTCATCGACATATAATACAAGGAAAGTAATGATGCTCCCACTAGCCTTTTTATATACACAAGCTTCGTCAGCGTTTTTGATGAAGCCAAATTTCTTTACTTCATCATCAAAACGATGATTCCAACTTCTCGATGCTTGTTTCAATCCATAGATTGACTTCTTTAACTTACATACCTTATTAGGATGTTTTGGATCGACAAAACCTTCAGGCTGTTCCATATGGACATCTTCCTCAAGATATCCATTAAGGAAAGCGGTTTTGACATCCATTTGCCAAATCTCATAGTCATAATATGCAGCTATGGCAAACAATATCCTAATAGACTTTAGCATCGCAACAGGTGAGAAAGTTTCATCATAATCAACACCTTGAGTTTGAGTGAAACCTTTTGCTACAAGTCTAGCTTTATAAGTATCCAAGTTTCCATGCATATCGGTTTTCTTCTTGAAAACCCACTTACTTCCAACTACCTTGGACTTAAGAGGTGGTGTAACCAATTCCCAAACTTGGTTATCATACATGGATTGCATCTCAATGTTCATGGCTTCTTGTCATTTGTCAAAATCAGGTTTTGACATTGCATCACGGTATGTGGTTGGTTCATCGGAATCCACCACATAGCATCCATCCATAAAAAATCCATATCTCTCAGGAGGAACACTAATTCTACCAGATCTGCGAATGTTTTGTGTATCTTGATCATCCACATGATCATTCTCAACATCCTCATGTTGATTGCTTGTATCAACCAAATGTGTATCGTCTTGTGAATCTTGAACCTCTTCAAGTTCCACTGTTCTTCCACTAGTTCCTTCCGAAAGGAACTTAGTTTCCAAGAACTCAGCCTTTCGAGCAATAAACACTTTCTGCTCTGTTGGATCATAGAAATAATATCCCATACAATCTCTAGGATATCCAACAAAGATACACTTAGTGGATCGGGCTTTCAGTTTGTTTTGAGTGTATTGCTTAGGATAAGCCTCACATCCCCAAACTTTTAAATATGACAATGATGGAACCTTTCCATGCCATATTTCGAAAGGTGTCCTTTCCACTTTCTTGGTTGGGGCCATATTTAAAATACGGGCCGCGGAGAGCAAAGCGAAACCCCAAAATGATAGAGGTAGTGTGTTTCTAGCCATCATAGATCGAACCATATCCAATAGAGTCCGATTCCTCCTCTCAGATACACCATTATGTTGTGGTGTTCCAGGTGGAGTAAGTTGTGAGACAATCCCACAACTTCTAAGATACTCTTGAAATTCACTGCTTAGGTATTCACCTCCTCTATCGGTTCGAAGAATCTTGACCGTTTTGCTGAGTTGATTTTCTACTTCATTCTTGAAGATTTTGAACATTTCAAAAGATTCATGTTTGTGTCTTAACAAGTACACATACCCATAACGACTATAGTCATCGGTAAAGGTAATGAAGTATCTTTCACCATTCCTTGTGATCGGATTAAAAGGTCCACATACATCCGAATGTATGATCCCTAATAAATCCTTTGCCCTTTCATTAGTCCCACTAAAAGGGGCCTTTGTCATTTTACCTTGTAAACAAGACTCGCATACATCAAATGAATCATTTTCATTAGTTTTTAAAAGACCATTCTTTTGAAGTTTTTGCATGCGATTTTTGTTTATGTGTCCAAGGCGACAATGCCAAAGATAGGAATCACTCAAATCTAATTTGAGCCTTTTGGTGGTAGCTTGGTACATTGAGCTATGATATGTTGCGTTATCATGAACCAATTCATAAATACCATTACAAGGCATAGCCTTAAAATAAAACACATGATTTAAAGAAACATGGATATCATTGTCAACAAACTTGAAATCATAACCATATTGTCTTAAAAGGGAAACTGAAATAATATTCCTAGTCAAACTAGGAGCATACAAAATATTTTTCAAAATAACTTCCAAACCACTTGGAAGCTTCAAAACATAGTCTCCTTGGGCTTCAACATGAACCTTTGCACCATTGCCCATGAAGAGACTTATTTCCCCTTTTGCATAATGTTCACTTCTTTTGAACCCCTGCAACAAATTGCAAATATGAGTTCCACATCCGGTATCTAGTACCCATGTGTTAGAAGAAATAACATTTAGCTCAACTTGTATCATAAAATTTGTACCTGAGGTTTGCCCCGCATCCCTCTTAGCTTTCAACTCTTTGAGATAGACCGGACAATTGCGTTTCCAATGGCCTATCTCACCACATTCAAAACATGGGTCATCTTTAGCAACCTTTTGCTTCTTTTCTTTCGGTTTGGTTGGTTCCATTTTAGCTTTTCCCTTACCCTTCCCCTTGACGTGCCCTTTCCCTTTAGCAACACTTGCCTTAGGGTCGCGGTGGTTCCTCTTCTTACTTCCTCCCTCATTGATCGTAAGGACCGGTAAAACCTTTTTACCCATACCCGCCTCGGCCGTTTTGAGCATTGCATGAAGCTCACCAATGCTCTTGTCCCATCCATTCATATTATAATTCATAACAAAGGTTTCAAACCTTTTGGATAGGGAGTTAAGGATCAAATCCGTAGCTAACTCATTTGAGACATGGCAGTTAAGTCTCTCGAGGCGATCAATGTGGCTTTTCATCTTGAGAACATAAGATGAAACTGATTGGGTCTCGTCCATCCGACATGCATGAAGTGCTCGAACCGTTTCGAACCGTTCCACCCTAGATTGTTGTTGGAACATTTCCTTCAACTGGGTGATCATATCATAAGCATTGTGGTTCTCAAAGTCCTTCTGTAAATCGGAAGTCATACTCGCCAACATTAGACATGAGACTTGCACGGAGTCCTCGACGTACTTGACCCAATCGTTAAAGGCTTCCACGTCATTCTCATCGGGTTGATCGGGAATAGGATCGTCCAACACATAGGATTTCTTCTCTTGCTTGAGAACAATTCTCAAGTTTCGGTACCAATCCATGAAGTTCCCATGGTAAAGACGTTCCTTTTCGAGGATGGTTCTTAGTGATAGGTTGTGGACGTTCGGGTTTGCGTTGTTGTTGTTAGCTGCCATCTACAATTTTCAAAGTTCAATTTTATTATTTTTAATATCAATGTATTTTAATTACTAATACCCTTTTATGTCTCATAGACAATTAATAATTAAAATCTAGAATCCAACGTTACATTTAAATATTGGTTAGGTGATCTTTATCCCTTTATTTAAATTAACAAGGTAGTCAATGTTTTGACAATTGTAACCTATTACAATTTCTAGTGTATGGGATCGGTTTAAACATCTTATGTTTTGTTTGGCATGTTTATCCCATCAACACCTTTTGTACGTCATGCTTCGGTGATCCTAATGCATGATTTCCAAATCAAGTCGTCCTACTTAAACACACGTGTGATTTTACAAATACAAGTGGTTAGGTGACCTTTATCCCACAAATACGGTAATTTCACCTCAACTTCACAAGTTTCTAAGTTTATGGTTAGGTGACCTTTATCCCATAAATAAGTTGCAAGTGAATTGAGTGTTGTTTAAAAGGATGGTGTTAAAACTTGTTTTGTAAAGGGTCTTTATAGTTTCTAAAATTCTAGTTTTTAGAAAAACCTTTTATACCATACTATTTGTATGCATTCAAATACATGGTATTTATATAAAAAATAATTTTGTTTTTGATTCCTTTTAATGAAACTCATTTTTATTAAATCATTAACCTTTAATAAACCATTTTATTAAATCCTTTAATGATTTTTAAAGAACCAATTTTATGTTTGTTTTATCTTATTTGTTTAACTAGTTTTATCAATTTTCTACTAAAATGTCAAACTTATTCAAACAACCAAACATAAAATATAAGTGCATAACCATAGCCAACTATTTTGACCACACTTGCTTGCCATAACAAGTGTGTCAAAAGGTCATTCCTAAGGGTAAAAACATGACACAATGTTGTGTTGATGAACTCCCACTTGAACTTGCATCCAAATGCTTCAAGTATTCCTTTTGTGTTGTGATTCCACCACCATCTTTAGGCACCTTCTTTGTCTTACAAATCAGCCCCAAAATGCTTGTTACATAGAAAAAATCCTAATACATTTTTTCTAGAAAAATAAAGTGCAACCTAATCTATTTTTACATATCAAATGAAACAAATAAATTACATGCCTTTATTTCAACCAAATAAAATCACAACCACAAACAATCAAACACAAGGTCATGGCTAGGTTATTTGCACCAAAATACATCCAAATGCATACACAAAAAAATGTAACATGGTCCCTTTTCTAACCCAAAATTTCAGCCAACACAAACCAAATCCAAGTGGGTTTTTGTCCAAACAAACAAACCATCTTATGATTTTAATTTTTCAAGATTCTTACATGCATATAAAAGTAATATCTTGAAAAACAAAGGGATTTCCATGTGTGAAATTTCCAGCCCACTTTTTACTCAAAAAGGACCCGAAAATTTCGATTTTTTGAAGCATGCATCCATATAACCGGCTCTTGATGCCATTGTTGGGTTTTGTAGATGTTTATCAAAGTCATATTAACCATTAATATGTAAAAACGCAGCGGAGTTATAATCAAAAACCATTTTGAGATTAGTTAGTTTATGTATCATATACACTTGTTAAAACAAAACCCAAATACAAAGGATCTTTATATGGAAGAACATGCTATCAAAAACTCATAACAACATCATGAACTACCTCTTGAAACTCAGATTTGGAAGTGTAGAAGATGATGTTTGAAAGCTAATCTTCAATGTAGAAGACCTCAAGCTTGAATACCCCAAGCTTCCAACAAGAACACCTTTGAATACTAGGATCTCAACACCAATATTTCAGCTCAAATACCCTTTTAAAACTGAAAAGAACAGCCCCTAAGCTGCTGTTATTTTCGTGAGAATGAGAGCAAGAAAAGAGAGAAAAGGCTTTCAACTTTTCTAGTGAGAGAGAGAGTGTATCTTGCATGTAAGTTGCTTGCACATGTAAAAGATCAACTTAAATCAAGTGGGTAAGGCTTTTGCAGCCAAAAACAAGCTGAAAAATCTGCCCCCAATGGAAGGGTTTGCTTTTAAAATATCCCACCTATTTTGTTTAATCTTAATTAATCAAACCATTTAATTAATTTGTGACATGTAACAAATATATGTCACATTACATGAACCTAAATAATGTTATATAACCTCTTAAATAACAATATTTAGTAATCTCTCAAAATAAATAAACCCATGTTATTTATTAATTTCTCAAGTGCATCTATTTAGAAAACCACTTTCTAAATGTATTAAGTGTTGTAATTTATTTAATTGATCAAATCAATAAATAAATTTTGCAAGGTGTTTGTCTAGCTTGTTATTGGGTATGACCCGACTTGGATCATATCACACTAGCCACATCAATTTAATATGTATCTTGGGCAGATCGAATCCTACACCACGGTGACCATGCTTTTTTCGATATTGATATGTTCAGTGAGATCCAAAAAATATGAATCAAATTTCCAGCGATATTAACAGTCTCGACGCTGGAAGTATCGATCACAAACCCCTATCGAACATAGTAGTATCAACGGGAGGCTGAAATGAAAAGAAACATGTGTTGTGTCAACACTATTAGCGTCGACACTATCCCTCAAGTGTCCAGATTCATCGATACTAATCCTTCATTCTAATCGAATTAGTTTGAGGGTCAATGGGACTAAATTAAACCACTATAAAGACCAAATGATTCCATTTAAAGACAAAGGAGTATATGAAGTATTGTCATGACTTCACTGAGCGTATCACCAACGATATTAACCAAACTTATTCTAATTCAATCGAGACTAGTTAGCCAAGGAGATCCAAGTGCTTCAAAACCAAAAATGATCAATTTTTTCTACAATTCAGTAATGAGGTCTAAGGTGGAAGCTGTTGCGTTAGGTATGTCAAAACACTTTAAATCAATATGAATTCTTTACCTAATGAAAATGGATTGGAATATCTAATATCCAAAATATCATGGTCCAAATGATAGTTTTTTTCATAACTCAAGTTATCAGTCATGATAAATCTTGTGTTAGGTTAAACAATGGGAGAATATTTCTATATGAGATGGAGAGAATCAAATGGAAAAATTTTATATGTTTTAATCTAGATAAATTTTTTCTAAAACATTTTCAAACTAAATAAACAAATGAACTCACCAACCTTGTATTGACTTGTTTTTCCATGATTCTTCTCAGGTGACGAACGGGTTTAGTCTCCAAAAGCAGGATACTATCTAGGTGGCCTATTAGGAGGACCTAGCAAATTTTTTGCATTTCCGTAGGAAGAATGTATGAATCAAAACAATTTGCAAATTTTGCACTATTGAAAACAACTTGAATTCATATGTCTTTTGTTAGATTGGACGGTTAAATTATTTAACTCGAACCGATGTAATTTAACTTTGTATATATTAGTGTATGTATGTTTAGTTTTTCTAAATTATATGCCAAGTGCTATCTAATAAATCTCATCACTACTATGCGATCGGGCCCCGAGAATATTCCGCCCGACGGGAAAGTCGATCCTGGCTGCCGGCTCGGGTTGTGACATCCATCCAGTTTACTTCAAAAGTTTGTGTATCCCATTGCTACAAACTTAGAAGTATTTGATGAAAAATCCTTAGATTAAGTTCAAATAAATTATTCTTCAGAACAAAATGAGACTGCTCAATTATTGAACAGTGCTCTTGCTTTTGAAGGTACAAAATAAAGGAAACATTTGATGAACTAGCAGACTTCATAGTCAAAGGAAAGTATCCTATGGTTGAAATCAAGTTCCCTCATTCTCATCCTCATCCTCCCTATCCCAAAATGCAAGCAACCAATCCCTTCATCCCTAATTATTCGTGCTTGTCACGTGCTTGCACTAAGTGCTTCAAGTACAATCACTCAACATAAGAGTGTTTGACTAAAACTCGACTTGAGAAACATAGAAACAAGTTGAAAGCATAAAAGGCCTCATCCTCAAGATAAACACCTTCTAGCAAGGTGAAAAGGCCAAGAAACCAAATAAATCAAAGGTCACTAGTCCAAAAAAATCTGCTCAACATCCATCTTTTCATACACCACCATCTTTATCTCCCATTCCTAGACCCTCAACTATTGGAACTTCTCCATTCTACTCACCAACAGTTAATGCTACTCATTATTCATCAGCTATTGTGAATTCACCCACTATGAACTCACAAATGGACATACTGAACGAAAGTCAACAACAACTGATTCATATGATTCAAAAATTGGTGAAGAATGTGCAGAAATAAAAATAAACACCCAAGTGTTTCTTTCCTTGTCTAAATAAATCAAGACCCATATCTAACCTGTTGCATTTGATCATGTATGCAGAGAGCTTCTTGAAACTAAAATATATGGACAGTGGAGGCTCTAGGGATATGACTGGATGCATATCTATTCTCAATAATTTCATTCCATAGAATGGAGGATTTGTTTCCTTTGGAAATGATGCAAAGGGTTGGATAATTGGGTCTGCCTCTGTGTCTAGTGGAAAATTGCACTTTAAGGATCCATACGTATCTCATGAGGCAGGCAAAAATTACGGTTCATTTTTCATCAAAGATAGTTGCAAAATTATCTCCCGAGAAATAAAATCTAAAATAAAGGTCTTGATAGACCAACACACTCTCTTAACAGCTAAGAGAAGTGGGAATGTCTATGTTGTTGACATGACAACGGATTCTCAACCAACAATTCCCACATGTTTCATAGCTAAAGTTTCATCTTCTAAAACTGCCCTTTGGTACAAAAGATTCGGTGACCTTAATCATCAATCACTCCATAAGCTTTATACTTTTTCACTTGTAAGAGGATTACCTTCCAAATAATTTCACTTTGAAGTTCAATATGAATAATGCTTGATAGGAAAATAACATAAATCATCACCTATGTCCATTGAGGAGTCTAAAGCAACTGATTGTCTTCATATGCTTCATATGGATCTTTTTGGTCCAGTGAAGGTAGCTAGTTTAGCTAAAAAGAAATAATGTCTACTTGTTGTAGATAATTACTCAACACTTTGCCGGACCTTCTTCCTCTACAGCAAATATGAGACTTCTAATAAAATTAAGGCCCTTATCACTCAGATTGAAATACAATTTGGTCGTCCAGTCAAAATAATAAGGAGTGAATAGGACTAAATTCAAGAATCATGCTCTTGATGAATAATGTGCTTCTAAGGGAATCCAGAGAAAATATATTGTTCCTAGAACTCCTACCCAAAATGTAGTTGTGGAAAGGAAAAATGTGACAACAATGTTTGAACAGTAGGTCTGAACAATAGGATTGTACAGTAGATCATTGTATGGAACTTCTAAACAATTTTGTGATAACTGAATGATAAACGGTTCAGAATGCAGTGTTAGAAACTTAGTACAGCCCAGTACTGACATACAACTCACACAAACACAATACTGATATGCTTACAATACTAAACTATGAAATGATAACACACATGAATGTTAGATAAGATATTATGATGTATAAACGTATGTGAGGATATCAAATCCAAAACAATAACGGATCTTATGAGAATATTAAACTCACAGTGTATTCATGTGTGTGATGATTCGCACGAATATAATTGGAAAGTACAGTTGTCGTTTTCGTACGGGTGACGATCTGTATGAATACGCGCGAAAACTATACTATCCGACGAAATGATAGAAATAAACATTTTCGAAATTTTAAAAATAAGAAAAAGATATTTAGAATATTTATCAGGAATTACAACTTAAAAAGATTTAAAAACATTTATTTTTATAAAATTTCATAACTTTATGAAACAATACGAAAATGACGCATTAAATGAAACTCAACGAAACTAAGCACACCCGAATGCCGTCGGGCTATAAAACACCTAAATTTCCCTCCACCCTCCTCATTCATTGCAGATCTACCTTTCTCTCAACTCTCTCTTCTTTCTCTTTCTACAGTAATTCCACAATCAACATAGTGAAAACTCAACCAAATCAGACATTCTTGGTGTCAAAACAACCCTTAGAACAAGAAGAAATGAAAGTGCAAAGAATCTGCTTGAAAACGAGCTCAAAAAATCAAGATTCTAGCGAGAATGTTCTGTTTATTAGAGTTTTCTACTATTCCAAATACATGAACTTGTTAACCGGTTTTAGCACCACAAACTACTTAGGATTTGCACAAGAATGGATCTAGGACTCATGGAACATGTTAGTTTAAAGTTCTGAAGGGTTGAAGTTGGCCGGAGAGCTTCTGGATGTTAGTATCAATGGATGAACAAACCGCAACCTTTGTATCGATAAAACACAAAAGCATGGCAGACATTCCATTGATATTAGTAGTCTTGATGGCCTTAGTATCAAAGGGAGCCTGTCGAACTTAGCAAGTCTGATGTCTTCCAAGGATGGTGGGCCAGGGGAAGGGTCGATAATTCTAATGTCGATGCCACAATATCGATGGAGGGGCCATGGTCCATACTATTAGTATCAACAAGGGTGCTGAATGTTTCCCCAAGTTTTTGTCGAACCTAAAGCCATTGATACTGATAGAGAACCATTGATACTAATACTACATCTAAGTCCAAGTAAATCAAATCATAAATAAGTGCAAACCATCAACCAAGAATGACCAACGAGCTGGTAGAAGAGTGATAACTTTGAAGAAATTAAATGAAAAATGGATAATGGTTTGGGTCGATACTACTAGTATAGACACCCCTTGTTTGCCGATTCTAACCTTCGATACTATAATATAAGTCTAATCCAAAAGTTCCTATTAACTATAAGGTTAGATACAATTAAGAATGACCATATGGAATGGTTACAAGATAATACAATGGTTAAAGGAATAAAACAAGTGTTCAAGCTAAACACACTTTCAAACCAATTGAACTCGAGATTTTCGAAACCTGACTTATATTTTATAAAAACAAAAGATTATAACCAACATAATGTGGTTAGTTTTCAAAGAAAGATGATAACACATTGACAAATAATAACAATGAAACAAGAAGGATTTTCTAAAACAAGTTTAACCTACTTTATAATTAGATAATAACGTTGTAACAAATTGTTTTTCCAAAATAACTTAACACGTGTTTTATTTAAACGTAAACTTTAAATAAGTTAATTGATGGTTATGGGTAAGGGTAAGGGATTAATAGAGATGTATAATAAATCACATAGTTACAAACCGAGTAAAACACTAGAAAGGCAAATAGGTCACTTAGTCTACAAGTATAGTCCCAAACACAACACTTAAAGGAATATAATACTTATCCTACAAAACTATAACCAATGAAATCAGGTGTTGAAGCCACTAAATTCACAACAAACGAGCGTGCACATTCTTAGGTCTATCAAGTGCCCAACAACACAAGTGAGTTCATTGTCCCTTTCCAATAGTTTTGTTTTATAAACTACTGGATTGGGAAACATGTTAAATGTTTTACATAAATGTTTGTCATGTTTTATAACTTGTTTACTATCATGATGATATATTTGTTTACAATGATTATATACTTATTTTTGGAAATGCTTATGATTTCGTATACAAACTCATGCTATCACATACATACTCATACATAGACTTTTTCATACAAACACTTTCACATACAAATACTATTTCATACATATACTTTCGCTTACTATCTCATACACATACTTTCACATACAAGACTCATACTTTACTCCTACTTTACTTATACATTACTCATACATACACAAACTCATTCATACTCATACAAACACATACTATCTCATACAAACTCATGCAACTCAAACACATACAAGTGGTTGGTGTGCCTAGGATGGGGCACACGCGGATGGGATCCGGGTTAGTAGAAGGTACATGTGCACATGGTACGGAAAGATTCAATACTAAATACTCACAAGGACTTTGGAAGGCAATGGCCGTGGTGCATTGACATGGGGTCAACCCCTACAAGTCATTTAGTGACATTCATTGTCAACACAATATTTTGTAACTAGTGGCTAGGATGATTATGATTTCTTTAGTTGACTATGTGTCCTCTGATGGTTATCTTCTATCTATGCACCGATGCTGAAAGTTACACCCGAGTTACTTCTGCGGGTTGATACTCTTAATCATCGTGTGTGGCTCTAGGAGTCACCCCTTCAAATTTCAGTCTCCTACAGTTGTGATCTCAAACATGGTTTTTGAAATCTAATGAATTGGAGTCAGATAACCAGAATACTTTCAAAACTAACAAAGACCTTTTAAATCGATATACTTCTCAAACAAAACTTAGTTACTCAAACAATGCATAATGTGGTGAATGGTAAGGGTGAAGCTCTTAATTTCCATTAAAGGCAAATCGTGTCAAGTAAAGCATGTGGTGGGCTGGCGGCTGGGCTTAACAATACGTATGCCCTATATATAAGCAGTCTTTGCATGATGGGATGATGTGTGTTGTGAGGCTAAACTTATACAATGGCTAAACTTACAAAACTTATACAACACTAGGAGCTTAGGATAATCACTAGGATACCATGTGTTTTAAATACTAAACTTTATACAATGGTTTTAGATACTAAACTTTATGAAGTCACCAACCATGTGTTGACTTCGTTTTCATACATGTTTTCTCAGGTGACAGACATATACAACACTAGGAGCTTAGGATAATCACTAGCATACCTGGCTAGAGGACCTAGTGACTTTTGAACATGAATACTTTTGTTTATTACATGTGGATCATATTTATATCTTGTATAGTTGCAAGATAGTAAACTCATGATTCTTTTGGATAGGTTTATATTGTAAAATTATAGAACATGATAGTGTAATTTAACTTTGTAATCCTAGTTTAATCTTATTATAATTTAGTTATTCTCAAATGTTGTGCTATGTATACAATCTGATCATTCCAATTATCACACGATATCGCACCCCGAGACTATTCCGTCGGTTGGGAAAGCCGATCCAGCAGCTTGTGATGATGTAGCACCTTGTGCCTGATCGTGTTCTTCGGCAACAAAGGTAGTAGAAGTGGCATGCTAAGCTATCTCTTCCTCCAATCTAGCAAACAGTCTCTCAAACTTCTCCAGAGGCGTCACGCATGTAAATGGCTTCTTTCCCTTCTTATTCATCAAGATATAAGAGAAGATATCATGCTTCATCTTCTTTTGCACCAACATGCCGACAGTTGGCATGAGATTCTGGTGGCACCTGTTGATGATAATGTGAATAAAATCAGGGAACACCAAGAACCACTCTTTCCTCTTGCCTTTAATTTTATCGTACATGTCTCGAAATATCATCCGAGAAAAGTTGAAGTCCGCACCGAGGCGATGGCTGCAGTGCAGGAGCTCAAAGTCCGGTATAACACATCGTATCCTACTTTCCTCCCTGAAAGGCACTGAGTGACAACATGTGCCAAGTACCTCCAGTATTGGTGTAGAAGCTTCTTCTCAGTAGGAGGGTAAAGACCCTCATATACCATTCTTAGTAAGGTAGCTTCCACGAGCTGATCCTCAAGTTCGATTGGAAATGAATCTTTGTCTCCAAACTACAGACATTGACGTATGATCTGCTCGGTAATCACCACCGACTGTCTTTGCACTTTTCCAATTAAGCAAAAATTTCCATTGGCATCTTTGTCTTCAGTGACTGTTTCCAAAATTACTTGATGAAGCTGGATATAATGACTAGATAGTCAATAATGGCAAAGTTAACATCTGATAGGATCAATCCATCAACCATGGATGCAAACTTCTTGTGCTTTTCTGCTGGATCTCCTAGAAAGCAGTCAAGTTGTGATCTGCAACAAAATGTAGCTCGACCATCTGAAAAACAAACAAACTAAGTTAGTTAAAAATTTAGAATATATATTTCAAAATTAAATTCAAGTTAACGAAAATCAACAACTTCAAGAACTAAGAGAAGTTCACGAAATTAATGAAGTTGACTATTGAACCTAGTAGGAACTATTTAACCAGGAACAAGGACTTTAGACTCACAGTCAAAGCCTTGGTATTTGCTCCCTCTAAAGTTTAACACTTAGCTATTTTCGGTTGTTTAGTTTTTGCTAAAAAGGGAGAAGACATAATAGTAACACAAGGAATTTTTAGGGAATGTGACTCAAATAATTCAGGGAATGTTGGGGTATAAATACCCAACATTCAATGTTACAAGACAAAGAAGAATAAGACAAGTAACTGACAAAATATAGACACTGAAACAAAACAAAATTGTACAACAACTTAATGCAAAAGTCAACAACGACGGAAACCTAAGTCTTCAGTGGTTCTCAGCGGTTTTGATCAGTTGTTGTCTTGGTCCTGTTCCATGGTTGTCATCAGCTACATGATTCGTTGTTTTTGGATTAGTGGTTTTTGGATCCGTTGTTGTCGAATCCACTGTTGTAATCCGCGGTTGAAGGTCAGTGGTTGAGAGAAGCTATTCGCAGTTGGTCAGTCCACGGTTTTTATTCCGGTTATGGGCTTCAGTGGTTTTGCTCATCAGTCTTTATTTTCCAACAATCTACCTCTGGATTGATGAAGACAAAACCATTTATTTTTGCATTAGAATCAAATTAATTACATTATTGAGATTGCGCACATACTGAAGGACTTCATATTCTGTGTCAGCTTTCTCCATCGATTTATGTTTCAGAACCCTCAAATCTTCCTTAGAGAGTTTAAGGATTGAATCCCATTTTTAGAAATAGGTTCTTGGTCCATTTACTCTTTCAATGATCATAGTTTTGGTGAGAGGGTCAAAGAACCATCTCTTTATTCTTGCTCTAGAATTGGAGATCTTAAGAAATTGGGGTTTAGAAGAAGGAGCTAATGGGAGAGAAGCTCTTGTAGGCGAGTGAACAATCTCTCTTCTTTTTATTTGATCTCTAGAGTCAAGCACCTTTTTGACTACTGCATGTTGATAAGGTTCAACTCCTGTCAATAGAGTAGGTAGAAATTACTTTTCTATTTCAACCCAAGGTTTAAGCTTGACTGCAGAAGATGGATCCTCTGATTCATGTCATTCCCAGAGGTGAAAACTTTGATGTATTTCAGTGAAGTACACGAAACAATGCCTCAATTCATCTAGAAAGCATGCCTTGGTAATCCAACCCTAGAATAGTACAAAATACGTCTATTTATACTACTTCTAGGTGTACTCGAACCACGATACACGAAAATGTTTGAATACACGAAATACACATGATACGAAAGGCTAAGTACACGAATCACAACAAAATCAGAACAAAATCTGGTCTTGGACTCTTCTCCGGTTGGCTTTGTCAGTCTTCATCTTCTATTGGGCTCTACAAACTCCCCCTAGACTGATGAAGTCAAATGATGGGAATTGAGACAGAGTGAGGACCAGCTCCGGCATACAACTTTAGTTCTATGGCAAATGCTACTACACATTTGAAGGGCTTTTCTTCTTCGTCCCATCCACCGTAGACTTTGATGGGTGACTCGTGCAGCTTCATCATATCATCTTTGCCGTACTTTAAAAGATCCATTGGGTCTAGTATCATATCAATGTCATTGATATCATCTTTATTTCTGAGAATGATCGCAGCAAGATTCTTCTCATCAAAATACCATGACAGGAAGTTGGCCAAAGAGTTGTCTGGAATTCTTGGAGACACATGAACGGCTTCTTCAGTGTGAGGCGGAGTATACCTGTAATATACCCAAGGATCCTTCTGCACTGGGTCCACATTACAAGTCGAGACAAAGCGTCTTCCTTTAGCTGTTTGCATCACTGGAAAGTCCTTTTCGCACTTATCTTTGACAAACTTTGCAAACAAGTTGACCTTAGTATCTCTTGAAGGATTGAAAAACATGGCGTTATTGATGCTCCCTATATCAAACTTAGGCATGTAGCAGAAATCCCTTGGCCTCTTGTAGTATTCCACCTTTCCATTCATGCGCTTTATCATATAAAGATCTCTGTCTTTGTCGTACATCCAGCAGCAAACATTTGATCTGTCCCTACGTACAGTAAACAAGGATCTGTCATCTGTAATGAAGGTATGCTCTGGATGTACTTCACTCATTTCTGCAATCCATGTAGCTTTGACCTCTGGAGGTGCCGGAGTCGAATCTCTCTGTTTATCAAACCAACTGTTGGTAACAGTGCCTAAACAGGGAATCTTCTGTCCATCTTTGTAGATGCTCCTGCGGAGGATTCGACCTTTTCCTTCCTCTCTTGATCGCATACAACCTCAAAAACTGAGCCATGGATACATCAACGAATAAATCCCCCATGCCCGTAACACCGAGCACTTCACTGAATCCGTCGAACAAGAAGTTTTCTGGGAGATCCTCGAATAAGTCATCATAGTAGTCCAGAGGTTTCTCCGAAGACGGAGGATTCTCTGAAGCATCGGTTCTTTTGGTAGCGTCCTGAGCTGGCTCATCATTCTGTTGACCCGAAGAACTGGCGCCTTGACCCTAATCATCTCCCGCATCATCATGCTCTTTCCCTTTTCCTTTGTCATCTTTAGCACTGTCGCCATCTTTGTCACTCCTTTGATCATCTTTGGCAACATTCCCATCCTTGTCATCTTCATCGTCTTTCTTTTCTTCGTCTTTCTTCTCCATCTCTATCTCTTCATCAACTTCATCGTCTCCATCCTCCTCATCTTCCTTTTGATCCACAATCTTAGACCTGGTTAACTTCTCAATAACTTTTGTCAGGCGCTTGTTCTGTCTTTCTAGGCCATCAACATCTCGGATTTGCCTTCTGCACATTTTGCAGACTCTGATTATGGATCCTTGTAGCTCACTAATATTTTCATCCTTAGTGATGGAGTCTTGCTCTAGCAGAAAAACACTTTCCTACAACCATACTATGTCCACAGGAGACCCCTCGGGATCATAAGGCGAAGGCATATGCATGGGTGCCTTGTCTCTATCTCTCCTTATAATAAGGCGAATGCATATGCATGGGTTTAAAAGGTTGAGTAGGTGGTTTTTTTAAGGGGGTTGTGGTGGCTTTGGTTGTGTGGGTGGCTTAGGCTGGGTCAGTGGCTTTGGCTGAGTAGGTGGAATAGGCTGAATGGGTGGTATAGGCTGAACAGGTGGTAGAGTAGACTGTGTATGAGGTGGAGGGGGTGGAGTCTGAATCTGAGGTGGAGTGGGCCCTATAGGAGGTGGGGGTGGTGGAGTCTTGGCAGGAGTCGAGGAAGATGATCCAGCTATCCTCTTCAGCAACCTGGGATCTTTCGGCCTCTTTGACATCATCTTCAGCCTCTTCTTCTTCGGCGAAGACTCAGGAGTCGGCTGTTAATCCGCATCATGAACGTCTTCCCGTTCTGCTATGGTGAGAGGAGGGATGATAGGCTCCTTCTCTCTAATAAGAATCTCCTCACTAGAAGATGATGATGACTCAGAGAAGAGTCCCTCGGAAGTTGCGCGGGTCTGAGTACCTGTGCCAGTGGAAGGAATGACGTGCTCTTCAGCGACGATGGCGATAGGAGCTCCTTGTTATTATACAACTGCATCATCTCCGACAAATCGGCCAAACTTGATTAGAGGCCGTTCCCCGATGTACTATTTATTGCCTCGCTTGTTCATCATCATATAAGAGAAGATGTCTTCAAACATCGTCTTGATCCCGAGAGTTCCTATTGGGGGAACAAGGTTGGGATGCCTTGATTGATGACGATCTAGATGAATCACGGAAAAGTAAGAAAGTTCTCCTTACGTTTTCCCTTGATGTTGGCGTGCATATCCTGAAATATCATCCGACAGGAGTTGAAATCCATGCCCAGTGCTAGTGCAACAAGATAGGAGCTGAGGGTCTGATTCAGCACATCGTATCTGCCCTTCCTTCTAGAAAAACATTGGGTTACCACGTGAGCGAGATATCTCCAGTACCGGTGTAGAAGCTTCTTCTACGTCGGAGGGTACATACCCTTATGACCCATCTGATATACGGTCCTGTGTACAAAGTCATGGTCTAGATCAACAGGATCAGATGCCTTATCTCCGAACTGTAGGCATTCTCTCAGAATCTGCTCGGTGATAATTATAGGCTCGCCTTGAACCTTGCCAATCAGAGTGACTGTGTCGTTTGCATCTGTGCGCTCAGTAATCGTGTTCCAGAAGTCCTGGACAAACTCCTCAATAATCTCTGGATGCTCCATGATGGCATAGTTCACCGGAGATAAAGTAAGTCCATCCACCAAACTCTTGAACATGGCGTGCTTTTCTGGTGGATCTCCGACAAATGCAGACATGTTGTGGTCAGGGACGAACCTTAAATCAGCCATCTGAAAATAAACAGAGTCAAGTCAGTCAAGATGAAAGTGAAAGTCAAAGGTTAATCAGTTAACAGTTCAAATTCGAGTTCCTGAAGTTAGCCAAAATCTTGAAATCGAAAACAGTTCGAAAATTTGGGAAGTTCGTGAAGTCTAAGATGTTCTCGAAGCTTAAGATTTAGTCAAAAAATAACAGTATTCGAAAATAGAGTTCTATTCGAAATTTGAAATGTATTCGAAAAATGGATCCTACTTGAAAGTTGAATAGTATTCGAAATCTGGATACTATTCGAAATTTGAGTCGTATTCGAAACTTGTAGTATTCGAAATTCAAAATTTCGAGAACATAAAAACTTCATAATTTTTTCAATTTTGCTCCTTAGAACACCCAATTATACTCGAAGTGCTCGGAATTAAGAGGCGACCAACATATAAGAAGATCCCTGCTTAATTTTGAGATTTTCGAGGTTAATTTTCAATGATTCTCTCTGTTAACGGAATAGAGTACTCGAAATCCGTTTTCGGTCCATAACTTTTGACTCACCTGACAAAATTTGATGAAAATCTATACCTATGTACGCCTAAGTGTGATCTACAATGGTACTCGAATTTGAGCATACTCGGCCTATTTATAAGCTGAGTTCGAGTACACGATTTTCGTGTACTCGAAATCGAGTATGATTTCGAGTAAAATATTATTAAAATTTTCAAAAATTTTCTAACTTTTTCTTAATAAAATAAAATAAAATAAAATAAATAAAAATTAAATAAAATCAGAAACTTTGGACGACTTCAAAGTTAAGTCAGGTCGATTTCGTAGGATCAAATCTGTATCAAAAATTTGACAAACATAAAATAGTATCTTATGAAACCCAAACTTAAAATAATTATACCCACCAATAATTTCCACTCGTTAATCCGTAATTCAAAAATAAGACTTATGATCCAAATTTTTTTTAACGGTTTTTCTGAAACTACTGTTGGGAAGTTTATGAATAGTCAGACTGTAGAACCAGATTATCATGCAACCAATCAATTTTGTGAAATCTTTTGTTTCAAACTTTGATTTTGATTGAGCGAACTTAAATTGTTTTGACAGAGTTTAAGATGAGAAAAGAAAATAACATATCCATTATAT
The DNA here is from genome assembly GCA_009363875.1 of Mikania micrantha. Classification (NCBI taxonomy): domain Eukaryota; kingdom Viridiplantae; phylum Streptophyta; class Magnoliopsida; order Asterales; family Asteraceae; genus Mikania; species Mikania micrantha. The sequence continues at coordinate 52,215,318 of CM018692.1, forward strand.
TAGAATCAAGAACAAGAAGGGGTTCTATCATCTTTGTGCTCATTAGCATCTTTTACTTTACTGATGTGCAGGCACATTGGCCTTAACATCACACATCCAGATCTTTGGTTACACAAAACAGAGGATGCTTCAGTAAGTATTTCCCGCTCTTTGCTTACACAAAACAGAGGATGCTTCAATAACTTAAAGATTTATACTAAAAAGTCAAATAGTTGTTACATCTATCCGGTTATCTGATTTTCCTTACTTCTCTCTTATTTATCTTTTTGAATGATCATGTCTATTTCTTTCATTTTGGAAAAACTTATAATAACTTCTAAGTGAATTATAGTTATCCAAAGCTGTTATTCTTTAGAAATTACTTTTAGGTAGTGAATTTCTGAGTGTCAGAAATTATTTCACATCCTAATTGAACCACTATACTTTAACCATACAAATCAAAATCTTTTTGTACATTCTTAAACTTTGAAAATGTAAATTCTTTTTGTTGTTTTCTTAAAATTCACTCCTACTAAACTTGTAGATCAACGTAGATTGACTCAAAAACCAAAAATCTTTTTGTTGTTTTTGTATATTTTGACTCAAAGACCGAAAATCTTTTTGTTGGTTTTGCAAATTTTTTCCCCTAAATTTGTGATACAAAAATTAAAGTAAAACAAAACACAAATTTACAGTATTTACAAAACTTGTTTTAATCAAAACTTATTAGTTTGAGAGATGTAAGGAGATGGTGAAATCGAGCTGTGTCGAGCGGTTTTGTGAAAAGATCCGCCAGATTATCATCTGTGTGGACCTTTTCAATATGAATCAGTTTCCGTTCGAAAAAGTCACGGATAAAGTGAATCCAGATATCAATATGTTTAGTTTTTGAGTGTTGTATCGGATTCTTGACGATCTGAAGAGCAGCTTCATTGTCACAATAGATAGGATAGTTAAGAAAATTCAAACCGTAATCGAGGAGCTGCTGTTGCATCCATATAACCTGAGAACAACAACTAGAAGCAGCAACATTCTCTGCTTCCGTAGTGGATGTAGACACAATTGTCTGTTTCTTGCATTGCCAAGAGACAAGGCGATCTCCTAGGTACTGGCATTCTCTCGTGGTGGATTTCCTGTCTAAATTACAACCACCAAAATCACTTTTAGAGGAAGCATGTAAACGAAACTCAGAGTTCTTAGGATACCACAATCCGAGTCATGGTTTTCCCACAATGTAACGAAAGATCCTCTTGACAGCGATCAGGTGAGAAGCCTTCGATTGGCTTGATATCTGGCACACTAACATACAGAGAACATGATGTCGGGTAGGCTAGCGTTTAGGTGCATCAATAAGCCAATCATCGAACGGTAGAGGTGTTGATCAACATCTTCACTATCAAAATCCGAAGTTAAGACCGGACGGGCAGCCATGGGAGAGGATGCAGGCTTGTATTCCAACATCTTGAACTTCTTCAGAATATCAGTAACATATTTTCCTTGATGAATCAGCACGCCCATCGGATCTTGCTTTACCTGAAGACCTAAGAAGAAGGTCATTTCTCCCATTGCACTCATCTCAAACTTTTTCTTCATCACCACTCCAAATTCCTTGCGTAGATTTTGACAAGAATCAGATCGTCCTTATCCTTGCGAATGAACAATGTCTGGTCAATGGCTCCACGAGTATATCCATGAGCAAGCAGATGATCTGTAAGAGTAGCATACCATGCTCGAGGTGCTTGATGAAGACCGTAGAGGGCTTTGTCTAACTTATAGACATCGTCGGGATGCTGCGAATCCTCGAACCCTGGGGGCTGGCACACATAAATCTCTTCCTTAACCTTTCCATACGAGAAAGCAGTCTTCACAACCATTTGATACAATGTGAAGTTCATGTAGGAAGCATATGCCAAGAAGATCCGTATAGCCTCATCTCTTGCAACTGATGCAAAGACTTCTTCATAGTCGATCCCCTCTTGCTGGTAGAAGCCCTGAACTACAAAACGTGCCTTATTCCTGATGATTACCCCAAATCATCCCTTTTGTTTCTGAAGACCCATCTAGTTCCAATTGGCAGCTTCCCCTTGGGCAATGGAACCCGATTCCACACTTTAAGCTTCTGAAACTGGATCAGCTCTTCCTGCATCGCCTCGACCCAGCTGGACTCCTTAAGAGCCAACATGACATTCTTGGGCTCGACCTGCGAAATAAAACAGGAATACATACAACAATTAATTGGACCTGATTGACTTTGTGAGAGTGTGGTTTCATGCAAGGTTTTCTGAGCTGGAATGGACGGGCTTCGTGTGAGAACTCCTTCTAAAAGGGGTCCAATAATGTTTTCCATTGGATGATTCTTGTTGATGCTTAGGGTTGGTACCTCCTACACAACCAGACTATCGAGCAAATTGCTGATGTGGTTCATCTGGTCTTCATTGGAGGAAGAAAGATTGTCAACTGGAGCTGTTTCACTAGCTTCGGCTCCATGATCCACACAGAGTTCCTCAGGAATTTGGTCTGAGAATAGTGGATTATTAAAATTTTGGTGGGAAGAAGATGAAGCTTGATCAGTCTCTAGGGTTGGCTGAGCAGACTGAGAAGTATCCGGATCTGATGGGATGACTTCATTGATCGGAGTTGGCTGATCTAGAGGGACCCGATCATACATGCTTGGAGGGTCAACTGTCAGAAGCTTGAGATCACATGGAACGTAGCCAACCCGATAGTCTACGCCATCACCCTTGTAGAAGTTCTCAGTGTGTTCAGATGGTCCTGCACTCTTTGATGTAGTGTTGTAGGGCTCGAAAGTAGAATCAAACTGAAATAGCCAGTTTGGACCAAAACCGACGTCAGTGTTGTTCATCTCTTGCCAATCGACATATTATGATTCCACAATCATTTGGGTTTTCTTGTTGAATACCCGGTAGGCAGCTTTCTCTGATGTATAGCCCACAAAGTAACACTCATCAGCCTTTTCATCAAACTTATGATTCGGCTCAGTACGGAGAAGAGTACACGGACACCCGAATGACATGAAATGACCAACTTTAGGCTTCTGGTTGAAGAAGAGCTCATAAGAGGTCTTCTGATGGCGTTTGTTCAGCAGTGTTCGATTTTGAATATAACAAGTTGTGTTAACATTGTCAGCCCAAAAGAATATCGACTGCTTGGATTCTGAGGGCATGGTTCGTGCAGCTTCGATAAGCGTTCTGTTCCTCCTTTCATCAACTCCATTTTGCTATGGTGTACGAGCTACATTGTACTTCCGAGCAATCCCTTTCTCATTGCAAAAATCAAGGACTGTCTAATTTCTAAACTCAGTGCCATTATCAATTCCGACCACCTTAACCTTTAGATTCTTCTGATTTTCGATCAAAGTGATAAACTTCTTCAGAATCTCTGGTGTCTCATCTTTCTTGGCCAGAAAGAACACCCAAGTAAATATGGAATAATCATCTGTCACAACCAGACAATATGACTTATTCCCGAAGCTCATAACGTTGACTGGTCCAAAGAGATCCAATTGAAGAAGTTGCAGAATCGATGAAATAGAGTTGAACAACTTAGGCTTGTGGGGTCTCTTATGCTGCTTCCCCTTGGCACACGCGATGCACTTCTCAATTGTGGAGAAGTCTTTAGAAGGTAAGCCAATAACTTGATCTCCCTTAGCAAGTCGGTTGAGATTCTTCAGATTGACGTGACCCAGTCGGCGATGCCAAATTAGACAGTCATGCTCTGATGACTTTGAGAACAAACAGGTGTTCTCAGTGAATGAATTTGAATTCATATTGATGATGTAGGCGTTATTGATTCTCGAACTCCTCATCAAGATCCACTTCTCAGGCACAACAAATCTGTGCTTTAGAATAAGACACTCCTTGTTTGTGAAGTGTGTTGAACTAGAAAAACCTTGACGAGTAGCTGTTTTACCAGGAACAAAGCTTTAGACACTTAGTCAAAGCTTTGGTTTTAGCTCCCTCTAAAGTTTTGCACAAGGTTATTTTCGTTGTTTAGTTTTCTTGCTTAGAAAGAGAGAAGAGAACATATAGAAAGCACAATGAATTTCGGGGGAAGTAATTAATTTTATTCAGAGAATGTTGGGACTTAAATACCCAAACATTCTGAGATACAAGGCAAGAAATAATAAGACAAATAGCTGAAACAGTTACAGACACTGAATCAACAGACTAGTACAAATACAAAGTCAACAACAATGGAAACAAGAGTCCTCAGGAGTCTTTAGGTCTTCCGAGTTGAAATAGTTGTGCTGATGTTCAGTGGTTATTCTTTCGGAAGATGATCATCGGAAGCTGATTAAACAATCAGGTATTTCAGAATAGGAGATTTTCTTTCGAGTCATTAGATGTCTTCTGATGCAATGGTTATCTTCTGAGGATGTCATGATCAGCTAGTGTCTTCTGAGGTTGGTAAGTTCAGCGGCAGTTCTTTTTGGCGAATCTTTCGCTGTTGATCTTCCGATGCTGAAGCAGTTCTTCAATTGGAAGAGTAGCATCCGCGACTTGTCATTCCGCGGTTTATTCAATTGTGTGACTTCCGTGGTTTTGCTCATTAGTCCTTATTTTCCAACAATCTCCCTCTGGACTGATGAAGCCAAAACCATTTATCTTTGTTTTCAACCAGACCAATTTTATTCCTAAGAGTTCGGACATAGTTCAGAACTTCATACTCTGCATCAGCATTGTCCAGAGTCTTGTGCTGTAGTTCCTTCATATCATCAATTGGTAGGGTGAGAATCTCATCCCAATTTGAAAAGAAATTGAGCCATTATATCTTTCAATGGCCATACTGTTGGAGACAGAGTCATAGAACCATCTTTTTATTCTTGTTCTGGAGTTTTTGACCAGAGGATGCTGGGATTTAGAAGGTAGACCCAAAGTAAGAGGAGCTCCAGCTGGCCAATGTATTATTTCTCTCCTTATCACTTGATCATTTGAATCAAGTACCTTCTTTACTACAGCATTCTGATAAGGCTCATAGTTCATAAGAAGATCAGGAAGGATTCCTTATTAACATCAACCCAGGGTCTAAATTTGATAGCAGATGGAAATTCTGCAGACCCAACACCTAAGCATCCCATAGGTGCATTTAGCAAATGATCAAGCATAGTGCATGGGTTGGCATCCTTGAGCTGAGTCACTATAGAGGGATAAGGAGAAGTGACTTCTCTCCAAAGCTCAGGGTGATCTTTGTTCTCTCTTTTGATATTTGACCATTCATCAAACAGAACATCATCTCTCCATCTAGTTATTGTGTTCTTTGGTCCCCATTGATTTTGGATGAGGATGTGCTTTATTCTTTTCCTCTGCTCAATGGACTTTTTCTTCTTGACTTCAGCCTTTATTCTTTTTGATAAAACTTCAGTTTCATTTCTGAGGCTAGTAATATCCCAGTTACTGAAGTTTTCAACCTTATACTTCCCTTCATCCAGAAAATACTTGATCAGCTGCTCCATCTCAGCCTGATCGGTTTTATCTTGCTGCTGATCCAATCTGGCAATTTGTTCCTCATAGGTCTTTACTAGTTCATATCCTGAGAGACCAGTGGCTTCTAGACCAGCTAGGATCATGTTTTCCTTCTCCTTTTCTTTATTCTTTATCTTCCGAAGGTCTTCATCGGAAGGGAAGGTCCTAACAGGTGAGTAGCATTCCTTTATTGGAGAAGATTGTGGTTTCTTAGCATCTACTGACCTTATTGGTGAGGGAGCTGTGGTGATGCTGGGATGATTAGACTCATCATTATCAGCCAATATGAGCCTTCTCTTTCTTGAAATAGGAGAGGCAATGGGCTGATCATCATTTAAGTTTTAGTTGAGTTCTTGAGTAGGGGTTAGGGGTTTCTGAGGTATGTTATTGGATGTTTTGTTTTTTCTGACCACACTCTTTTGTCTTCTTGAGAAAGACTGAGTGATTATTGGTGCTGATTTTTGGCCAATTTTGGAGGCATTGAGATTGGTAGGAAAGGAGGTTTGTGAAGATAGTTCTAGGAGGGTTTGAGAAGCAGAATTTGTAGAAAGAGTGGGTGAGCTTTCTTTATTTGTTTGTATGGGTGAAGAGGGGATAGATATGGTGGGAGAGACATGTCTAGGAAGGATGGGGTTGTGTTCAGATTGGACAGAACAAGTTGGAATTGGTATGTCCTAAGTAGTTGAGGCAAAAGAAGATGGGGCAGCAGTTGTGGGCTTTATTAGCTCAGTGGGAGCTGATTTAGAAGGTTTTGGTTTTCTGGATACTCCAGATGTTCCAGTGTTTATTTTAGCTTCAGCTTCCCTTTGCTTCTGCTCTGAGCTAGCCTTAGCAGCTTCAGTTTGGAACTGTTGATCCAGTGCTGCTTTGAGGAGTGCCTCTTGATTTTTCAATCTTATTTGCTTCAACCTTCTTTGCTCAGTCTTGTCTTCTGCCCTTTTGGCAGCTTGGGCAGCAGACAAGAGCTTTTCATTCACCCTCATTTCGGCTTCATCAGCCTGTTCCTTGAACCAGGGAGAAGGAGGAGCAATCCCAGTAAGAGACTCAAGAAATCGGGTATGGTTAGAAACTTCATGTTGTAAGGAGGAGGTTTTGGTATCAACTGAAATTTTCAGTACATCGAGTTGGATCTTTTTAGTGGTGAGGAATTGGTGGGTAAAGGTTTGAAGCAGGGTAGTAAGATGGGTAGTAAGAAGCGGGTTTAACACTTTTTGAAAAACATGAGGTGAGAAGGTGGGGGCAGTGGAAGTAGGTGGAGTGTTTGAAGGACCTTTAAATGAATGTGCCTGCATGGGGATGGATTTGGATTGAAGGGCTTGGTTACTCAAGACTGTTGAGACTTGTGACAATCTGACATTTCCGGGTTAACCCCGTTAACAAAAACTAATGGAAATGATACGAAATGATACAAAAGCATACTAGAGGGGCTGAAAACGAATAAAACTAATCCTAAAATATTCAATTCACTAGGATTAAACTTATAAGTATGAAAGTTGATCAATTTTGACTTGTAAAGGTCAAAATTTCGTCCAAAAGAACAATTGAATATGAAATTCACACTTAAACCAGGTAATAATTGAATTAAGTCGGTTATAATCATCGTCTTGATGATGATTAACAGCTTGTATATGTTATGTAGCCTTAAATCATAGAATTAAATAAAATAATGAACTCAAGTGTTAAAACCGTCACTATGCTTTTAAGGATAATACAATTGGATCGAAATTCATCAAATTGGAAACCTAAACACTATAATCGGCATTTTTAGAAGCTTTTGCATTCGACAATTTGAATCCAGAAGCAACGGGAGGAGGAATCGATCAAGAGCTTGGCCGAACTCAAGCAAATAGTCGATCTCATTCAATTGGATATCAAATCAGGTAATATTTAACTCCTACACTATCTAAAAATGCCGAATAAGCAAAGCCCTCTATCATCCTTTTAGTTCCAACATTGAATTATAAGAATTCGATTATTAGGGTTCTTTAACTAGAACGAATTGGGACTTTTGATCAAAATGAGCTTCATAATCAAATTAAATAGCATCCCTAGTTTCTAAAGGTTTTATATAACGAAAACCTTATGATGATTTCATCTAGGTTTAACGAATTGATTGAACTCTAGTTCTAGGGTTCATATGAGAAACCGATTTGGGGGTTTCTGCTTAAGCGGGGTTTATAATCAAATTAAAAGTTACTAACAGCTTCAGAGAAGGCCGATTAACATATGCTCTATGTTAATTGTAACAAACAAAAACGAATTATACAAGAACGAATTCTAGGGCTTCCTATGAAAAACGTTTTGGGGGTTTCTTGTATAATCGGGTTAGTAATCGAATTAAACCTTACAGAAAGGTTCGTGGTAGTCTTTTTAATGAAAACTCTAACTTAATCGTGTCAAACAACTACGAATTTTATGAAATTGATATTTAGGGTTCTTCGGTTAACACCATTTAGGGTTTTCGATTTAAACGATCATAAGAATCGAATTAATTTACACTGTGAGGGTCGAAATTTCATGCTTAAAGAAAACCCTACCGATTTGTAGGTTAACATAAATGAATTTAAAAAGTTTGAATCATGAGTTTGGATATCCATGTTCGAAACCAATTATATCCCATTTAAGGGTTCTAAATTGATGATTTGATCAAATTATAACTATAGTGGGACTCGTTTGGATCCTTACAACCAAAGCCCTATGTTCTGGGGGTCGATCGAATTCGATATCGGGTTCAATTGGAATCAATTGGTTCGGCTAATACCACATAGGGGAACCGGGTAATCATAGGTTAAATGAATTAATTTCAGAGATCAATTACAAATGCAGAAGCATGCTAATTGGTAGGGTGTGTGGGATAAGGGTGAGGGGTCGCGGGTTCGAACCCGGCTCCACCTGGTTTTGTGTTTTTAAATCATTTTTAGGTTTTAACTCATAACTCACTCGTTCTAACTCCGTTTCGACCCGTTCAAGTTGCGTTGGAACCGTAACGAAATCCCGAACAAAATAAAATAGTAAAATTTATATTTTAACCCGAAAATGAAATCGCGTATAATTACGCTTATTTAAATAAAATCGTATACGGACTATATGATTTTATTAAACGACTTTAAAGTCACACGTATTTACTTGTGCACGTTTATAACAATATAACATACGTGTGTTGACTCGTATGTAATCACAAACACAAAACGATATCCCGAATAACACTAAGTTATTGTTTAAAAACAGATTCTTCGTAGAGGATTTTCTACGCGAGTTCACGAGTGTTTGATAATTCTGCTACAATCAAAGGTGCGTACACGGCCCCTTTCTTATTTTAACTGTTTTGGGGGACAAAACATGTGCAACAAACACTTTCAGATACATATCACTTGCATGAGTTAGCTGTTTACATTGAGTGCAAACATAGCATTACAAGTCCTTACATTTCGAACCGTTTAGTTTGCCGTAGTGCAAAGCGTGGTAGTTGGAAATAGATCTATTAGGTTTGACAAACCTCACTTGGTAGATGGGATCTACGCAGGCGTTTGACTAGCCAATTCACATTACTATTGTTTGTGCTAGACAATAGTGGCAAGGCAAAACATGTGTTAGCATGCAACAGTCTGTTTCGGTGTCGACCACTTATGTAAATAGTATAAATGACTAGCTTTCATGACTATGCATGTGTGATTATGTTATCTGCAAACATTTTGTTCAAACTGTTGTTTCAAACAATTATGAATGCTTAAACCTGTGTAATGCACCAACCTTTGTGTTGACTAGATTTACATGTTTTCTCAGGACGCTAAGGTACACGAGCAAGCTAGCATGGACTAGGAGATCTAGTCGCATGCATACTTTAAATTTCTGTTGATTTGGATTTAAACATTTGGGACATTGTTTTGTAATTTTCAGTTTTCAAACTATTATGTTTGTTTTTAATTTGAAAACGCTTCCGCAACGTAGAACTTTGATGTTACAGTTTTAGACCAAAGTATGTTTTGAAATTCATATAGAGGTCTTCGTTATGTCTAATGATCTGAGATCCTGGTTTGTCACGTCCCAAACGGTATGATTCCGTTAGTTGAAAATTGGGGGTGTGACAGATTGGTATCAAAGACATTGGTTATAGCGAACTAGGTTTGCATTTGTAGACTTAGACTATAACTGTTAGACATTAGACACGCATACTTACACATATCACTTAGAAATTACATATGGCATTATGTAATAGACTTGCTTACACATTCCATGACATTGAACTTACATATGGTATTATGTAACAGACATGGCATCTTCATCATCAGCACCATACATACACATTAGTGATTCGGAGGATGAGGAGTCGGTAGCTCCAGTACCACCATCATCACCAGCACCACCTATCCCATCTCCTCCACCATCTGAGAGGGATGATTCAGATCCTGATGAGGATCTGGAGGAGGAGCCTAAGAAGGAACCAGCTGAGGATACTCAGGAGATTCCTGCTGAGGGACCTTCTACTCATCCACCACCTGCATTGGATGTTCCTGAGCCTAAGAGGCAACAGACTGATTCAGAGGAGATTGCCCAACTACGTTAGGACTTGTACTGGGCAAATGATAGGATTGAGTATAATGTTCGAGAACTCTGGGATGCGAATGAAAGATACGATAACCTTTACAACTTGATTAATGGGATGCGAAATGAGATCATCCAGATGACTGATCTTCTTCAAGATTCTGAGAACCGAGCTGAGATTCTGGAAGGCAGACTTGAAGCCTTGGAAGACTTGGTGGCCTCGGAGAATGAAGAAGAGGATGAAGAGGAGGAAGGGGAGGAACTAGCACCAGCTGTTGATTCTGATCCTGAATCCACTATTGATGACCCAGAGGACTGATCTAGTTGAACTTATTAGGGGCGGGTTGTGTCCCTACATTACATGTTTGGAAAACTTATGTTTTGATTTTGAAAGTATTGTACTCAAATCAGATTATTATCTATTGAAAACTATTACTTATTGCCAACAGTTGTGTTGATTTCTACATTACATGTTTGATGTTTGTTGTATTGTTTACTCGTTTCACATTGGACTTTGATAACACTTTAACATTTCTTTTAACTAGGAAGATAATGGCCGGTGAGAACGTACAGATGACAGTTGCTGAGCTCAACGAGCTGATCAATAACAGGGTCGCAGAGGCAATCGCGAACTACGTTCAGACACACACTACAGGGCCACAAGGACCAGCAGGGGGATTAGTGAATCCACAGGCGTGCACGTTCAAGATGTTCTTGGACTGTAAGCCACATAACTTCAAAGGATCGGAGGGAGCCATTGGACTCCTACGATGGGTTGAAAAAGCCGAATCGGTTTTTGAGATGTGTAACTGTCCTGAGGAGAATAAGGTAAAGTATGCTACCGGAACTTTGGAAGGTCCGGCATTGACGTGGTGGAACTCGAATGTTCAGACTTTGGGATTGGGTGAGGCTAATGCCTTGACTTGGAATGGTTGCAAGACCTTATTGCAGGAGGAGTACTGTCCTCGTAGTGAAATGCAGAAATTGGAGGAGGAGTATTGGCACCTCAAGATGGAGGGGTCAAACATTGAGGAGTACACAACTCGGTCACATGAACTGGCCAGACTCCTACCTCACATGGCTACTCCAGCAAGCAAGTGGATAGAGAGGTACATCGGGGGATTGGTGCCTCAGATCCAGGGATTGGTCACTTCTGCAAATCCCACAACAATTCAACAAGTTGTTCGTTTAGCGCACCAACTGACTGATCAGGCAGTGTTACAAGGAACTCTGCCTAAACGAACATCAGCTACTAAGGTAGGAGACCACAAGAGGAAGTGGGAAAGCAGTAACTCCAAGAACTTCAACCAACAGCCTTTTCAGCAGAATCGGAAGCAGGATTCAAATAAGTCTTATCACAACTCGAACAGTGGTCAGCAGTCATCATCGTCAGGGGGGTATATTGGTAAACACCCAAAGTGCAACAGGTGTGGATTTCATCATGCTGGGAATCTGTGTGATAAGTTTAAGTGTCAAAGGTGTGGAAAAGTTGGGCATGCAGCTAAAGATTGCCGTGGAGAGCTGCAGAACAGTTCCAACAATCAGAATAACAACCAGAACAATGCACAGAAGGGCTGCTTTGAGTGTGGTAAAATGGGGCACTTCAAAAAGGATTGCCCACAGCTGAAGAAAGGCAGGACTAATGATGCAACTGGCAACGGCAACGGAAATAGCGATGGCACCAATAACAACAATAACAACAACAATGGTGCTAGGGGCAGGGCGTTTGTGATTGGAGGACGTCAGGCATGGGAGGATCCCAACATTGTCACGGGTACGTTCCTCTTAAATAATCACTATGCCTCTATGCTATTTGACACTGGTGCATACCGGAGTTTTGTATCTAGTACATTCTCTAAGTTGCTAAATGTTAGTCCTACTGCCTTAGAAAATCCATACACTGTAGAATTAGCTGATGGCAAGTTAATTGTAGTTGAACAAATCCTTAAAGGATGTATCCTTGATTTGATGGGTCAAACATTGGAAATTGACCTTATGCCTATCACTTTAGGAAGTTTTGATGTAGTCATTGGCATGGACTGGTTGTCTAAACACCAGGCTGAAATAGTATGCCATGAAAAGATCGTTCATATACCTCTTCCGCATGGAGAGACATTGTATGTACAAGGCGAGAAGAGCAGTATGCCACTGCGTCTCATATCTTGTATGAAAGCACACAAATGTCTGCGTAAAGGTCATACAGCAGTTATAGCACTTATAACTGAGAAGCCGGTAGCTGAGAAGAAGATTGAAGACATCCCAGTAGTTTGCGAATTTCCTGAAGTATTTCCAGAAGACTTGCTGGGATTACCGCATATCAGACAGGTGGAATTCCGAATCGACCTTACACCGGATGCAGCACCGATAGCTAGGGCGCCTTATCGACTTGCACCTTCTGAGATGCAAGAGTTATCTACACAACTGCAAGAGTTGTTAGATAAGGGTTTTATACGACCTAGTTTTTCACCGTGGGGAGCTCCAGTCTTATTTGTTAAGAAAAAGGACGGGACTTTCCGTATGTGTATCGATTACCGGGAACTTAACAAGGTTACTATCAAAAACTGGTATCCGTTACCCAGAATTGACGATCTGTTCGATCAGTTGCAAGGTTCGAGTTATTACTCGAAGATTGATCTCAGAGCGGGTTATCATCAACTCAGAGTTCAAGAAGAAGATATTCCGAAGACAACATTCCGAACGCGCTATGGCCATTATGAGTTCTTGGTCATGCCATTTAGGTTGACAAACGCTCCAGCTGTATTCATGGATCTCATGAATCGTGTTTGTAAACCTTATCTTGATAAGTTTGTCATTGTTTTCATTGATGACATTCTCATCTATTCCCAAACTGAGGAGGAACATGCTGAACATCTCCGATTGCTGCTAGAGTTATTGAAACAAGAACAACTGTACGCTAAGTTCTCGAAATGTGACTTTTGGATGCGAGAAGTACAATTCTTGGGTCATATAGTTAATGAAAAGGGTATAAATGTTGATCCAACGAAGATTGAAGCGATTAAGAATTGGGAAGCACCAAAGACCCCTACCGAGGTACGACAATTCCTTGGTTTGGCGGGTTATTACCGACGATTCATTGAGGGTTTCTCAAAGATCGCTCAACCACTTACAACACTTACGCATAAGGGAACGAAGTATAACTGGACGGATAAACAGGAAGCTGCATTCCAATTGTTGAAACAGAAACTCTGCGGTGCACCGATTCTGTCCTTACCGGAAGGGACGGAAGACTTTGTGGTGTATTATGATGCACCTGCACAGGGTTTGGGATGTGTGTTGATGCAACATGATAAAGTGATTGCTTATGCTTCAAGGCAACTACGACCACACGAAGAGAATTACACTACTCATGACTTGGAGTTAGGAGCAGTGGTTTTTGCTTTGAAGATTTGGAGGCATTACCTATATGGAACTAAGTGTACCATTTACACTGATCATAAGAGTCTGCAGCATATCTTTGATCAGAAGGACCTTAATATGAGACAGCGACGGTGGGTTGAGTTGTTGAACGACTACGAATGCGCGATTAAGTATCACCCGGGAAAAGCTAATGTGGTAGCTGATGCTTTAAGCAGAAAAGACACATCAACAAGACGGGTTCGGGCACTTATGATGACGATACATACTGACTTACCTGACAAGGTATGCAGTGCTCAGCTTGAAGCTTTGGAAAAGGAAAATTTGGTACAGGAATCCTTACGAGGAATGGAGGAACAATTGGATGTTAAGCCTGCTGGAATTCGTTATTTCATTAATCGGCTTTGGGTACCATCGCATGGTGGATTAAGGGAACTCGTGATGGATGAAGCAGACAAGTCTAGATATTCAGTCCATCCGGGATCAGACAACATGTATCATGACTTGAAGGCACTGTATTGGTGGCCTCACATGAAAGCAGACATTACCAGGTATGTTAGCAAGTGTTTGACTTGTTCGAAAGTCAAAGTTGAATATCAGAAACCATCTAGTTTACTGCAACAACCAGAAATACCAATGTGGAAATGGGAACAGATTTCGATGGACTTCATTACTAAATTACCCCGTACACCGTGTGGTTGTGACACGATATGGGTAATTTTTGATCGATTAACGAAATCTGCACATTTCTTAGCAATCAAGGAAACCGACAAGATGGAGAAACTGACTCGTATTTACATCAAGAAAGTGGTAGCACGACATGGCGTGCCAATCTCTATCATATCAGATCGGGATGCCCGATTTACTTCCAACTTTTGGAAATCACTTCATAAATCATTGGGAACTCGTTTGGATATGAGTACCGCATATCATCCACAGACAGACGGTCAGAGTGAACGTATGATTCAAACGCTCGAGGATATGTTACGAGCTTGTGTAATTGACTTTGGTGATAGCTGGGAAAACCACTTACCGTTAGTGGAATTCTCTTACAACAATAGTTATCATACAAGTATTCAGGCAGCACCATTTGAAGCATTGTATGGTCGCAAATGTCGTTCACCAGTTTGTTGGGCTGAAATTGGTGACAGTCAGATTACAGGTCCTGAATTAGTACACGAAACGACAGAGAAGATAGTTCAAATCCGGAACCGTATGGCAGCGGCCCGGGATCGACAAAAGAGTTATGTTGACAAGCGTCGTAAACCGTTGGAATTCCAAGTAGGAGACAGAGTTCTTCTAAAGGTATCACCTTGGAAGGGTGTGATACGATTCGGCAAGCGCGGAAAGCTTAGCCCTCGGTACGTAGGACCTTTTGAGATCCTGAAAAGGATTGGTCCGGTTGCGTATCAACTCAAACTACCGGATGAACTCAGTGGAGTTCATGATGTCTTCACGTATCGAACTTAAAGAAATGCCTTTCTGATGAGACATTGATTGTACCATTGGAAGAAATACAAGTGGACGAACAGTTACGATTTATTGAAGAACCAGCTGAAATCATGGACCGAGAGGTCAAACAACTCAAACAAAGCAAGATTCCGATAGTCAAAGTCCGTTGGAATTCAAGACGTGGTCCTGAATTCACATGGGAACGGGAAGACCAAATGATGAAAAAGTATCCTCATCTGTTCAAAACAACAACTACAAACACCGAGAGTGCACGTTAAATTTCGGGACGAATTTTCCTTCAACAAGGGGATGACGTGATGCTTCACACATCAACATTTCAGATTTCAAAATGTAAGCACAAACACTTTATTCAAATGGAAGCACAAACACTTTATTCAAATGGGTTTTGTTACAAATATTTGTGCTATATTACATTTTATGTGCTACATTTTCATATGTTACATGTTATGGTAGTACATGCATGATTAGTTACACACATTTTGCTATGTGCGAGGTTACATAGTACAAACAGTTGCAAACACTCACTAGGTGCAAAGTTACATAGCACGCTATGATCAAACACAAACAGTCACAGTTAGGTGTACTAACTAGTGTACACCCAAACAGTTACATAGAACGATCACACTTAGTTGTGATGTTGCAAACATTGGGTTTTGTGTGTGAGTACACACAAGCACACAGAATGATCAGACATCACACCAACACGTACAATTTGAATTCGCAAGTAGTTTCCTAACTACTTCAAACACTTAACAATTTTCGGGACGAAAATTCCTTCAACAAGGGGATGATGTGACAATCTGACATTTCCGGGTTAACCCCGTTAACAAAAACTAACGAAAATGATACGAAATGATACAAAAGCATACTAGAGGGGCTGAAAACGAATAAAACTAATCCTAAAATATTCAATTCACTAGGATTAAACTTATAAGTATGAAAGTTGATCAATTTTGACTTGTAAAAGTCAAAATTTCGTCCAAAAGAACAATTGAATATGAAATTCACACTTAAACCAGGTAATAATTGAATTAAGTCGGTTATAATCATCATCTTGATGATTATTAACAGCTTGTATACGTTATGTAGCCTTAAATCATAGAATTAAATAAAATAATGAACTCAAGTGTTAAAACCGTCACTATGCTTTTAAGGATCATACAATTCGATCGAAATTCATCAAATTGGAAACCTAAACACTATAATCGACGTTTTTAGAAGCTTTTGCATTCGACAATTTGAATCCAGAAGCAACGGGAGGAGGAATCGATCAAGAGCTTGGCCGAACTCAAGCAAATAGTCGATCTCATTCAATTGGATATCAAATCAGGTAATATTTAACTCCTACACTATCTAAAAATGCCGAATAAGCAAATCCCTCTATCATCCTTTTAGTTCCAACATTGAATTATAAGAATTCGATTATTAGGGTTCTTTAACTAGAACGAATTGGGACTTTTGATCAAAATGAGCTTCATAATCAAATTAAATAGCATCCCTAGTTTCTAAAGGTTTTATATAACGAAAACCTTATGATGATTTCATCTAGGTTTAACGAATTGATTGAACTCTAGTTCTAGGGTTCATATGAGAAACCGATTTGGGGGTTTCTGCTTAAGCGGGGTTTATAATCAAATTAAAAGTTACTAACAGCTTCAGAGAAGGCCGATTAACATATGCTCTATGTTAATTGTAACAAACAACAACGAATTATACAAGAATGAATTCTAGGGCTTCCTATGAAAAACGTTTTGGGGTTTGTTGTATAATCGGGTTAGTAATCGAATTAAACCTTACAGAAAGGTTCGTGGTAGTCTTTTTAATGAAAACTCTAACTTAATCGTGTCAAACAACTACGAATTTTACGAAATTGATATTTAGGGTTCTTCGGTTAACACCATTTAGGGTTTTTGATTTAAACGATCATAAGAATCGAATTAATTTACACTGTGAGGGTCGAAATTTCATGCTTAAAGAAAACCCTATCGATTTGTAGGTTAACATAAATTAATTTAAAAAGTTTGAATCATGAGTTTAGATATCCATGTTCGAAACCAATTATATCCCATTTAAGGGTTCTAAATTGATGATTTGATCAAATTATAACTATAGTGGGACTCGTTTGGATCCTTACAACTAAAGCCCTATGTTCTGGGGGTCGATCGAATTCGATATCGGGTTCAATTGGAATCAATTGGTTCGGCTAATACCACATAGGGGAACCTGGTAATCATAGGTTAAATGAATTAATTTCAGAGATCAATTACAAATGCAGAAGCATGCTAATTGGTAGGGTGTGTGGGATAAGGGTGAGGGGTCGCGGGTTCTAACCCGGCTCCAACTGGTTTTGTGTTTTTAAATCATTTTTTGGTTTTAACTCATAACTCACTCGTTCTAACTCCGTTTCGACCCGTTCAAGTTGCGTTGGAACCGTAACGAAATCCCGAACAAAATAAAATATTAAAATTTATATTTTAACCCGAAAATGAAATCGCGTATAATTACGCTAATTTAAATAAAATCGTATACGGACTATGTGATTTTATTAAACGACTTTAAAGTCACACGTATTTACTTGTGCACGTTTATAACAATATAACATACGTGTGTTGACTCATATGTAATCACAAACACAAAACGATATCCCGAATAACACTAAGTTATTGTTTAAAAAAAGATTCTTCGTAGAGGATTTTCTACGCGAGTTCACGAGTGTTTGATCGTTCTGCTACAATCAAAGGTGCGTACACGACCTCTTTCTTATTTTAACTGTTTTGGGGGAGAAAACATGTGCAACAAACACTTTTAGATACATATCACTTGCATGAGTTAGCTGTTTACATTGAGTGCAAACATAGCATTACAAGTCCTTACATTTCGAACCGTTTAGTTTGCCGTAGTGCAAGGCGTGGTAGTTGGAAATAGATCTATTAGGTTTGACAAACCTCACTTGGTAGATGGGATCTACGCAGGTGTTTGACTAGCCAATTCACATTACTATTGTTTGTGCTAGACAATAGTGGCAAGGCAAAACATGTGTTAGCATGCAACAGTCAGTTTCGGTGTCGACCACTTATGTAAATAGTATAAATGACTAGCTATCATGACTATGCATGTGTGATTATGTTATCTGCAAACATTTTGTTCAAACTGTTGTTTCAAACAATTGTGAATGCTTAAACCTGTGTAATGCACCAACCTTTGTGTTGACTTGATTTACATGTTTTCTCAGGACGCTAAGGTACACGAGCAAGCTAGCATGGACTAGGAGATCCAGTCGCATGCATACTTTAAATTTCTGTTGATTTGGATTTAAACATTTGGGACATTGTTTTGTAATTTTCAGTTTTCAAACTATTATGTTTGTTTTTAATTTGAAAACGCTTCCGCAACGTAGAACTTTGATGTTACAGTTTTAGACCAAAGTATGTTTTGAAATTCATATAGAGGTCTTCGTTATGTCTAATGATCTGAGATCCTGGTTTGTCACGTCCCAAACGGTATGATTCCGTTAGTTGAAAATTGGGGGTGTGACAAGACTAGCTCAGTGAGCTTAGTCACATCAGCCTGAATATGAGCAACAGAATCCGTCAATTCCTTTATTTTAAAATCTGATTCGTCCATCCTTTTATGGATGTCATCCGAATCCCTGACTAATGAGTTAGTTTTATCATGACCTGAATCCATCTCAGGAATGTCATGGACCCCTTTTCCTTGGTTTCAGAGATTTCCAGCCTCTGTTTCAAGAACTTCATGGGCTGTTGCCATATCGGGAGTCTTATTGCATGATCCATTCAAATGAGATCCCATTAGATTCTGATGTGAAATGGATGCTCCAGATATATGATCAAGATGTCTAGATGGACTGGACATCCTAATCGCATCCTCTTCTCCATGGGTAGGAGATTGATGAGTTTGAGCAGAGGTTTGATGGGGCAGTTCCTCTATTGGTGAAGGTGGAGGAGAACCAAGTTGCTCAAACACAGAGTCAATCTCATAAAGAACATGGGTAGGAGAATGAGGGGCTATATGTGGAAATGAAACAGAGATGTCCTTGGGAGAGTGGACTTCCATCTGACTATCAAGTGACATTTCAGTAGTTAGAGAAGGTACCCTTTGGAGTACAACATCATCCAGTTGAGAGGATTGATGTGGAGCTAGGTGGGGTGGAGATGCTTGATTCATCTGTCAGGATGGAACAGATGTATCCAATTGCCTAGTGGGGGCAGAGACATGTTCAGGGATCTCATCTTTATGAACAGTCTTTTAGGTCTTTTTAGGTTTAGAGGCTTTGGTAGAGGCTTTTCTTTTGGCTGGTACTTGTACAGGTGTGGAAGAAGAGGTGGATGTGGGTTCGCCGAGGATGGGTGTTTCCTCAGTGTCATCCATTTGTCTTGCATCAGTGTTCAATATAGTGAACACCTGTTCGTCAATGCTCTTGATTGTAGTAAGAGGAGCAATATGATAAACTTTATTAAGATCAGCAAAGAGACAAGCCATCACAAACCTAGGATACAGTAGAAACTTGGGACTCTTCAGGTGATGTACCTGATGGTCAAAAATTATTTGGGACAAGTAGACCTTTTTGTTGGACAGAACAACATACATGACATATTGCACTTCATATGGCATTTCTCCCCATCTTGTCGACTTTTTAGACAGACACTGTAAAATGGTGTGATACAGGAACTTGTACTTAGGATAGAAGAACGCTTTGTACAAGGTCCTGTTTTTCAGGTCACCCTGATAATCACACTGAGCAAAAGCATTATGGAGAAGTTTTAGAGAAACAGTTGTGGGAGCCTCGGTGTCGTTCAGATTTAAGGAAACGCTAAATTTGTAGGGGGTGAGGGTGACTTGTTGATCAGCAACCTCTGAAGCGATGATTTCAACATAGTCATCCATTGTCACCAAGGAGGAGTTGGCCCAAAACTGGTTTAAAGAAACTTCCGAGATAGGACGGTTTAAGATGAGAACTGTATGAACAAAAGAGTTTACTAGGATTTCGATTGCTTCGTTGTAGTGAGGGTACTCAGAAGATTTGACAAGGTAAGGTCTGAGGTTGTGGATCGGCTTGAATTTCAAGGCCATTTTTGCGACGATAAACACCGAACAGTTATGAGCGCAAAGTGTGAGTACAAACTTTGCTTTAGAGAAAAAGAGATGCGAAAGTTTAACCGTTCGCACACAAGGGCGGTTTCCAAAATAAAAACTGCCACTACTTATAACATATCAAAAGCTTTACCTTAGGGTTTTTACCCATTGGACAAACCTGTGAGCAAGAGAGAGAAGAACAAACGACAAAGAAGTACGTTCATGCACACCCTGAAGTACAGACAAAGTTTTGTAAGGAATGAACCCTGGTCTTATGCCATTACACCATCATCATGAGCATCAAGCTCAGACGGAATCATTGTAAGTGCGTCGTGCGAGGCGACATGCCTGATAAGCAGTTGTCATTCGCCATAAGCAGCATTCAAAAGATTCAAATTTGAACGAAGGGTCTGCTTGATGAGAACATGATCAAGAAACTTCGTTAATTTATTGTGAAAGAACTGAAGGACTTAAGAGGGTAACCAGTGATATAAATAATATAAGTGGTCATTAGAGAAGAGAAGGGTAAAAAGGTAAAATGCAAAGATATTATCGAGCCATGAGAACAATTAATGAGGGTCAACTCAATTAATTCTATGGGGTCTAATCTTGCATAGCGATTAGTGACCGTCAAATCAGACGTAAGTCTCAAGAATTAGCTATCTAACTATAGATAAGAAAAGTTAACCACGGAAGATATTTTTAACATCGGAAGAATCTTATCCTCGGAAGGAAAGTAACCATGGATAAGTAATGAGGTTAAAAGTCTCGGAGGAAAAGAGACATCGGAAGTGAAATAAACCACATAAGGTTTAAAATGTGACAACATAAGTTTTCGCCGCGGATAGATATGAAACAGTGGTTATAATAACCACTGAACCTATCCGTGTTATGGGATAACCACTGAGAGAGACCAAGGTTGATTCATCAATGGTTTATTAAATATCCGTTGTTAAGAAAATCATTGAAGATTATCCTTTTATGTATTTATTTAAAGGTTTAAGAAACATATTCTTAACCATGTTTATTAGCTCATATTTATCATTCCCATTTTGGCCACAAACTTAGAAAAGGTTGAAGAGTCCAAAGGTTTGGTATATATGTCCGCTATTTGGTCACTTGTAGAGACATGTTCTGGGACAATTAGTCCCTTTTCAAAACAGTCTCCAATAAAGTGATGACGTATTTCTATGTGTTTGGTTTTTGAATGGTAGACATGATTCTTTATTATGTTTTTGGCAGCTTCGCTGTCTATTAGGAGAGGTGTGTTTAGTTCAGTTATTCCAAAATCTAGCAATTGGTATTGTATCCAAAGGATATGGGCAGTGCAATGGTGTGACAACCAGTACCAAATCGTCCGGTAATCCGTACGGTATGTGTACTTTCACCTTTTACTATGTGTAAATGCAATGTGAATAACAGTTGTGTGAGAACAAGACTAAGAAAACAAATAACAGTTGTATGTGTTTAAGTGAAAATTAAAATGCAGTAAATACAACAATTCATGTGAAACAACAGTAAGAGAGCAAGTAACGAAAACATATCGGTTGCGATCTGATCTTCACAAATAACAGAAATCAGATGGCAGATAATCCTATGAGTAAACAAGGTGAAACAAGTGTGATTATGTGCAATTAGGTGTGTTTAGTCGATTCCGTCAGTTAGGAAATTCAATGGAAAACAGAAATTCAGTATCGTTTCGGAATAATAAACTGACAGTGTGTTTGCTTGGGTGACGATTCACACAAACATATCGGTGGGTTTAACATTCCGAACGACATCTCACAAATAGAAAATCAAATCAGAAAGTGAAACGTACGATCGTATTAGTACAGTTAGCGCTCCGTACGATCATATTCGTACCGAAAGTGAAACGTACGATCGTTTTCTGACGAAATGGCAAAACTAAACGGTTACGAACCTTAAAATAATTAAAATAAAATAAAAATAATATATATCAGGAATCACATCCAAAAAAGATTTAAGTTCAATTATTTTTATAAAATTATGCGTAATAAACGTTACGTTACGAGAAATCGTGATTTAACAGGACCGATCAAGACCGAACACACGGGTAAATACCCGGGGTATAAAAACCCATTTTTCTTCTTCTCCTTTCCATTTTTCTAGCCACAATCTCTCTCTCCTTTCAAGATCTCGTCTCTCTCTACTCTCTCTCTAAGCTTCTTCAACACTCCACCATAGCAAACCACCACCAAATTTCATGTTCTTGGTGTCTAAACGACCCTCTCAATGAGTAGAACAAGGAAGTACAGAAGATCTAACCCCAATCAAGCTCGGTTGGACGAAATTCTAGAGAGAGGTTTCGGATTTTAGGTTTTTCTACAAACCCAACACAACCACGGTTTTAACCAGTTTTAAACATCTCTTTTTCTACCCATACACCTTCTAAATGAGTTTACTCACACAAAGCCACACAAAACGACTATATATACGACTAGAACTCGAAGTCATCTTCTCCCATGGCTAAAAACCAGTTCGGGCGAATGGCCATGAGAATGGCCATAAGAATGAGCTAGGAGAATGAGTCGGGAGAACGAGCTGGAGAATGAGCCGGGAGAATCAACCATTCGGGTGACTCATTCAGCTGAATGAGCCATTCGCGCAAATGACTCATTCGGGGACTGACTCATTCGGGTTACTGACTCATTCGGCTGACTGACACATTCGGGTGAATGACTCATTCGGGTGAAAACCCATTAGCATGACTCATTCATACGAAAATCATAAGAATAGGTCATTTTCACTACACGAACTCAGTTAACAATTCAGATTTCAAAAAGAACAATCAAATAAGGGATCATAGCTCATATAACATTTAATCGGACCGTGAATACAACATCAGTACGAAAATAGTGAGCGCGTGAATTTCTTGAGTCTTAGTCAACCACTACAACAACAAGGTGAGTTCATATGCCCATTTTCTAATCTTTTAAATTTTAACTTCGGGGCTGAGAAACATGCTAACTCTTTTACTTATTTTAAAAGCTTTAGTATACTATTTCAATCATCATGTGATATAGATAATATTGATTTTATCTTTATTATCATATTCTTATCTTATCATTATCATTATGTGTGCTTGTGTGTGAAATAACATGTAAAACATAACAGGTATGATATCATGATAACATAACTTCATGATACCATCCCATCAAAATGAATGACACAATGCATGAAGGCTAGATCTCATACCAACAGGTTTATAACACTAAGAGAACAAGAGTGATGCTCATGATAACAAGATTTCATGATGACATCATTCACCACATTTATTAACACTGTGTAATAAGACGAGTTCTTATAACACGATGTTAAAATCATTGAGAATACATAAGATTCAGACAACATTTGATACAATCACTTGGGATATCAAGGATGACATCATGATAACGTAGTTTCAAGATGTTGTCCCTCCCACCTTCTTGGGATAGGATGACAGAAACCTAACAATAGTGATATCGTTGGAGGATATCTTGCTCTAGATAAGCTACAGAGACTATTAAGTCTTGCTCTAGATATCGTTGGAGGATATCTTACACTCCGGGCTAATCAGTAATGATCAGCTATAGAGACTATTAAGTCTCTATCTCATAAGTATCGTTGGGGGATATACACAGACCGGGCTACTCCGTAAGGAATGGCATAACATAGACAATTATGTCTCTATTCTAAATATTGGGGAAAACCAAATTAGGGATTAATGTGTGAGATGAAATGGGTATCCATAGATACAATACAGGTGGTATTGAGTTCAGCCAAGTGTGTGGTGGGATGTCGGCTGGGGCTTGTCCCCTATGTATGCCCTATATATAAGCATGCTTGACTGGACAGTATCCTATCTTTAGGTGTAACTATGGAGAGGACATTGGTGTGTGATAAAGCAAATCAATTTAAAACGAGACTTGTGTGAGATATCATGAATTGGGAATATCAAATTTAAATCTTTTTCATTTACTAAAACTTATGAACTCACCAACCTAGTGTTGACTGTTTGCTTTAAATGCATGTTTTCTCAGGTGACGGACATGTTTAGTCACCAAATCATCAGGGCTTAAGCTAGAGGACTTATTAGAAGACCTAACTTACTTCTGGATGCATATACTTCTGATGACATTATGAATCTCTTTTGTATATCTTGTGCAGATACAAGATAGAAACTATATGATTCTTTTGAGTAGATTTACTTAGTTAAGTTATGAAGACATACTGTGTAATTTAACTTTGTAATTCTATTTATTAAATGTCATGTTAGCATTTCTCATTACCTATCATGTGCCATGTAAACAATCTGATCATTTCGATTATCATAACGATATCGGGACCGGAGAACCTTACCTTTTGACAGGAAAGTTGATCCAGCCTTCCGGCTCGGGGTGTGACAGATTGGTATCAGAGCCATGTTTATAGAGAAATATAGGTCATGTAATTAAACGGTTTGGCCTAGACTATAACCTAGGGACTCTTCATGTAGAGAACATAAGACTTAGGATTTTATTTGCATATGTCTTCTGCTTATGATCTTTGCACTAGTCGATGTTCTTTCGGTCGTGATCAGAATGCCGCCAAGAAGACCACCACCTTTGTTGCCACCACCATAGTCACCTCCACACTCACCACCACCATCACCACCTCCTCCTCCACCTCCTCCTCCACTGCATACCCCACCACATAAACCACCACCTAACTATGAGTTGGATCCGGCTATCATCGCACTGGCCACTTTATTGACGAGTCAACTGAGGGAAGTGATTCCCGATATGATGAAAAGGATCAACAGTAATAACAGCAACACCGGCCACTCGTCTAGTGAGGGCAGTAGAAACACAAGGAATCAAACTAACTACTCCTACAAGAGCTTTGTGAGATGCAAACCGCCCAGTTTTAGCGGGAACGAGGGTGCTGTGGTGTCACACCCCGAGCCGGCGGGGTTGGATCGGAGTCCCTGTCGGGCGGAAGGTTCCCGAGGCGCGATATCGTGAGTGATAATCGTGATGATCAGATTGTTTAAATTGAACATGATATAAATGAGAAATTCTAAATAAAATAGAATTACAAAGTTAAATTACAATAGTATCGTTTATAATTTAACAATGTAAATCTACCATAAACATCATAAAGTTTCTATCTTGTAACTGTACAAGATATACAAAATAACTGTATAATGATGTTCCCAAAAGTATGCAGGTCCAAAAATACTAATTCTTCTATCTGAAGTCCTAGTCCAAAAGCATAAGCTTCTTAATCGACCTGTTCGTCACCTGAGAAGTCATGCAAAAAGACCAAGTCAACACATGGTTGGTGAGTTCATATAGTTTACTAATTGAAAATGATTTTGAAAACCTTCTTCATTAAAGACCCTAACCTCAATAACACCACAGGTAATATCCACATCGGTATGCTTATATATAGGGCATACCCCTGAGTCCACCCTACAACCCGCCCAGACGCCATCCCACCACATACAAATACGCAAATGACACTGTTGTTAATGATAATTAAGCATTTTTACCTACCATACACTTCGATTCCACCATAGTTCTAATGTACTCTCAAAACATTTGTTAAACCCTCGGGTAACAACCTTAATCTCATTAACGTCACATGTATCATCTAGATCGGTAGGCTTATATATAGGGCATACCCCTGAGTTGAGCCTACAACCCGCCCAGATGCCGTCCCACCACATACTAATCCGCATAGGACAATGGTGTTAATGATAATTAAGCATTTTACCCCTACCATTACCCCATTTGTTCTTCAGTTCTTTGTTCCTGTATATACAACAACTTGAAATCTCTATTGATTCCTTAAGTTCATCACACAAATATGATCAACCACAACAATTGTAAAACAGTGAAATAAATGCTTAATTAATTAAATAAATAAACATTTAATAAAATCTAAGTCCTAATGATTGGGCCTTGGTCAATACTCGAGTAGACTAGTATAGCAATCAGGTACTTAGTAGTAAAGGAGATCTGTAAACCTCATCAAACATGTGACCTATAATCAATCAGTCTAGCTAGGACATCTTTTGATATATAGGCTTTTATAGTTCTTTAGACCGTCCATAGTTCCTATAGTTCTTTAATTCTTTGGCACATGTTATCTTTGGGCATTTCCCAGAAGTTCCTCAAAACAGTTAGGGAATACTGTAAATATCATCAAACATGCGTCTCATATTCGATCAGTCTAGCTAGGACATCTTTCAAACCTGAGAATGGCACATGCTATCTGTGATATTTCCCAGTTAGACCCTTGAAATAGTTCTTTGTAAATAGATCGTTAGTTCTTTGACAACACCCTCTTGAAATAGCTCTTTGAAAATAGACCGTTAGTTCTTTGAAATAGACCTTTGAAATAGTTCTTTGTTTTAGATCTTTAATTCTATGAAAATAGTTCTTTGAAAAGAGTTCTTTGATTTGAAGAGTTATTTACTCATGACGAATAGATTTCTCGTTTTAAATCTAATAAACAGTTTACCTAGACAAAAGTCTAGGTTAACAGTTATACATGTAAAACATATACAAATTAAAATCATTTGAGTAAACAATTTAAACAAAACAGTTTACGCATGCTTCGCAGCCCCGCGTTTTAAAACAAAAATGTTAGAAAAGGGGCAATGAACTCACCTGTGTTGATGTGTAACTGAATCACAAAAGATAATGCGCGCTCTTTGATGGTTGCTTATGTATCTTTAGCACCTGAGTTGTTTTAAAAGATCCGAATACAATAAGTGTTTATAATAGGCATTGGGTCTAAGGTTTGGTCTCGGTGTGCAACTAAGTGTCCTAATTTACTAATGTGCTTCTCTAACTCCTTCTATCTAGTCTAATACATTACCCGTTAGCAACCCTATTCCCATAATTCATCATTACAAGAATTACTTTATAATATCTTTTAAGTTAATCCATTTTAGATTAAAGGTTTGAAAAAAACATAACTTATTATAATTTATCAAAATTTATAAATCATTTTCTTTATTAAAAACTTAATTAATTTAAAAGATGAGTATAATTAACATGATGGGCTTATGTTAAGCCCATTGGGCCAACCTCGGCCCATTATTCGTCTTTGATCTTCAAACGATTTCTTGCTAGTTCTCTGATTAACTAAGCCTAGACGATTCAATTAAATCATCTAAGTTAGTTACTTACCCTTATGACTGGTCTTAAGGCTTGAGTGTTAATAATTTACATCAACACTTCGACCCCATGTTTTCTTTAAAGAACTTCTAGTATCATAGACCAAAAGAACTTCTAAATTAAACCTCATGGCCCTTTTCTTGATAACTTCTAAGTTTAGTTAAATGATTAACCTCAAGGTTGATTTGCATGAAAACCCTAAGGTTATTTCCTCCCATGCATGCATCTACGTGGAAGTTCCCATGCATACACACACTTTTGATTATATTTCATACTTTTGGTCATGTAGTTCAAACCCTACACAAGTGTATGCGCCATCCTAAGACTTAGTCGACTAGGTTCTTGGCCGAACCAAGGTTTTGCCGAAGAAGGCTTGGCCAAATAGATATGGCCGAATAGAAGTTGGCCAGTCGAATGGCTTATATCGAATGAGGTCTGGCTGAATCTATTGACCCGAAGGGCCTAGGGTCGCGACTGGCTGGTGAATGTAAGAGCCGATCGAATGAGAAACATGACCGAATAGGTGGAGACCGAATAACTGTCGATCGAATGAGAAGGGTTCTATTTGGCCGAATGTGGGGATGACTAGGTCAACATGTCGAATGAGGAAAAGGGAGTATGAAGCCATTCGAGCTGCTACTTCGGCCTGAGGTCATTCGTCGGAGAAGCTACCCCGTTCGGCCGAATGAGGTTCATGTCCCATTCTATGATCTGAGTTTTTTGTCATTCGGCCAAGAGGAGTTCGACCCAAGTGAAATCATAGTTTTCGAGCTAAACGACTAGGGGATGAAGTGAGATTTTTTCCTACACTCTTGTATGGTGATGTAGTGTGAATCCTAAAGGTTAGAAATGGATATAATCGTCTCTTGATGGGTCCGATCAAAGGGTTTATAAAACCCTAAAAACCGAACTTGAATATGATCTTTACCTCGAATCCAGTGGATCTAAGCCCCGATCTGTTGTACTTCTATGATCTACCAGGTGTGGTGATCATTTTGACACCAAGAACTCATGATTTCATGGAGTATTGGGTGAGAAATCTTACAGAGAGAGTGGGTCTTTCTAGAGAGAGAGATCCAAAATTTCTAGAGAGAGGGGGGTGTTGGCTGGTTGGTGGGGGTTTAGTGTGGCATTAATGCCACATTAAATGATAGTGAAATACCCGGGTTCGTTCGGTTTCGCGTCGTTTCCAGTAAAAATGCCGGTTTCTCGTCGTTTTCGTAACGAAACGACTCGGTTTTTAAAATAGAATTTATTAAATCATTTTAGGTTGTGATTCCTAATAAATTAACTAATATCTTTTATTTATTTAAAATTTTCAGAAATAATTAACTTACAGTTTAAATTGAATCGCGTAGTTGTTGCGCGCGTTCGTTCAGATCGTCACCCATACGAACACGACAATAACTATGCTTTTCAATATGGTTTTCTAATTATTGGACATCATTCAGAACGTTAAACTTCCAGATTTATTCGTACAGATCGTTACCTATGCGGATAATCTGTCGGTTTAGCATTCACATAACGACATCCGTTGTTATTTCGCTCTGTAAGGCCTCACATATGTTTATACATAATAAAATCCTAACACATAATCACATGATGGTTCTGTATTGCCAGATAATTATCTGACTCAAAAACCCTAGTTCTGAACTTTGTCTTTTGAACTGATTCTAAATTTGTTCGTTGATGACATGAAATGACAATGAAACATGAAATAAACGTAACATACAATGAAACACATATACTTCGTACCTGATTACTGTTCGGTTTATTGTAGAGATCACTGTTCCGGTGCCGGTTCCGGCACTGATGTTACATGTGGGCTTGATCCAGTGGATCAAGAAAATGGAGACTACTTTAGACATTAGTGGTTGCCCTGACCAACAGAGAGTGAGGTATGCTGCAGGATCGTTTGAGAAACGAGCACTAACCGGCTGGAATGCCCAGGTTCAAACTGGAGGAAGGGATGGGGCATTGGCTATGCCTTGGGAGGATTTCAAGATCTTATTGAGGGGCGAGTTCTGCCCGAGGAATGAACTGAAAAAGGTGGAAACAGAACTGCTGAACCATGTAATGGTGGGAGCTAAACATCTGGTCTACACCACTAGATTTCATGAACTGGCAGCCTTGGCAGCCGACATTGTGCCAACACTAGAGAAAAGGATTGAACGGTTCGTTGGTGGACTACCGTCTTGTATTTAAGGGCACGTGATTGCTGCGCACCCAACCACACAAGAGATGGCTCACACTGTAAGCTATACTGACTGATGTGATGGTTGCCTCTGGTGCACTAAAGAAAGACTCTGGAACTAGCCTGGGCAGAACTATCAAAGAGCCGAGTCAACACCCTGCCAAGAAGCAAAAGGTCGTTAAAAATTTCGCGACGACCACTGCTATTAAACAAGTTGTGCCTACTCAACCACAACCAAACCACCAACCGTATACTGGTACAGCCCCATTCTGTGATAAGTGCATGTATCATCATCAACCAGACACAGTGGTGCAGACAAAGCACTTTTTGTGGAAAAATGGGGCATTGGGCCAAGTTTTGCAAGACCCAAGCAACTCATCACAGGGTCAATCAAGCATTGGCAAAGACTGGTGTACAAAATGATCGTGGTTCCTGCTATACCTACGGGGAACTAGGACACTATGCGAAGAACTGTCCAAAGAGGGTGCTACCGAGAGGATAAGCACCGAGGGGACGAGTATTCATGCTAGGGGCGGCCGCTACATAACAGAACACTGACATCAACACTGGTACGTTTTTCATTTATAATCTTTGCAATTTGTGTTATTAAATACTAGTCAGAAACCCGCGCGATGCGGCGGCGGCAACAACATCCTTTCTCTCGCTGTATTCGTATTTTAGAAATTATCACTGCTTTCGAGAAATAGATAGTGTTCGTCTTTTATGTACAAAGTTAGGTGTGAATTATCTATGTAATGACTTTTACAAAACTACACTAAATTAAAATACTCTAATAAATAAAGATAGTTATAGACACTATGATATTGTAAAAACGTTGGATGTGTAAACACCCTCTCATCCAAAATCCTTAGCAGGACGCACCAATACCTTTGTATATTAGCGTGAGATCCCTCTTGAAAAAGCCACATAAAGTTGTCCATGTGAGAATACAGAATTTGGTAGATAAACACCAACATGTGGAATTGTTTGTCCTTGAGCTTTATTGATTGTCATTGAAAAGCTAAGTGGAATCGGAAATTGTTTTCTTTTAAGCTTGAATGGAAACATGTCGTCTTCAGAAGGACATAGAAGGATTCTTTGCAAAAATACTCTTTTTCCAATGTGTTGACCAATAGCAATTTATGCATCAATAACATTATACTGGAACCCTTTACAAATCAATCATGTTCCATTACATAAACCATGTGATGGATCGATGTTTCGTAGCAAAATAATAGGGCAGCCAAGTTTTAATCGAAGCTTACGAGGAGGCAGGCCACTAATAGTAAGTGATTTTAAGAGCTCGATCGGATAAATGTTGTGACGATCATCTTCTACTTCGTAAAAACTGTTGTAAATCTTTTCCTCCCCTTGAAAAAGGTCTATCATTTGATCGTTAATCTCATTGACGCTGTCATTGGTGGTAGATAATATTGCTCTAGAGATTATATAATCCGAAGAATAAAAATTGGTTTGAACTGATGGAAAGATGACATTGATCAACTCTTTGATAGAGTTCTCAAGGATGGTGAATGGAATGGTCATGTCATCAGGTATGCGAATAAAACTTCCTTCAACAGTCTCTTCGTTTCCATCACCAACTCTTAAAAGAAAATCAGAAATCCAAGGATAATTAAGATCTCTCATATTAGTGGTCAAACACAATGTTTTGGTTATTGACCAAAGAGGTGACATTTGGAGGCTCGCGTCTACAATCTGTGCTGGAGTGCCTCATTTAATAACCGGTAAAACCTGTCTAAAGTCACCTCCCATAACCATTATCTTTCTACCAAATGGAAGACTATCACCTGTAATATCTTGGAATGTTCGATCGACCGCCTCAATCGCTTGCCGTATTGCCATCGATGCTTCGTCCCAAATGATTATTTTGGAATACCTAATTAGTGCAGCAGCTCCACTTTGTTTTTTAATGTTGCACAAAGAATTATTATCAAGATTAATGGGAATCTTGAACCTTGAGTGAGCCGTTCACCCTCCAGGCATATTATTAGCTGCAACACCTGATGAAGCTGTTGCAAGTGCAATAAGTCCACGTGAACGAACTTCTGCAAGCAAAGCTTTGTACAAAAATGTTTTTCCCGTTCCACCTGGACCATCTATAAAAAACATACCTGATAAATCATTATCAACATGCATCATGATTTCATCAAACACATTTCGTTGGCCAGGATTAAGCAAATCTTTGCCACGTAAGTGTTCAGCATCCCCAACTATCTCGTACTCTTCTTGCACCTCACCATGAGTTACATGTTGTGGGTTAACATCTACAGTTATGTTTGGGAGGTCAAAATCATGGAGATTTTTACCCATAGATCTTAGAAAGACCTCAATATCAGTAAGAACCATATTTCGAACTCGTTCGACACTTTGACAATGTAACCGATGATCTTCTGATAGTGAATCAAAGTGGCCGTTCCATAACTTTCAAACATCTCCTGGTTCGCGAAAAATCATGATGGTTGCGAATAACCTTCTTAAGGCATTCGGGAACTGAAATAGAGAGGCTTCTGTGAGACACTGTGATAAACTTTCATCGTTTTCTATTAATCCTAACTCAAGAGCTGCTTTTCTAAATGTGGTATTCCTTACACCGTTAACTGTGCAAAGATCATCAAAAGAAGTAGGACCTTTAACATTTGACAAAAGTAGGCGTAGGTAGTACCTTTCTCCTTCAGCTGGATTAGCTGAAACAATACGATCCAATCCAATGTCGGGTGCTTCCATTCCAATTTAGTGTTTGGGAAAATCTTTATAAAAATATCATCTCGATGATTCGTCTACTCTGTTTCTTTCAAAAAACGCAGTTAACATTGTTCTCTTATCTCTTTCCCTACGAACAATCTCAGATATTATATCCTTATCGTTGAATCTAACCATTTGATTATTAGGGAGATGAAGTTGTAAGGCTAAGACAGCTGGATAAATCTGAGAAAGAGAGAAGGGAAAAATGTGCCACATAGCCTCCGGGGCCGATACATAGCGTGCATCTTGAAATTTCTTAATCTCATTAATGACAGATTGTTGGTCATCTTCATCTTGTTCAACATGAATAACTTGTTTATCATGGCCTTTATAAACATACTTGAATAAATATTTCACTAATTTTATACTTGAGCAAACCTCGACATTGATGTGGCTGTTGAACATCATCAACAGCCTTGGATTATATGGGACAACCCATTAACTCTCCTTCGATATAATGGATATGCATCATCTCCTTGGGTTATATGTTCATTAAATTGTCTGGGATAAAGAAATCGACAAATGGAAGGGTCACCCTGCATACAAGGACTATTTGAACGTAAGCGTCCACAAGGACCATGAATCATGTGGCTGACAACAAGCTCGTGCAACTTGGGACGTGCTAGTCTGTCAGGGATTTCGGCACATACGATCTTATCATAGTGGTCTGGATTACTGATTTTGTCTTGCGGGTACAAAATTAGAAGAAAATGTGCATAGAGCAAACCACGCTTTTAAAACTCGCTGACGTAAACATATGCCTTAACTTTCCACAGGACATGTATCTTGAATAGTAGTTCCTTGAGATCCTCCAATTTAGCACGAAACACCCTTGAAACAAGATTAGGTCGATCCTGTGCAGTTTGACCATCTTTTAAATTATCACATATCTCAGGCCATCGCAAATTACATGTCACTGTAAGGAATAGATATGGTTTTCCGTCTTCTTGAACTAAACACATCGCATCTAGATACCGACAACGCATGTCCCGAGGCCCTCCAATGAAAGACGTAGGGTGGACAATGCGTTGTCCGACTCTGTTAGCATTAACCTCACCAGCATTTACGCAATCCATGATACCTTGATACAAATCTGCTCTAATCTTTTCTTGTTTTTGCTTACAAAACTGTAAACGTGATGTCTCGAGTTTTATGTAAATATCTACAATGAATTGTTGTAGCAATCTACCACCAAACAAAACCACGTTCTCTATAGAGCGAATTTGGAACTTGTAACAGTAGTACTCTCGCCTAGCCACTGTTTACCGGCCACTCCGTGTGCTAGACTCTAAATAATAAGCAATGTTAAAAGATAATAATAATCATTAAGGTATTATATTTAAGCTATTCACTTAAAAAAGGCAAGGCAAATGTTAGTACCTTCCATTTCCGGGTCGATGTTGTCATCATTATTTTGAACTTCACTGATTGATACTCCTTCTCGTGGTATGTTAGGATGCCAGCCCGACTGTTAGGGAAAAATAAAGGATACGACAATGGATCATAACAACCAAAGTATGGCTGAATCGTTTGACGGTAATCAGACCTACCATAAACAACAATACTTATTTTGTATGAAGTTATATTGTCATTTCCTTCGACCCAAATTCCGGCAACCTATATAATAGTGTGTTATAAATAACAAAAAAAACTTATACTATGTGCATGAAAATTTTAATTCATAAATGTAATAATATTAGTCAAACCTCGGATGTCGTTGGTCGGTTATACACTCTTTGGTCAATTTCAATCAAAGCATTCAAATTGACACGCTAGTTGTTCAAAGGTCGTAATTTCCCAAGACTACGAAATGTGTTAACGTATGGGTTTGCAGAAAGAACACGTGTCAACAGCTGAGTAATACTTGGATCAAGATTTAGCCATTGTAGTCTATGATCCAACTCGGTATCAGGATCATAAAAATATAATTGTAAATATTTAGGTTTTTCGTCCCTAGGAACTAATTGATCAATCTTGTGATATATTCCTTTATGAGCACGAAACGTATAAACACCGTCTCTCATACTGTTCATGGTTTCATCTAATGTCACACCAATTGAGGCAAAAGAAAAATTGGTGTTATAAGCACGTATATTGTGCTTAAATATTTTTTCATTCTCATATTGTGATGTGAAAAGGCAGAACAACTCATTGGGAATTTCTGAACTTGCTAACTTTGTTTTCCCGCTCATACAACAAAATGTAGCAAATTCAAATGGAAATAATTTTGCATCGCAATGTGGACATGGACTCCGCTCCTTTAAGACACGATGGTCTCTAGGTATACCGTCATAAACAAAATTAAATGGATCATCTTCAACGTTTTCCTCTATAATAGATACAAATTCATTATATTAAACAACAACTTGTAAAATATATAAATGTAATAAATAAAGGACTGCCAATAAAAAAAACCTTGTGATACTGCAAATGTGGCTTCATTTAAGAGATGATTGCTTTGTATGTTATCATCACAAACGGTTGGTTGATTAAACACGTTATGAAATTGAGGTAATAGTGTGCATGATTGAATTCTATTACCTAAAAATTTAGTTGTAATAAGTGATGAAAATGACCAAATATGTCAACTTAAATAATCAAATAATTGACAAAAAAAACCTCGTGATGTTTGTTGCATCACTTCGCCAATTCCACAAGGGAGTGTACTTGTTGGTGTACTATCGTCTATCAAATTTTGTGTATTTGACTGGTGAGTTCTTGTGAATTGAAAATATTCACCACTATTACTTTCTAACGTTCTTTGCGATATCGATCTATTACTTTCAGAGTTATCTCCATTGCAAATTTTAGATACTTTGCAACTCTCTTTTCGTGAAGAATAATATCGCTCGTTAGTTGCTTTTCGTTTTTCACGTGAAGAGGATGCACTTGAGCTGGAAACAACATTAGTATCTTGTGGTTTACTATTCTCTTTAAGCGATGCATAATGTGTGCATTATATTCTCTCTTTTTTTCAGCTGGCGTACACGCATTAGAGGTAGAAGCATCATTAACATTTTTTGGTCGGCCGTTAGTCATTGTAATTTAATGAATACCTTGTAAATTAAATAAAGAAGACTTATCATACAAAGTTCATTTGCCATAAACATAATACACAATTGAGATAGAAAATAGATTCTTATTTATTCATAAAATATAAATATCTTAAAACATTAACATAGATAATGAAACATTAAGTGAAAATTAAATTAAAGAGTTAGTGAAAGAATAGTCTCGACAAACATTGCTCCGTGGAAACAACGAAACCTGTTAGAAGCATAGAAGCATTCAAAGGGTTTTCTATGTGTTTCGATTACATAAGGTTCCCCACAGTTAGTGACTAAAAACCAATTACCATTAGTCATATAATGTGTTATTTCACAAAATAATCCTAGTGGTATAGGTGGAATTGGAGGAAATAACTAACTCTTAATCCATTGATCATCTTCTACAATCAACAACTCTACCAACACAGATTCTATGCTCGTGCTAACGAACATGTAAAGTTCATTCTTAATAGTCATTAAGTCTCCGAAAGTCATTCCTGCTGAAGCAAGGGGTGGAAAGGTTATCTCCTTAAAAATATCTGAATTAACATCGAAACAAATCAGCACATTTTCACCTCCGATCCAACAATCACCAACTGTGAAATATAGGGTATCACCGCAGAAAGTACCGGATGACAAGGAGAAAGATGAACTTACATACTCCGATCTTGTTAAGAATGGTATATTCCTCCAAGATTCAAATCTCCTCGAATACACATTAACAGCAAACACACCAAACCTACGCTTCATGTGCAGGACGTTGTAGTCGTCAGAAGCGTTGATGTACAACCCGACCGCATCGGCATTATGTTCAAAAAAGCCATGACGATCATGTGTAGACAAAAGTTTGTAAGAACCGGTGACTGGATTCCACAGAGCTAACTTAGAAGTGTGGTTCGAGCTAACACACAACAATCCATCCAAATGCGAATAAATTGTGACATTATTAAATGGAAAATAAACAATGGTGCCTGGCCCATAAGCACCGGATTGAAAGTTGATTGGATGAGCAGAACAAGTAACGCCATCAACTAAAAGAACTCTTTGATTAGAAGCACTTAATGAGCGGGAATAATGTAGCTTAACAAATTGTGGTGTTAACAATAATGCCTTCCATTTCTTAGAAACACACTTAGAACGACCTACAGTCCTCGCCGGTACCCTTGTTCTTATCTCAAATACGATTAGTTCATCAAAAATTTGAACCATGGTAACACCTTCGTTTTCATCAAATAAAAATGGTTAAAGATTAATGTTGAACATATCTAGCTAAACTTCATTCAAATAACATATGATGCATATAAAAACATAATTATATAATACTTAAAGCGTAATTCAAACATGAAGATAATAAAATTTAATACATGAATAAATATATGAAAACATAACAAAACATCATCTGTAAATATTAATTTTAATATATTGATGTATGGTTTAATAATCTTAGCATGAACACGGACTTTGATAGCGATCTTTTATTTTAATATTTCTTGTCTTGCCCATGTCTGGTTCAAACATAATCCTACTCAAATTGGTAGACCTCAAAATATTCACTGAATTCACAAAAACAGATAACACAAATTCAATTAAAAAAGCTATTAAATAAAAAAAATTATTATAAAGTTTGTGTGTATGGAATAATGCAGTATCAGGTAAATGAATCAAGTTAACATGGGATACATATATGACAGACTTTCGTGTGATGCCTCGAACGATACGTACGGCATCAGTAAACCCCAAATCATAAAAAAACAATTGTATTATGTGACCGCTGTAGATAACAATTTTATGTCAAAATTATTTTTAGAAAATAATATTTGCTTAAATAAAAGTGATTACTTACGTCATATCTTGAAGGAAAAGTTAAAAACTACAGTTAGAGCGTCCACCTGCTATTATTCTACCGACAACATCTAAAAGAAAATAATAAAATACTATATACTATTAAAATTATATTTATTTTATATTGGAAAGCATATTTTTAAATTGTGACCATTTAAACGTACCAATAATTAGTTTTGTAGATCGTCTGTCGTGTGTAAGAGTCATTATAGAAAGCACTAAGGGATACAAACGAAACCCTCTTGGAACATGACTTGTAAACGGGAGAAGTTTAGTGTGTTCGGTAATCACAATCTTAAACTCGCCCAAAATCAAGATGTGATTTTCATATGTTGGCCACTCTTTGCCATAGAAACTCTCTATTTGGAAACGACTTAATACAAGCTTGTTCTCGACCACATTCATGTTGGTGTAAAATTTCATTAAATCTGCTGGGATGAAAGCAGGTACCCTATGTTTCTGAAAAAATATGTATTTAATATTTAATCAAAATGAAGTCTAAATATCAGATAAAATATTTGCATAATAATTGATCTTACGTGTTGGTCGAGAAAAATAACCATTGTTTTGTTTTCACAAATAGGCAAAATGAACTCAACCCAAACAAAGGACAACGTATACCAAACACCGTATTGTGTGAGTGATGAAAGTGAGTCAACAATAGAATGCACATCCATGTTCATTATACCTTCAATGGTTAAAAAAATTAAATCAAGGTCGAAATCAACATTAATAAGTAATCTCTTTAGTTTTGTTGTTGACAACAAGTTATCTATGTCATGAGTTTTACATCTATAAGTAACAAACACAAAGTGATATTAATAAAGTAGTTATTACTAATGTTATTTAATACGAAAGAAATACCTTAAGTATCAAAATATAAAGAGCCGAACACCAAAAATGTATCTAAAAAAAGCAATAATTGCAAATGGTTAGCATTCTATAGAAATCATATATATAGTTATAAGATATATACACATCAGTTTATAACATATATATCATACATGGTAAGATATAAACAAAGATGCAAAAAATGCCAAGAAGGATAATACGTAAATAAACAACCTAAACTGTTTTCGAAAAACAACTTCATCTATATGGTCATTTCTACATATAATGAAGTAACTAAGCTCAACTTACCAAGCAATGGAGACCCAATTGTTAGATCACAGCTACGATTAATTTTCAAGATCTGAAATATGGTAAGATTAATAAAAATTATTAATTATCAACAATAGTGGTTATTATAGCTACATTGACCTGCATTATAGCTGCATTGACCCCCCTATACCATTGTTTTAAACTTCTTATGACTAATAAATACATAATGCAACCTGTGTACAAACATATACAGACATATACACACAAAAAAAATTATTAACTATAACATACATATGCATACATAGGCACATATGCATAAAGTCACAAACACATCCATATCTAGCTGCATTGACCAGCTATGTATGTAAACAGAACATACATACAACATTATGGCAGCCTTGGTCTACCAATCACAAGATAGGCCAACTTAAATAAACACATAGACATAGGCAGAAATTAATAAAATGCATACATACACACATAAGCAACGACTTTTAGGTTGTTCTAAAATTTAAGCTATCTCAAAATAAGATTGTTAAGCTGTACCCATACATATATACACACAAACACCATACATATACAGACATACACACAGAACATTATATTAACTATAACATACATATGATTTAATTTACAATTGTAAGCATCAGCAAAGGTTTGACTTCAGTGAGTCAAAGAAAAAAGTATTATAATCAAATGGATCATGAAAATAAGTCAAAGCATTTCTATGCTTTAATTTACACTTGTTTGATGATTAATTAATTTTTTTCTTATGCAAACAGGTTACTTGAAAGGTTGCCCCAGGTCAATGCAGGGTGCACCAGTATGTATGCATCAGTCCTGTATGCAGCAGTATGTATACATGTATATGAGCTGCTGCATAAAGTTTTAACCTAAGCTTGACCATTAAGATTAAACCAAAAAATATAAGCAGGACCATTATAGTAAGCTTATTTAACATTACTCAATAACATTTTTAGACATCTCACTTTAATAATGACATCAAAATGTTGTATCACGTTTTAAAAAGTTCATACTTGTTAGAATTAATCAAAAAATTAACCAAACATAAATTAGTTACTATCTCTTATGCTAATTAGTTCATCAACTTGAAAACATAAGAATGGTAGCTTTAGACTCCAAATAAAACTACACTATACTTGACATTCCAAGACAAAAAAGAAATTTGACCAATTTGAACCAAATATAACTTCAACAGTACTTATGCTTTTCAAAATCATATAATATACAGACTTGCATACGTACGCTATGTTGAATCTAAGTATGTTTTAATTGTTAAATCAAAAAAACTAACATGTTCAAGTCATACTTGATGAAAAATAAATAGCTTACTTTGAATTAACATCAACATATGAGCACATTAACTTGAATTAACATCAATATAGGCATAAAATACACACATATAAAGACCTATTTTGCTGCTTAGAATTAACAACATAGGCATAAAATACACATATACATGGGCCTGAGATTGTGTCGAAGGTTTAGAGCCATGCAGTGGCTGTGGCAGGGCAGGGGCTATGGCAGGGGGCAGGGGGCTGTGGTAATATGTACGTATGTATGTACATGTATGTAGATGTATGTATGTATGTCTATCTATTAAGCTGGACCATTAATGTATGTATGTATAAGTAATGTAAAACTTGTTAAATTTGTAAAACATGTTACTTTTGTTGAAAAGGTCATATTTGTTCAATTTAATATGAGATATCATCACTATGTATGTATGTATGTATAAGTATGAATCTTTTATTTATCTTAAACTTAAAAATAGAGATATAAAATTAAAAATTGAGATATTAAACTGATGCATGCATGCCACTACAGGGCTGCACCAGGTTACTTGAATGGCTGCACCAGGTCACTGCAGGGTGCACCAGTATGTATGCATCAGACCTGTATGCATCAGTATGTATGCATGCATATGAGTTACTGCATAAAGTTTTAACCTATGCTTGACCATTAAGATTAAACCAAAAAATATTAGCTGGACCATTACAGTAAGTTTATTTAACATTGCACAATAACATAAACCTTTTAAGACATCTCACTTTAATAATGAAATCAAAATGTTGTATCACATTTTAAAAAGTTCATACTTGTTAGAATTAATCAAAAAATTAACCAAACATAAATTAGTTACCATCTCTTATGCTAATTAGTTCATCAACTTGAAAACATAAGATTGGTAGCTTTAGTCTCCAAATAAAACTAAACTATATTTGACATTGCAAGACCAATGAGAAATTTGACCAATTTGAACCAAATATAACTTCAAGAGTACTTATGTTTTTAAACTGATGCATACAGGCCACTGCAGGGCTGCACCATGTTACTTGAATGGCTGCACCGGGTCTATGCAGGGTGCACCAGGCCACTACGTATATACATTAAGCTAGACCACTAAACTGGAGGTTGAAATGTTTTCATTGTGTCAAAATGTCCGTGGCAGGGGGCAGGGGGGCTGGCGTAGTATGTATGTATGAATGTATGTGGCGGGGGCAAGGGGCTTGTTTAAAAGAATAAAAAAATGAGCTTGTTTGTGGAATACAAAAACCAGATTATTACACTAATTTTCAAAAACTAGATTGTTTAAAGGGGGGCAGGGGGCCTTGGCATGCACAACGAAGTGAAAATGGCATGTTCTATATATTGAATTATTCTGTAAATAAGCGAGTCATCATTTTAAGAGTGTTGTAACTAAACTTAATGTCAAGATACATACATACATACACACACATACATACATTTATAGCATATTTTTAAAAATTGATAAAAAGCCCATACCTTGAACTCCCCTGTTTAGACAACTTATTTTAATTTCTAAAACATGTTAATTTTGATAAAAAGGTCAAATTTGTTCAGTTTAATAAATTGCTATGTGAGTATATGTATATGTATGTATATTGCGTGTATGTATGTTAGTATGTATGCATATGTCTTTATGCATCAGTATGTATCATTATGTATGCATCAGTATGTTAAAAAATTTTGATAAAAAGGTATGTATCATATGTCTTTATACATCAGTATGTATCATTAATTTTGATAAAAAGGTCAAATGATTAATACACTAAATTTTTAATAAATTCATAGTTGTTAGTGTAAAATTTCAAAATTATAAACAAACATAAAGAGGCTTGGCTGGGGCAGCCTTCTGGTTGTATAGGGGTGTAGCTGGGGCTATGGATGTTCTGTTATAACAACCAAACCTATTTAACTTTTGACCTTTTATAGCCCAAAAACTAACCTGAGACCATCAAATATTGTAACTTTTAATAAATTCATACATAACTATACATACATTAGATTGCACATAAGTATTTAAATAGAAACAGATAGATAGATAGATACATAATTAACCATACAAACGTTTATGTTTATAAAACTGATACGTACACACATATCTATACATACATATACAACATCATATAATGAAAATATAATTTACTTAAGTTGGACGATTTTGATTAACCCAAAAATTATATGTTTTAAGACAAACCTATTTAACTTTTGACCTGTTATAACCAAAAAAGTAATCTAATTACATCAAATATTGTAACTTTTAAAAAATTCATACCTAACTATACATACATTAGATTGCACGTAAGTATTTAAATAGAAACAGATAGATAAATAGATACGTAAGTAAGCATACAAACAATACATACATACCTATACATATTGATACATACATACTGATACAAACTGATACATACATACAAATTAATACATACATACTAATACATACAAACTGATACATAGATACATATTTATACACACATACTTACACATACATACAAACTGATACATACATCCATACAAAACTGATACATACATACAGATACATACAAACAGATACATACATGCACACTTATACATACATGGTTTCAAGTAAACAATTTATAAATTTATAATACATCAGAGCATACATACTAAGCATAAAAATTCATACCTGATTACAGAGGCTTTCTAATTTCTGTGTCACCTTCAAAGAAAAAAAATTTAGGTTGAAAATTATGAACAAAAACTAAGCATAAAAATCAACTAAGCATAAAAATCCATACCTATATGTATGTATGTCTATCTATTAAGATGGACCATTAATGTATGCATGTTTAAGTAATGTAAAACATGTAAAATATGTAAGACATGTTAATTTTGTTGAAAAGGTCATATTTGTTCAATTTAATATGAGATATCATCTCTATGTATGTATGTATGTATGTATGTATGTATGTATGTATGTATGTATGTATGTATGTATGTATGTATGTATGTATGTATGTATGTACGTACGTACGTATGTATGTATGTATGTATAAGTATGTATCTGTTATTTATCTTAAACTTTAAATTAAGATATAAATTTAAAAATTGAGATATTAAACTGATGCATACAGGCCACTGTAGGGCTGCACCAGGTTACTTGAATGGCTGCACCAGGTCACTGCAGGGTGCACTAGCATGTATGCATCAGACCTGTTTGCATCGGTATGTATGCATGTATATGAGCTACTGCATAAAGTTTTAACCTAAACTTGACAATTAAGATTAAACCAAAAAATATAAGCTGGACCATTATAGTAAGTTTATTTAACATTGCACAATAACGTAAACCCTTTAGGACATCTCACTTTAATAATGACATCAAAATGTTGTATCACATTTTAAAAAATTCATACTTGTTAGAATTAATCAAAAAATTAACCAAACATAAATTATTTAAAATCTCTTATGCTAATTAGTTCATCAACTTGAAAACATACAAAAAGCTGATGCATACAAGCATAATTACATACATACAACTACATATACATACAGACTGCGTACATACATACATACTTATGCATACTTATACATACATACAAACTTATACATAGATACATATTTATACATACATACATACATATTTATATAAAAATTGATACATACTTACATACATATTTAGTGTTGTATGTATACATACCTATACATACAGACTGCATACATAAATACAAATAAATACATACTTATACATACATTCAAACTAATACATAGATACATATCTTAACTCATACATACATACATATTTATACATACATACATACATGCATACATACATATTTATATAAAAATTGATACATACATACATCTTTACTACTTTTTTAACTGATTTTACTAAACATACATACATATATACTTACACAAACTTAAACTGATTTTTTTTTAACTATTTTATCTTCTACAAAATTGCTTACCACTTGTAGATAAATTACATACATATATATTATAGATAAACTGATTTTAGAACTAATTTACATACATAAATACGTATTTAACTCACACATACATACATACATACATATTTATGCATACATACATACATATTTATATAAAAACTGATACATACATACATATTTAGTGTTTTTTACACTGATTTTACTAAATATACAAACATATATACATACACATACTTAAACTGATTTTTAAACTGAACAACTAATGACAAAAAGAATTCATACATCACAAAGACACAATTCATACATACATAGACAAAGACGCATGCTGTTGTATGTATGTATGTATACAAAACAACTAATGACAAAAAAAATTCATAACAAAAATGTTGTAATCAAAAAAATGTTGACAAAAAAAATTCATAACAAATAAACACACATATTGATTTAGAGGCTTTCCAATTTTTGTGTTAGCTTCAAAGAACAACTTGATGAATACTACCAAGATTGAAGACCATGCATACAAACAAGCAGAAAATTAAAGTTCAAATCATGAACCAA
This sequence comes from Mikania micrantha, assembly GCA_009363875.1. Taxonomy (NCBI): domain Eukaryota; kingdom Viridiplantae; phylum Streptophyta; class Magnoliopsida; order Asterales; family Asteraceae; genus Mikania; species Mikania micrantha. The sequence goes on from CM018692.1 coordinate 52,259,181, forward strand.
AATTAGGTTAAAAAATGTTCTGAAGCATACTGAGATTGAAGAAGCAAAGAGGGATGGGTGTTCCATTGAAGAGCGGCATCTATTTAAACAAGAAATCAAACATTTCAAACATTTGAAATTGGGGCCAAATTTCTTGTAACCGATGTATTGTTTCAGAAAAGAATAGAAGAAAAGAAGATGCTCACCCCTTCTGCGTTGATGCTTTAGTGGCGAAGGTATCAAGATAGGTTTCTTCAAGATCTGGTTCTCGAATCTCATTATCCTGGTTGTGATATTTACCATATAAGGTAAGAAGAATCAAAGGGAAGGAAGATCAATCGAACGACTTACTGATTTTGGAGTAAATTGCCGAAAATGGTAAAGTAATCGACTGGGAGATGTATAGCAAAAATTAGGGCTTCACTTGGGAATGGACGTTTAAGAATCATCTGGATTGATTTTAAGCTTATTTGTGTTGTACGACATGCTTCTTGGGTTGTATTTTTCATAATTTTAAAACAATAGTATATCATCTCTCCAATATGTATTATTAAGTAGTTAAGACTAGCATAGATTATATTTTGCCTCTTTAAAGTTATATATATAACATACTCATACTAAGGCAACTCTAGAATACCTTCTTGCACTATTGTAGTTGTAGGAAGGATACAAACAATGGTGCGAATGACATGGGAAGACTACCCACTTACCTCTAGCGAACAAACCATGTACCATCGAATTAAAATCGATGGGGATGGGCAGTAATAATACCATCACTGGAACGTATACTTTGCCCCAATAAGGACAAAGTCATCTGTTTTGACCAAACTTTTTCAATATCATTACAGCGAATAATAGAGAGATGTTTATAAATCTCATTAATTGTGCGTGAAAACTCACGATTCAATTCGTCAACATTATCTTTGTAGACAATATACGGATTCTTTTCAAGAGTGGGGGAAATGAAAGATTTCTCCTGCTGATAAAGGACTCATGAGTGTGAAGGTCATAGCAAACACTAGAAACTCTGAAGTTGTTGGAACAACTCAAGATACCACAACGGAAGTGTGCATGAATAGCTATGGATCTTAAATGCCAAGCTACCACACATTTCCAGCAGACCCGATGTATATTGGATCACCATAAACAGTCGGGCTAAGTCTGCTCATTCCTTAACTATATGCAAGGCTTAGGCTCATTGAGAAGGGCTAAGTTACACAGAAATTACACCTTCTCGAAGAAACTCGAATATTACGGATCGTACAGTCGAAAAACTAAAACGAAGCCGTATTCCATCGTAAAGGTTCGATGAAACTCCAAACACAACTCCGAGTTAATCTGGGAAAATGAGAAACACATGAGGTCAAAGTGTCACACCCCAAGCTGGTGGGCCGGATCGTGTGTCCCGTTGGGAGGAAAGGTCCCAGGGCACGATATCGGGATTGATAATTTTGGCGATCAGATTGTTTACATTGCACATGACTTATAATGAGAAAATACAATATAAAATAGAATTACAAAGTTAAATTACATCAGTTTCGTTCATAATTTAACAATGTAACTCTACTGTCAACATCATAATTCTTCCATCTTGTGTCTGCACAAGATGTACCAAATAATATGAGTAATGATGTTATAAATGTGCAAATAGAAAATGCTAAGTATGCTATCTGGCAACCTAGTCACAAGCACAAACTTCCTAGTTAACTTGTTCGTCACCTGAGGAGTCATGCAAAAAGATCCAGTCAACACATGGTTGGTGAGTTCATATAAGTTTGTTTAAAAATGAAATTGTACAAAACCTGTCTGAATGACAACCTTAAGCTCACCAACAACCACCTATACTATCCAGTCAAGTATTCTTATATATAGGGCATACGTAGAGGAACAAGCCCCAGCCGACATCCAACCACATAGTATATTGTTGTTAATGCTAATTAAGCGTTTCATCCCATACCTTTGATTCACAACGTTTTGAATAACCTGAAAGTTTGTTAACATTGATCACCCGAAATGACAACCTTAACCTCAATAACAACCACCTATATTATCCGATCAAATATGCTTATATATATGGCATACGTATGGGAACAAGCCCCGGCCGACATCCCACCACATACCAATATTGTTGTTTATGATAATTAAGCGCTTCATTCCATACACTGAATCACATACCTGAACTGTCTGAAACTGATTACCTTTGAAGACTCGAAATGACAACCTTAACCTCACTAGAAACCACCTATACTATCCGGTCAAATATACTTATATATAGGGCATACGTAGGGGAACAAGCCCCAGCCGACATCCCACCACATATCAAACCACATAGTATATTGTTGTTAATGATAATTAAACGTTTCATTTCACACCATCGTCATACTTGTTGTTTGAGTTCCACAAATTGAAATTCTATCGATTTCTTGAGTTCATCACACATTCATGATCAACCATAGTATTTGTAGAAACATAATATTAAATGCTTAAATAGATGAATAAATAAACATTTAATACAACTAAGACATGATGATTGGGCCTTATTTGACTCAATCAATTAGTCTTAGTTGTAGGTGGTGTCCAGCTTGTATCCTCTCACACGTGGCCCATATCAGGCTTGACCTAAATGAGTCTACCTGTATGTGTCGGGACTTTCATGATGTGCCCATATCAGCTTAACCTTCAGGTCTACTGTACATGTCGGGACTTTAGGATATCCTTTGATCTTTGTTCACCTCAGTTCTCTTGAATTCGTTTGATTTTTTGATTTATGCCCATATAGTGTGACTATAAAAGTCTACTATTTATGCCGTGACTTTCCGTGTGTTAACACGTGGTCTTGATCTGCATACAACTGACATTCCCCTTGAATTGTTCGTTATTGATTTCATTTGTCCTTTGATTCACACACGGATATGATTTCTTTGATTTTGATCCTTAGACTTCCTTGAACACAACACTGAGTTTAGACTCTTCAGATTTGATCGTTAGTTTTCTTGAACACTCACTGAATTTAGACCCTTTGGATTTTATCATTAGTTTTCTTGAACACGCACTGAATTTAGACTCTTTGAATTAGAGTTTTGATAAATAGTTCTTTGCATTTAAAATCATTGTATTACTCATAAAGAGTAATTAATTCATTTAATAACCTATAAATAGTTTACCCAGACATGAGTCTAGGATACAATTTGGCATATCTAACATATATGAAGTAAAAGCATTAACGTAAAATATATTTCAAGAAAATAATTTACGCATGCTTCTCAGCCCCGCGTTTGTAAAACAAAAATGCTTAGAAAAGGGGCAATGAACTCACCTGTGTTGCTATGTAATGAATCACAACAAATATGCGTGCTCGTTAACTTGTAGCTTAAGTATCTTCAGTACCTGAGTTGTTTTATGAGAATTCGAATACTATAAGTATTTATAGTTGACGTATCTAGGGTTTTGGTCTCGTTGTGCAACTATGTGTCCTAAGTTACTAGCATGTTTCTATGTTTATCTAACTAGTCTACGCTAATTGTCCCTTTACCCTGTAGATGTTCACAACTTAACCTTACTTATATAAAATCTATTTCATTACATTAATGATTCTTTTCATAAAATCATCATTAATAACTACAGTTTAATTTATAATCTTTAGGTTAGAAGTCAAATAATTTATTTTAAAACAGATTAATTAAGAAATCTTACAATTCATTTTCCTTTTATTAAAACATGATTTATTTTGAGAATTCAAAAGTTAACAGGTTAGACTTGAGTTAATCTCACTCGATTAACTCTAAGTCCTTTGCTATGTTTTCGTTTCCCATAGTTCTTTGATCGTCGTTGTATATAACCCATCCTAGAAAGCTCAAGTGAACGATCTAATGAAGTTATATGTTTGTATGGAATTACTAAGTGTTAGGTGTTTACAATATATTCAACCCCTAAACTTAACATGTTTTCTTGATTTCTGATTTCTTCTCAACAACCTTATTCATGTTTTACTTTAATAAAATCCGAATGTGTTAAATTCAAATGATGTCCAAACATCCATGTTTGTAGTTCAAAGTTGTTTATAATCCAAGTTAGTTGTAAAAACATTAGGGTTTATGAGTTAACCCTTGTTTAGTCATCCATGCATGTTCTTCATTTCCAACAACCTAGAATAACTCATGTTGAAAACATTTGATCTTGCCCAACACAAGACCGATTACCACCCATAAAACCCTAATGGGTTTTTTTCCCATGCATGCAAATGATCATGTGAATACTTAGTGTATAATTAAGGCCAACTAACGAATGAAACTCCCTTCGTTTGATGTTCCCTAACGAATGAAACTCCCTTCGTTTGATGTTCCCTAACCGACTGGATCTTGAGGAACGAATAAGGAAAATATGCGACTGAGGATTGGCCAAATAAGGCTCATGCGAATGAACCATGCGGATGAAGTTACTCAGCCGGCTAAGAAGGCTCACGCGAATGATATGGTTCGGCCACAGGCTCATGGTCGTGCGAATGTGGGAACCGAATAAGTATGGCATGCGAAGGTATATGTTCCATCGAATGAGGCTTCATGTGAAGGGGGTAGCCGAATGTGGCTCATCATGCGACTGGGCTCATTCGGCCATGGGGTTCTTTGGCCTATGGACATTCGGTCGTGGGTTTAGTCGCACCTAGCCATTCACCTGCACACCTCTCATTCGCACCACCTGCAACCGCAAACCCTATGCGACCAAACTCAGCTTTTAGACCCACACAACGTGTTTTTCCCAAGTTCCCAAATCGTAATACACTCTCTTTGTGTGAATCCTAAGGTTTTATGGTGGTTTAGAACCGGTTAGGGTTTGGGGATCGAACCAAGGGTGAAAACCGTCAAAATCGTGACTTTAAACTCAAATCTACCTCATTTCAGGTGGTTCCAAGCTGCAATCTCTTGTACTTTCGTGATCTACGTGTTGTTGTGGTCGTTTTGACACCAAAATGGCTCGATTTGGTGAAGAAATGAAGGTTCTAGGGCTTAAGAACTTAGAGAGAGAAAGTTGAGAGAGAGAGAACTAAAATGGTGATGAGGGATGGTTGGTGGGGGAAGGAAAGCATTTAATGCCTCATTAAACGCTTTCAAACAATCGGGTATGTTCGGCTCGTTCGGTCTCATTCGGTTTCGTGTATAAGCGTCGGTTTTCGCTTATTTTCGTTACGATTCGTATCGATTTTAAAAGTAGAATTTATTAAAGTAAATTAGGTGGTAATTCCTAGTAAATTAACAAATATATTTTGTTTATTAAAATTTTTTTTTGAAAATATTAAATTTATCAATTTAAATCGAATCGTACAGTCCTCGCGTGTATTCTTTCGGATCGTCACCCGTACGAACACGACGATAACTACACTTTTCGATATGATTTTCTAATTATTAGACATCATTCAGAACGTTAAACTTTCAGATATATTCGTACAGAGCGTCACCGATACGAACAATCCGTCAATTTAGCATTCACATACGACATCCGTTGTTATTTTGTTCTGTACAACCTCACATAGTTTATTCATAATAATGTCCTAACTAACAATCATGTGATTGTTCTGTGTCATCAGATAAATTTCTGACTGTTGACCCATTATTTTAAGTTATAGTTCTGAAATGAATGCGCAATAGTTTTGTGTCAAACATAAAATGATAATAGCGTACATGTAATACACATAATTTGTACCTGATATACTGTGCATGTTACTGATCCGGTTATGATTCCGGCACTGATGTTACACAAAGCATCTTCACATGTATATAGAAAAAGTAGTACCGAAAATGATGCTTAAATTTCGGGACGAAATTTCTTTAAACAGGGGAGACTGTGTCAACCAGTACCAAATCGTCCGGTAATCCGTACGGTATGTGTACTTTCACCTTTTACTATATGTAAATACAATGTGAATAAAAGTTGTGCGACAACAAGACTAAGAAAACAAATAGCAGTTGTATGTGTTTAAGTGAAAATTTAAATGCAATAAATACAACAATTCATGTGAAACAACAGTGTGAGAGCAACTAACGAAAACATATCGGTTGTGATCTGATCTTCACAAATAACAGAAATCAGATGGCCGATAATCCTATGAGTAAACAAGGTGAAACAAGTGTGATTATGTGCAATTAGGTGTGTTCAGTCGAGTTTCTCAGTGAGGAAATTCAATGCAAAACAGAAATTCAGTATCGTTTTGGAATAATAAACTAACAGTGTGTTTGCATGGGTGACGATTCACACAAACATATATGTGGGTTTAACGTTCCGAACGACATCTGACAAAAAGAAAATCAAATCAGAAAGTGAAACGTACGATCGTATTCGTACAGTTAGCGCTCTATACGAAAAAGCGCGTAAGTTACGTTTTCTGACGAAACGGCAAAAATAGACGATTACGAACCTTAAAATAAGTAAAACCAAATAAAAATAATATTTATTAGGAATCACAACCTAAAAACATTTAAGTTAAATTATTTTTATAAAATTATGCGTAATAAACGTTACGTTACAAGAAATCGTTATTTAACGTGACCGATCAAGACCGAACACGCAGGTAAACATCCGGGTATAAAAACCCATTTTTCTTCTTCTCCTTTCCATTTTCCAGCCACAATCTCTCTCTCTCTCTCCTCTCAAGATCTCGTCTCTCTCTCTAAGCTTCTTCAACACTCCACCATAGCAAACCACCACCTAAAAACATTTAAGTTAAATTATTTTTATAAAATTATGCGTAATAAACGTTACGTTACGAGAAATCGTTATTTAACGTGACCGATCAAGACCGAACACGCAGGTAAACATCCGGGGTATAAAAACCCATTTTTCTTCTTCTCCTTTTCATTTTCCAGCCACAATCTCTCTCTCTCTCTCCTCTCAAGATCTCGTCTCTCTCTCTAAGCTTCTTCAACACTCCACCATAGCAAACCACCACCAAATTTCGCGTTCTTGGTGAATAAACGACCCCCTCAACGAGTAGAACAAGGAAGTACAGAAGATCTAACCCGAAACAAGCTCGGTTGGACGAAATTCTAGAGAGAAGATTCGGATTTTAGGGTTTTCTACAAACCCGACACAACCACCATTTTAACCAGTTTTAAACATCTCCTTTTCTATCCATACACCTTCTAAATGAGTTTACTCACATAAACCCACTCAAAACGACTATATATACGACTAGAACTCGAAGTCGTCTTCTCCCATGGCTGAAAACCCGTTCGGGCGAATGGCCATGAGAATGGCCATAAGAATGAGTCGGTAGAATGAGTCGGGAGAATGAGTGGGGAGAGTGAGCCAGGAGAATGAGTCGGGAGAACGAACTGAGAGAATGAGCCATTCGGGTGACTTATTCTGGTGAATGAGCCATTTGGGCGAATGACTCGTTAGGGTGAATGAGTTGTTAGGGTGAGTGACTCATTCGGGTGACTGACTCATTCGGGTGATTGGCTCATTCGGGTGAAAACCCATTAGCACGACTCATTCTTACGAAAATCACAAGAATATGCCACTTTCACTACACGAACTCAGTTAACAACTCATATTTCAAAAAGAACAATCAAATAAGGGATCATAGCTCATATAACATTTAATCAAACACAGGACCGTGAATACAAAATTAGTACGACAACAGTGAGCGCGTGCATTTCTTGAGTCTAGGTCAACCACTACAACAACAAGGTGAGTTCATATGCCCCTTTTCTAATCTTTTAAATTTTAGCTTCGGGGCTGAGAAACGTGCTAACTCTTTTACTTATTTTAAAAGCTTTAGTATATTATTTCAACCATCATGTGATATAGATAATATTGATTTTATCTTTATTATCATATTCTTATATTATAATTATTATCATTATGTGTGCTTGTGTGTGACATAACATGTAAAACATAAGAGGTATGATATCATGATAACATAACTTCATGATACCATCCCATAAAAAAGAATGACACAATGCATCAAGGCTAGATCTCATACCAACGGGTTTGTAACACTAAGACAACAAGAGTGATGCTCATGATAACATGATTTCATGATGACATCATTCGCCACATTTATTAACACTGTGTTATAAGACGAGTTCTTATAACACGTGTAACACCCCGACCGACGGCGGAATCATCGGGATGCCACGAGGGATGTGTAGATTGTTCAAAAGCTCGTGGGCATCTAAATCAAATCATCATATATCATTTAATCAACCAAAATAATTACACAAAAATCATGTTCATCATGAATCAAGTACATTAGTTACACAAAAGAATTAGTTAAACTAACTAAACTCTAATCGCCAGAAATTTAGTTAATTAACTAAGTCCAAGATCCTATATGATGATGTCCAAAATAGAAGAGATCCTCTCTTCATTCCTACTTGTCTCCATCACCTGAAACATGTAGAAAATCAAGTGTCAACTACAAAAGTAGTTGGTGAGTAATCATAAGTTTGTATAATAAAAAGTGTTTTAGTAAAATGAGTTTAAAGGTTTATGATTAAAATGGTTTAATAAAATGCTTTGTTTAAAACGAGTATATAACTTATGATTTTCATGAGAAAATCCATATGAATACCTGTATGAGATAATCCAACACACATCCACCAATTCAACAATCAAACACATACACAATCACATAATCCTATAATCAATCAATCATAATCAATCCCAAATAATCATAATCAAACATAGATAATCAATCCACAAACAAATCAACAATTCACATCATTCATATTCTCCAATAATGTTCGTGACTATACATGATCATCTTGTAATTAACATAAGTTAAATACATGATTCATGGAGTGGTCGCTAACCACGTGACAATACATGAAGTCAAAGCAATTGACCGAAGTCAAAGGCAATGATTCACAGAGTGGAAAACATCCACGTGACAATACATGATATCAAAGCAATTAACCGAAGTTAAGAGCGATGATTCTCGGATTTTGTGACAATACATGTAATCTTTGTTATTGACTGAAGTCAATAACAATATTTACACAGATATAAGTTAATAAGAGATAATCCATAATAAATGATAATTTTATATTGTGAATATCATATTGATAAACAGGTATTAGCCTTGTGTTATCAAAATAATACTTGAATTTGGTATACATGTTTCACCTCCGAGTTTTAAAACTAAAACAGTTTAAAGAAAGGGAGGTTATGAGAACTCACCTGAAGTCCTTAGAATCAGTGTTCTCGTTTTATGCGCGCTCGCGTATGTAAACTCAAGACCAACTCAACAATCTGAAAGTATTATTATGTATTTACATTTATGAGTATAAATGTTTCATCACAGTTTAGTGTTCATTAAGTTTACTTAAACTCAATAGCATATTGCTAGCTTAGTTAAGTTTGCCAAATTGTAATATGAGATGTTAAACATCTTATAGTTAATTACTATTACCCATGCTTTAACTTGTGAGTTAGATCAATTAGCAATAGTAGTTAATTATGTTATCTTATGTGTGATCCCTTAATATACATTCCCATATGATAATTCTGATTATAAACTCATTTCAAACACATGCATGATCAATTTATTGGCCACCCTAATTTAATAAATATGTAAGTAAAAATATCTCAATCTCATGATTTAAGAAAATCTATGTATACATTGTTTCCATAATGATCTCTCATTATACAAGGATTTCATTATTTATCTCATTAAGAAAAGGTGGTGGCCATTATTTCATGCATGCATGGTTATCTTTAATCCCTTCTTGTTCTTAATCTTCTCCTTAACCCTAGCTTCGATTCATTTGGGTTTAATTAACCTCTAGAGCAGCGAACCTATTACAATTATGGCATAGGGTTCGGCCCTCTAGTAACGAGCTGCGAACCAAGGGTTCGCCCCATGCCAATGTTCGGCCCAAATGAACAGGTTCGGCCATAGTTAGGATTCGCTGCCATGTAATTCACGAACCATCAGGTTTGTTCACTATTCAAAAGGTAGGTTCGCAGCCCATGGTTCGTTAGGGTTCGTGAGGGAATAGATTCGGGAAAACATAGGGTTCGCCATTCCTAGGTTTGGCCGAAGGTTCGCTGGTCTTATAAGGGTTCATGACACATCATTAGGGTTCACCAAGATGGGTTCGTGAGTGGCTGCAAGGGGTTCGGCCACACAAGGGTTCGGCCAAAACCTATCTTTCCCGCCCAAAGAGGGTTCGTGGCCAAGGGTTCGGCCACCTGACTTCGGCCAGCACCAAAACTTCGCGAACCTGTGCTTCTTTGGGGTTTCACATCCCCATCTTTATCAAGTTCCTGAAAATTCAAGAATATATATATCTCCTACTTGTTCCTCTTACTCGTTTTTGTGTTTTATAAATGAATCTAACCGATTATATCCATAAAATCGAAAGGTTCGTGATCCTATCACAAAACCGAAAAGAAAACATTAGATCTACCTTGATTCGGTTGGTGAACGTTGGATTTCTTGATATGTTCTTGTTCCTCTTGATCTCACGAACGCTTGGAATCCAAAATCTTGTAATCTCGTTGAGAAACGAGCTTGAAATGTTAGAGAGAAGTTGGTGGTTGTGTAGGTGACGAAAATGGTGTTCTTGATGGGGTTAGAGAGAGAAGCAAGATGTGAGAAATGAATGAAAATGAAGGGAGTGTTCTTCCTTATATCGCGTATCCCTTTCCCGTGCCCGGTCTCGTTTTTATCGCGATACAATAATTCAAACGTTCCGATTTTAACATACCCCATATTTAAACATAAGTATTTAAAACACAAAAACTTCTAATTAAATGGGTTTTGTTTTAATACACATGATTTTTATTAACTAATGCTTCATAAAACAACCTTGCTTTTTAAATAAGGATTTTAAATTATTTCGTTTCGTAAGGTAGATCGGTTTCGTTTTCATTAACATATTTAATTAAAATAATTATTTAATAAATTAAATTATTCTAATTTAATTTAAGTTGTGATTCCTAATAAATATTTCTTTTTTTTTAGTTTTTAATTTATTAATTTCAACATCGTTAAATAATATTTAATTAATCTCATCGAAACGCGTTACTCGCGTACGTATTCGTAAAGATCGTCATCTTTGCGAATCCAACGCTCGTATCGTATTTCGATTTGATTTATGATTTATGGAATATCGTTTCAGAAAATCCTTCTTAATAATTATATTCGTGTGAATCGTCACCCACGCGAATACATTTATTAAGTTAACATTTCTGAATTAATATTCGCGTTTAAATAGTGTCCGAATCCTCACATCGCGTAATTTAATTCCCATCATTATTAGATTTAATATTATCATTTCCCAAACCAAAACCCACTAAACCCTAGTCACTGACACATCCATGATAGACCGAAATATGCATATATATAGGGCATATGTAAGGGTCAGTCGCAACTGCCCTAGCCACCGTCCCACCGCTATTTCGATAAACCATGTCCATGGGTCCTTGGCTATGTTTAGCAACCAGACTCAAACAAACTCCCAGTTCCATCCCCAATCCATGCTCAGACCATTAATTCATCATCATCAATAATAGGCCACTGCGATAAACACTACAGGCCTGTTTAGTTGAATTACAACTAAACTTCCCGTGGTTTACGCGTATAATAAATCATAGACATGCATACCATCACAGTGATAATATCAGTAATGAAAATCAATAATTCATGATCATTAATAATTACAAATCTCCGGTCGTAACAGTACATTCGTACGGATGTACGGACGTACGGACAACCGAAAGTACAGTGATGTTACAGTCTCCCCTAGTTAAAGGAATTTCGTCCCGAAATTCAACTTGGAGTGACCGTAGTAAATAAATGTGGGTACTTAAGCTTCATCTGATCTTCCCGTTCCCATGTGAATTCGGGACCCCGCTTCGATTCCCAACGTACTTTGACAATTGGAATTCTACTGCGTTTGAGCTGTTTAATCTCCCGATCCATTATCTCCACTGGTTTTTCAACAAAGTGCATGGTATCATCGATGCGGATGTCATCGAGTGGTACCTGAAGATCCTGATCAGCTAAGCACTTTCTTAGATTGGACACGTGAAACGTCGGATGCACATTACTAAGTTCAGGAGGAAGTTCCAATTTGTAAGCAACCTTCCCGATCCGTTCAAGAATCTTAAAAGGGCCAACGTATCGTGGAGCAAGCTTCCCCTTTTTCCCAAATCGAACAACGCCCTTCCAAGGCGACACTTTAAGTAATACCATATCTCCCACTTCAAACTCTAAAGGTTTTCTTCGTTTATCCGCGTAGCTTTTCTGTCGACTGCGAGCAGCTAACAGATTGTCACGGATCTGGCGGATCTTGTCAGTCATTTCCTGAATAATCTCAGGACCAGTAATCTGCGAATCGCCGACTTCGGTCCAACAAATAGGTGACCGACATTTCCTGCCATAAAGAGCTTCAAACGGTGCCATACCAATGCTCGCGTGATAACTGTTGTTATACGAGAACTCAACCAATGGTAGATGGCTATCCCAATTGCCACTGAAATCGATGACACAAGCTCTCAACATGTCTTCCAATGTTTGAATCGTTCGCTCCGTTTGACCATCCGTTTGAGGATGATAAGCAGTGCTAAGATCCAGTCTTGTTCCAAAGGCTTCATGAAGTGATCCCCAAAATCGTGCCGTGAAACGAGCATCACGGTCCGATATTATGCTTAAGGGAATACCATGTCGGCTAATGATCTCATCAATGTAGATACGAGCTAACTTCCGCACAGGGTAAGTTTCGCGTATCGGTAAGAAATGAGCCGACTTAGTCAATCTATCAACAATAACCCAAATGCTATCTTTACCGTTTGCAGTTCGTGGGAGTTTAGTAATGAAATCCATGGAAATATTCTCCCACTTCCACATCGGTATCTCTGGTTGTAATAACAATCCCGAAGGTCGCTGATGTTCGGCCTTGACTTTGGCACAGTTAAGGCACTTAGACACATATTCAGCAATATCCTTCTTCATTCCAGGCCACCAGTACAAGCCCCTAAGGTCTTGATACATCTTGTCAGAACCTGGATGGATCGAGTAACGAGACTTATGAGCTTCATTCATAATCACCATCCTGAGATCACCCCTGTTCGGTATCCACAACCGATTCAAATAATACATCAAACCATCATCCTTAGTTTCCAATAAAATTTCAGCCCCACAAGACATCTCATTTTTCAAGTCATCTTGAGCTAATGAGTGTTGTTGGGCTGTGAGAACATCATTTAGGAGACTATTGTGCACTCGGACACTACGGATCTGAACTTGACTTTTGCGACTAAGCGCATCTGCTACTACATTCGCTTTACCAGGATGATAGCGAATTTCACAGTTATAATCATTCAACAGTTCAACCCATCTACGTTGTCTCATATTGAGTTCTTTCTGATTGAGAATATGTTGCAAGCTTTTATGATCAGTGAACACTACACACTTAGTGCCATAAAGATAGTGTCTCCATATCTTCAAAGCAAACACGACTGCACCAAGTTCCAAGTCGTGTGTGGTGTAGTTCTTTTCGTGAATCTTCAATTGTCTTGATGCATAAGCCACAACCTTTCCCCGTTGCATGAGAACGCAACCGAGACCTAAGTTGGATGCATCACAATAAACCACAAAATCATCATTTCCATCAGGCAGTGTCAAGACAGGAGCATCACAAAGTTTCTGCTTCAAGGTCTGAAATGCCTCTTCTTGCTTTGGTCCCCACTCATATGGCCTATTCTTCTGAGTCAAAGCAGTGAGAGGGACAGCAATCCTGGAGAAGTTCGATATGAACCGCCGATAGTAACCGGCAAGTCCAAGAAACGATCGAATCTCTGTCGGTGTCTTCGGTGTACTCCAATTCTTCACAGCATCAATCTTTGCAGGATCCACGTGTACACCATATTCGTTGACTATGTGCCCCAAGAATTGAACTTCCTTAAGCCAAAATTCACATTTAGAGAATTTGGCATACAGTCGCTCCTCTCTTAGGATCTCCAGAACCAACTTAAGGTGTTTCTCGTGTTCTTCCTTAGTCTTTGAGTAAATCAGAATATCATCAATGAATACAATCACAAATTTATCCAAGTATGGCCTGCAAACACGGTTCATGAGGTCCATGAAAACCGCAGGTGCGTTGGTAAGGCCGAAAGGCATTACCAGAAATTCATAGTGGCCGTATCTTGTTCTGAAAGCAGTCTTGGGAATATCATCCTCATGCACGCGAAGCTGATGATAACCAGACCTCAAATCGATCTTTGAAAACGATGCCGAGCCTTGAAGCTGATCGAATAGATCATCGATGCGCGGCAGTGGATATCGATTCTTAATTGTGAGTTTGTTCAATTCGCGGTAATCGATACACATTCGGAATGACCCGTCCTTTTTCTTGACAAACAGGACCGGTGCACCCCATGGCGAATGGCTCGGGCGAATGAACCCTTTATCGGTAAGTTCTTGCAGTTGACTCGCCAATTCTTGCAACTCTGAGGGCGCAAGTCTGTAGGGAGCTTTGGCGACTGGGTTCGCACCAGGTACTAAGTCGATTCGGAACTCAACTTGACGTTCTGGTGGAAGACCCGGCAAATCGTCTGGGAAGACTTCTGGAAAATCTCGTATCACTGGAACATCTTCAATCTTCTTTCCTTTCTCTTTCTTCTCCACAATATGAGCTAAGAATGCTATACATTTCTTCCTAAGGTACTTGTGTGCTTTAGTGCAAGACATTAGCTTAAGACCTTTACTAGCAGTTTCTCCAAATATTCTCAAAGTTTCACCCGAAGGTAAGGGAATACGTATATATTTCTCATGGCATACAATCTCCGCTTTGTGAGTGGCTAACCAATCCATGCCTATGATAACATCAAAGCTACCAAGATGCATAGGTATAAGATCAATTGGGAAAACGTGATCATTTAAGTTCACAGTACATCCAATGATAATAGTGTCAATATTAATAGTGTTTCCGTCAGCCACTTCCACGTTAAACGGTTTATCTAAATATGTACGTGTTCTACCAAGCAAGCATTCGAAATCATATGAAACAAAACTCCTATCAGCACCAGAATCAAATAAGACAGATGCATAAGAGTTGTTGATAAGAAATGTACCGTTGACCACATCCTGGTTGGCTTGAGCAGCTGGAGCATTCAGTTGAAAAGCCCGGCCTCTTGCCACCCTCTGATTATTTCCAGTCAACTTTGGGCATTGATTTCTGAAGTGACCCACTTCACCACATTCATAACAGGTTCTTGCCTGTGCTTGAGGTACCTGGCGAATGGGTACAGCTGGAATAGGTTGTGCATGAGGAGCTGGCAGTGCAAGCGGTGCTTGTTGCATCCTTTGTGCTTGCGGTGCGCTCCGACAAACATTAGCATAGTGCCCAAACTTGCCACAGTTGTTGCAGACACGGCATGGCAAGTTAGGTGCGTGATGATACCTGCAAGTATTACATGGGGGAGTGTTCCCAGTGTAATTTCTTGCAGTAGAGTTATTGGATGATTGCTGCGCAGACTTCGCAGCAGGTACAGTGACCATGAAGTTCCTATTCTTTCTCTTCTTGTTGCTGCTTTTGGTTGAGCTAGCAGCTTCAGACTTGACTTCAGCTTTGACTTCTTTTGCAGCAGTCTTGGTGTCAGTCTTCTTGTATCCTTTCCTGGTGAGTGTCCCATTCCTCACGTGGTTGTCAGTAAGAGTCGCAGATAATCGGATTGCAGCCTCAAGTGTTTTAGGATTGCTCCCATAGACTGTATCCTGAATCTGCACCGGCAGTCCGCCGATATACTTCTCGATCGCCCTATCCAAGGGTGTCACCATATGAGGCACCAGTAGACTATACTCATGGAACTGAGTATTATAGATAACGTTCTCCCCGCTATCCTGCTTGAGCTCCCAGAACTCAGTCTCCAGTTTCCTCATCTCGCTTCGAGGACAGAATTCAGTGGTCATCAGGTTCTTGACCTCTGTCCATGTCAAAGCTAAGGCAGCATCCACTCCCCTAGTTCGCTTTTCCCTATTCCACCAAGTTAGTGCTCTCTTTTGGAAAACACTGGTGGCGTAGCGAACTTTCAGATTCTCGGGGCATTCGCTGTTGATGAAGGTGTTCTCCATACTCTCAAACCACTGCAGCAGACCAGTGGCTGATTCAGCGCCCGTAAATTTCAGGGGATTACATGAATTGAAGTGTTTGAATGTGCAAGTTGTCTGGTTTGCACCACCTCTGTTCTGGTTAGCATTCTGGTTAGCCTGAGTCAGTTGACTAACCAATCCAGAAATAAGTGTGGCTAACTCTTGTATGCCGGAGTTGGCATTACTGTTGTTAGTCTCCCCATTGTTCGAATCATCTTCGTTGTGACGGCGAGGCGGCATGTTTCTGAAGGAAATAGAAACATGTTACTACCGTTTACAACGTAAGTCACACAAACAATGTTTAAATGAGTTCATTAGACAATTAGGATTACATATAGGAACTATATTTCTTTCCTATCAGTCATTAACTCAAAAAGGCTTATAATTTCCTATTATTATTCTAAGTGTCCTAGTTGGTCATAACTAGTGTTAACTAACTATTTCCTAGGTCCTATACATTCCTCACTCTATACTAACACTGACAACCTCCCAATGCAATGCAACAAGCTTATATATAGGGCATATGCAGAGGTAGATCGCAATCTCCCCTACACCGTCCCACCACCGTTCCATTGCACCACGATTATGCCATTGCTAGTGTGTAGAGTGTGTCATGTATTTCACCATAATTCTCACTTCACAAAACTTATCCTTAGTAGGATAATTTTGAGTGAAGTGATCTCTAGTTCCCTTGGACAATTAGGTTTACCTAATGTCTAAGTTCACCTGACATGTAGGCTTGCCTATTTCTAAGTTCACCTAATGTCTAAGTTCACCTGACATTAAGTTTCCCCCAACTGTCTAAGTTCACTAAAATCCATATCAATTCCAATGTCAATAATCATCATTAAGGGTTCATATCATCACGAAGTGCTCTTATTGTCACTAAGTGTTCATATCTTCCCAATAGTTTATTCTTGTCAAGTGTCCATACCATCACTAAGTGTTAGTATCATCACTATGCGTTTATATTATCATCAAGTGTCCATATTATCACCCAAGTCCATATTCCATCACTAAGTGTTAGTATCATAACTATGCGTTTATATTATCATCAAGTGTCTATATCATCTCCCAAGTCCATATCACATCACTAATCGCTCATTATCGTTCGTTAATCCTATGCACCCTACGTGTCCAATCTGTGTGTTTCATAAGTGAGTTTATAAATATTTATCAAGTATAATCATCCATGAACCAATCCCAGTCAATCCATCAAATATGTCATCAACAGTCCACAATCATATCCTCTCAACCATTCCTAGTAAGGTCCTAGTAGTATCCTATGTTCCTGACACTGACAGACCCCCGATATACTACAAATGGTATATGTATAGGGCATATGTAGGGGTCAGTCGCAACTGCCCCAGCCACCGTCCCACCACCTTTGTAATATACCACGAGTGTGTCCTTGTCTGGAGTTTATAGATCAAACAGATAATTTTCCTAAAACAGATAATTCCTAAGCAGTTAATTTCCTAAACAGATAACTTCCCAAACGGGTAGTTCCCACATTCTTCAATACTGACATCCACCCAATGTACCGTAAATGGTATATATATAGGGCATATGTAAGGGTCAGTCGCAACTGCCCTAGCCAACGTCCCACCACCTTTACGATACACCACGTGCATGTCCTTATCGAATCATTAGGGCACACGTAAGCAAGAAATTAATAAGCAGCATATATATATCAGATGTGTAACAGGAGTTCATATAACATGTAATAAACACATAAGCACGAAATCCTGAATATACTAACTAGTGTATGAATTTATTCATACTAGGGTATCCTACGGTTATAGACTAGGTCAACCATTTCTAGTAACCTAATTCCCTATAACCCAGGCTCTGATACCAATCTGTAACACCCCGACCGACGGCGGAATCATCGGGATGCCACGAGGGATGTGTAGATTGTTCAAAAGCTCGTGGGCATCTAAATCAAATCATCATATATCATTTAATCAACCAAAATAATTACACAAAAATCATGTTCATCATGAATCAAGTACATTAGTTACACAAAAGAATTAGTTAAACTAACTAAACTCTAATCGCCAGAAATTTAGTTAATTAACTAAGTCCAAGATCCTATATGATGATGTCCAAAATAGAAGAGATCCTCTCTTCATTCCTACTTGTCTCCATCACCTGAAACATGTAGAAAATCAAGTGTCAACTACAAAAGTAGTTGGTGAGTAATCATAAGTTTGTATAATAAAAAGTGTTTTAGTAAAATGAGTTTAAAGGTTTATGATTAAAATGGTTTAATAAAATGCTTTGTTTAAAACGAGTATATAACTTATGATTTTCATGAGAAAATCCATATGAATACCTGTATGAGATAATCCAACACACATCCACCAATTCAACAATCAAACACATACACAATCACATAATCCTATAATCAATCAATCATAATCAATCCCAAATAATCATAATCAAACATAGATAATCAATCCACAAACAAATCAACAATTCACATCATTCATATTCTCCAATAATGTTCGTGACTATACATGATCATCTTGTAATTAACATAAGTTAAATACATGATTCATGGAGTGGTCGCTAACCACGTGACAATACATGAAGTCAAAGCAATTGACCGAAGTCAAAGGCAATGATTCACAGAGTGGAAAACATCCACGTGACAATACATGATATCAAGGCAATTAACCGAAGTTAAGAGCGATGATTCTCGGATTTTGTGACAATACATGTATTCTTTGTTATTGACTGAAGTCAATAACAATATTTACACAGATATAAGTTAATAAGAGATAATCCATAATAAATGATAATTTTATATTGTGAATATCATATTGATAAACAGGTATTAGCCTTGTGTTATCAAAATAATACTTGAATTTGGTATACATGTTTCACCTCCGAGTTTTAAAACTAAAACAGTTTAAAGAAAGGGAGGTTATGAGAACTCACCTGAAGTCCTTAGAATCAGTGTTCTCGTTTTATGCGCGCTCGCGTATGTAAACTCAAGACCAACTCAACAATCTGAAAGTATTATTATGTATTTACATTTATGAGTATAAATGTTTCATCACAGTTTAGTGTTCATTAAGTTTACTTAAACTCAATAGCATATTGCTAGCTTAGTTAAGTTTGCCAAATTGTAATATGAGATGTTAAACATCTTATAGTTAATTACTATTACCCATGCTTTAACTTGTGAGTTAGATCAATTAGCAATAGTAGTTAATTATGTTATCTTATGTGTGATCCCTTAATATACATTCCCATATGATAATTCTGATTATAAACTCATTTCAAACACATGCATGATCAATTTATTGGCCACCCTAATTTAATAAATATGTAAGTAAAAATATCTCAATCTCATGATTTAAGAAAATCTATGTATACATTGTTTTCATAATGATCTCTCATTATACAAGGATTTCATTATTTATCTCATTAAGAAAAGGTGGTGGCCATTATTTCATGCATGCATGGTTATCTTTAATCCCTTCTTGTTCTTAATCTTCTCCTTAACCCTAGCTTCGATTCATTTGGGTTTAATTAACCTCTAGAGCAGCGAACGTATTACAATTATGGCATAGGGTTCGGCCCTCTAGTAACGAGCTGCGAACCAAGGGTTCGCCCCATGCCAATGTTCGGCCCAAATGAACAGGTTCGGCCATAGTTAGGATTCGCTGCCATGTAATTCACGAACCATCAGGTTTGTTCACTATTCAAAAGGTAGGTTCGCAGCCCATGGTTCGTTAGGGTTCGTGAGGGAATAGATTCGGGAAAACATAGGGTTCGCCATTCCTAGGTTTGGCCGAAGGTTCGCTGGTCTTATAAGGGTTCATGACACATCATTAGGGTTCGCCAAGATGGGTTCGTGAGTGGCTGCAAGGGGTTCGGCCACACAAGGGTTCGGCCAAAACCTATCTTTCCCGCCCAAAGAGGGTTCGTGGCCAAGGGTTCGGCCACCTGACTTCGGCCAGCACCAAAACTTCGCGAACCTGTGCTTCTTTGGGGTTTCACATCCCCATCTTTATCAAGTTCCTGAAAATTCAAGAATATATATATCTCCTACTTGTTCCTCTTACTCGTTTTTGTGTTTTATAAATGAATCTAACCGATTATATCCATAAAATCGAAAGGTTTGTGACCTATCACAAAACCGAAAAGAAAACATTAGATCTACCTTGATTCGGTTGGTGAACGTTGGATTTCTTGATATGTTCTTGTTCCTCTTGATCTCACGAACGCTTGGAATCCAAAATCTTGTAATCTCGTTGAGAAACGAGCTTGAAATGTTAGAGAGAAGTTGGTGGTTGTGTAGGTGACGAAAATGGTGTTCTTGATGGGGTTAGAGAGAGAAGCAAGATGTGAGAAATGAATGAAAATGAAGGGAGTGTTCTTCCTTATATCGCGTATCCCTTTCCCGTGCCCGGTCTCGTTTTTATCGCGATACAATAATTCAAACGTTCCGATTTTAACATACCCCATATTTAAACATAAGTATTTAAAACACAAAAACTTCTAATTAAATGGGTTTTGTTTTAATACACATGATTTTTATTAACTAATGCTTCATAAAACAACCTTGCTTTTTAAATAAGGATTTTAAATTATTTCGTTTCGTAAGGTAGATCGGTTTCGTTTTCATTAACATATTTAATTAAAATAATTATTTAATAAATTAAATTATTCTAATTTAATTTAAGTTGTGATTCCTAATAAATATTTCTTTTTTTTTTAGTTTTTAATTTATTAATTTCAACATCGTTAAATAATATTTAATTAATCTCATCGAAACGCGTTACTCGCGTACGTATTCGTAAAGATCGTCATCTTTGCGAATCCAACGCTCGTATCGTATTTCGATTTGATTTATGATTTATGGAATATCGTTTCAGAAAATCCTTCTTAAGAATTATATTCGTGTGAATCGTCACCCACGCGAATACATTTATTAAGTTAACATTTCTGAATTAATATTCGCGTTTAAATAGTGTCCGAATCCTCACATCGCGTAATTTAATTCCCATCATTATTAGATTTAATATTATCATTTCCCAAACCAAAACCCACTAAACCCTAGTCACTGACACATCCATGATAGACCGAAATATGCATATATATAGGGCATATGTAAGGGTCAGTCGCAACTGCCCTAGCCACCGTCCCACCGCTATTTCGATAAACCATGTCCATGGGTCCTTGGCTATGTTTAGCAACCAGACTCAAACAAACTCCCAGTTCCATCCCCAATCCATGCTCAGACCATTAATTCATCATCATCAATAATAGGCCACTGCGATAAACACTACAGGCCTGTTTAGTTGAATTACAACTAAACTTCCCGTGGTTTACGCGTATAATAAATCATAGACATGCATACCATCACAGTGATAATATCAGTAATGAAAATCAATAATTCATGATCATTAATAATTACAAATCTCCGGTCGTAACAGTACATTCGTACGGATGTACGGACGTACGGACAACCGAAAGTACAGTGATGTTACAACACGTTGTTAAAATCATTGAGAATACATAAGATTCAGACAACATTTGATACAATCACTTGGGATATCAAGGATGACATCATGATAACGTAGTTTCAAGATGTCATCCCTCCCACATATGCTAACATTGTATGACAAGATGAGATCTTATGAGACAATGTTAAAGACTAGAGATCATAGCATTGTGTTCAATCCAAATGAGACCACCTCCTTGGGATAGGATGACAGAAACCTAACAACAGCGAACATAAGCCCCAATGTAGAGTTTATCTTATAACTTTAGGTGTGCATGCAATTTATAATAACATTATGTCAGTAGGGTTAGATCTTAATTCTAGCCTCCATAGTATTAGTTAATCTAATGGAATCATACCGGGCACTAGAGGTGCTATCATCCAAATTAATGACAGAGAGAAATGGTTTAGGTCATAAGCATATCTTATAGATGTCATGGAGAGGATATCTTACAATCTGGACTGGTCAGAAATGACAGTCATCGAGACCCTTTAGTCTCATCCTTCTAGATATCATGGAAAGGATATCTTGCATTTCAAATTTATCAGTAGTGACAGGCATAGAGACAATTAAGTCTCACCCAAATAGATATTATGGAGAGGATATCTTACAGGCCGGACTGGTCAGTACTGACAGTCACAGGGACTATTAAGTCTTGCTCTAGATATCGTTGGCGGATATCTTACACTCCGGGCTAATCAGTAATGATCAGCTACAGAGACTATTAAGTCTTGCTCTAGATATCGTTAGGGGATATCTTATGTAACACCCCGACCAATGGCGGAATCATCGGAGAGTACACGAAGTGTAGATTGTTCAAAAGCACAGGGTGTTTATTGTAAACATAATAATCACAAAAGGATTTACTAAATCAAACATTTAAATTCTAAACATAATAATCAACTAAACCAAATCTCCTTGCATGCCTAAGTAGCGTTTCCACCTGAAACATGTTTAAATAAAAAGGTCAACTACAAAGTTGGTGAGAGTCATTGTTTTGACTCGATAAATAATTCAATAGTTTCAAAGTTATCGTATGCAATTCAAATGAAACAAGGTAAACTAGCCATTCATGTGGAAACAAAACCGATAAACAATTAGTTGTGTCACCTTTCAATTCTATCTCAGCGGTCTTTCAACATGTATAGAATCTACTAAGCAACTAGTTGTGACGCATGATCAATTGTCGTATGTGGACTTATTGCCATTGCCATGAGTTTAAATTGTGGACTTATTGCTATTGCCATGAGTAATTGCAATTAAGCTAGTTTGGAACATAAAGCACATAGATTCACACAAGTTCACATATAGAATTGCATAATAAGATAAAATACATGTTTGAGCCCCGAGGTTTTGTAAACAAACAATAAAAATAAGAAAAAGGGAAAATGAAACTCACATTGATTGATGAGTTAATTTGCAAATAATGCCAAGTGTGTAGTCAATCAACACACTACGAGTTATCCTATATTGTTAAACCAAGTATAAGCTAATGTAGTTATGACATGTTATGAAATTCCTAATACAATAACAATATTGTAATTAGATCTCATATATGAATGTTAGTAATTATATTCGTTTCAAAATGAGTTTGTAGTTAAACATCCTTTAAATGCTTTAAAGTTTAAGTTTCGCATTAGATAATTATTAATTGTTTAATGTATATGTATATGTATATAACCATTTCCTAGCTAATAATTAATAAGTTGTCATTAATAATGGTATTAAATATAATTCTCTTTATTTTTTTTTCAACAAATAAATTAATCTTGAACAATTTGAAATTAATTAGTAGTATGTTAATTTGTTTATAATAAATATATTGATATTTACTAAAACAACTTTGGTAAAATAATTTCATTGAATAATATTAAAATTTTGAAAAAGTTACCAAAATTAAAGTTAATAAATAACTTTAACAATTAATGAAATATTTAAAGTTTATAAATATTATGTCAAAATAAATTCATACAAAGGTATTTAAACGTAAAAATTTAATAATAGAATTTTATTGTTTTAAATAAAACTCTAATTAATTTTGTTGTAATATTTAAATATGCTTGGTATATATTCTATAAAAAAAACTTAAATAAATTTATAGAATAAACTATTCATATATTAAGTTTAACCCTATGTGAAAATAAATAAATAAATAAATAAAAAGATAAGATATTAAGTATATGATAATTATATAAACACATGTTTTATTATTCTTATTCTTATTATTATTTTTATTTTATTTTTTTTTAGAATATTTAGGTTTAATTTACTAAAATTAAAATTATTTTTTTATTTGTAAAAGCTTTATGTGAAACTAAAATTTTAAAACAATTTATAAATTAAAGGTTATAAAAAAATGTTTAAAACCGGCTCAGACCGGGATCGAACCCAAGACCACTAGCCTAGCACCCGAGGGAACAAACCGGCTGGTCTGGAGCCTGTGCTCGCGAAAGAATCGTGATTTACATTCTTTTAATATTTATTGAGAGTTAAATCTCAATCAGTTTTTAACCATACGAACCCTAATTCCTTTAGATGCCCAATTTGTCACACCCCGAGCCGGCGGGGTTAGATCGGAGTCCCCGTCGGGCGGAAGGTTCCCGAGACGTGATATCGTGAGTGATAATCGGAATGGTCAAATTGTTTACATTGCACATGATATAAGTGAGAAATGCTAAATAGAATAGAATTACAAAGTTAAATTACATCCGTATCGTTCGTAATTTAACAATGTAAATCTATCATAAATATCATAAGATATCTATCTTGTTACTGCACAAGATATACAAAATAATTGTATAATGATGTTCCAAAAGTATGCAGGTCCAAAAATACTAAGTCTTCTATCTGAAGTCCTAGTCCAAAAGCATAAGCTTCTTAATTGACCTGTTCATCACCTGAGAAGACATGCAAAAATAAAGTCAACACATGGTTGGTGAGTTCATATACTTTAGTAATTGAAAATGATTTGTAAACCTTTTTCGGTAAAGAACCTAACCTCATTAACATCACATGTAATATCCACATCGGTATGCTTATATATAGGGCATACCCCTGAGTCGATCCTACAACCCGCCCAGACGCCGTCCCAGCACATACTAATACGATATGACACTGTTGTTAATGATAATTAAGCATTTTTACCTACCATACACTTCCATTCCACTATAGTTCTAATGTACACTCAAAACATTTGTTAAACCCTCGGGTAACAACCATAATCTCATTAACATCCATGTATCATCCAGATCGGTATGCTTATATATAGGGCATACCCCTGAGTCGAGCACCCGCCCAGACGCCGTCCCACCACATACTAATCCACATAGGACATTGTTGTTAATGATAATTAAGCATTTTACCCCTACCATTAACCCATTTGTTCTTCAGTTCTTTGTTCCTGTAAATACAACAATTTGAAATCTCTATTGATTCCTTAAGTTCATCACACAATTATGATCAACCACAACAATTGTAGAAACAGTTAAATAAATGCCTAATTAAATAAATAAATATGCAGTTAATAAAATCTAAGACCTAATGATTGGGCCTTGGTCAACTCGAGTAGACTAGTGTA
The DNA here is from genome assembly GCA_009363875.1 of Mikania micrantha. Classification (NCBI taxonomy): domain Eukaryota; kingdom Viridiplantae; phylum Streptophyta; class Magnoliopsida; order Asterales; family Asteraceae; genus Mikania; species Mikania micrantha. The sequence goes on from CM018692.1 coordinate 52,284,355, forward strand.
GCAATCAAGTACTTAGTAGTAAAGGAGATCTGTAAACCTCATCAAACATGTGACCTATAATCAATCAGTCTAGCTAGGACATCTTTTGATATATAGGCTTTTATAGTTCTTTAGACCCTCCATAGTTCGTATAGTTCTTTAGTTCTTTGGCACATGTTATCTTTGAGCATTTCCCAGATGTTCCTCGAAACTGTTAGGGAATACTGTAAATATCATCAAACATGCGTCTCATATTCCATCAGTCTAGCTAGGACATCTTTCAAACCTGAGAATGGCACATGCTATCTTTGATAATTACCAGTTAGACCTTTGAAATAGTTCTTTGTAGTTAGTTCTTTGAAATAGATCGTTAGTTCTTTGACAGCACACCCTTAAAGTAGTTCTTTGAAAATAGGTCGTTAGATCGTTAGTTCTTTGACAACACACTCTTGAATTAGTTCTTTGAAAATAGATCGTTAGATCGTTAGTTCTTTGACAACACACTCTTGAATTAGTTCTTTGAAAATAGATCGTTAGATCGTTAGTTCTTTGACAACACACTCTTGAAATAGTTCTTTGAAAATAGATCGTTAGTTCTTTGAAATAGACCTTTAAAAGTAGTACTTTGTTTTAGATCTTTGGTTTTTTGAAAAGAGTTCTTTGATTTGAAGAGTTATTTACTCATGACAAATAGATAACTCGTTTTAAGTCCAATAAACAGTTTACCTAGACAGTAGTCTAGAATAACAGTTATACATGTAAAACATATACAAATTAAAAGCATTTAAGTAAATAGTTTACCTAGACAGTAGTCTAGAATAACAGTTATACATGTAAAACATATACAAATTAAAAGCATTTAAGTACACAATTTAAACAAAACAGTTTACGCATGCTTCTCAGCCCCGCGTTTTAAAACAAAAATGTTAGAAAAGGGGCTATGAACTCACTTGTGTTGTTGTGTAAATGAATATCACAAAGAATAATGCGCGTTCTTTGACTGTTGCTTATGTATCTTTAGCATCTGAGTTGTTTTAGGAAAATTCGGATACGATAAGTATTTATAACAGACGCAACTAGGGTTTTGGTCTCGTTGTGCAACTAAGTGTCCTATGTTTCTATTGTGTTTCTAAAATTTCTTCCATCTAGAGTAAACTACTTACCCGTAAATAAACCCTCGTCCCACAAGTAATAATTACAAGTCTTTAATTTAAAAGTGTTTTTAAGTTAATTCATTTTAAGTTGAGCATTGATCTAGAAAATCATTTAATTTAATTTAATAGGGTTTATAAGTCCTTTTTCTTTTATTAAAACATAATGAATTTTAAGAAAAGTATAATTAACACAATGGGCTTAAGTTAAGCCCAATTTGATTTAAATTCGTGCCCATTAATAGCCTTTGTTCATTCCATGATTCTTTAATCGCTTATTTGAGTAACCCATCCTAGGTAGTTCAAAAGAACAACCTAATGTGATTGGACATCCTTAGGAATTGTCTAAGTATTAGATGTTAGTAACCACTAAACATCCCTTTACTTAGACTATAGTCTAGATCCTCCATAAATTCTCAATCGTTTTAAGCTCAAAATGATATCCACAACCTTTCTTGGATGTTAATAAGGTTTTTAAGAAAGCTCTTGTTATTCAAAGAAACCCTAATCCATGCCTTCATGTTAACCTTATATTTGGTCCCTTGGTAATTCTCAATTTAAAGCATGCCATTAAACCTTAATGTTCCCTTGTTCCATGCACACCTCCCCACGTGGTTCCCATGCACACACACACAAAATGTACATGCCACATGTAACCCCTCCATTCACATCATGCTATCACCATCTCATTATCACGCTCACTTACTCTTATCCCAACATTCGACCGAATAGGACCTGAACCGATCGAATGGTTAAGGCCGAATAGGACTTGGCCGTATAGGTCTTGTCCTGATCATGATTGGCCGAATGAGTGCCGACCGAGTAAGGCCTAAGCATAATGATCCTTGACCGATCGAATGAGAAAGCGGCCGAATGAGCTTGATCGAATGACCTCAGCTGAAAGAAGGTTGCCAAGCGAATAAGGCACAGGCCAACCGAAGGACCACTTAGCGAGTAGGTCTCATACGGCCTTGGGCCATTCGGCCATTGAGGTAGCTCATTCGTGGAGCTGGTTTCTTGGGTCATTCGGCCGGTCAAGAGCTTTCAGATGCAGCCATGGCTTTTGAGGCTAAACATTAAGGGTTGCCATGTTAGTTGTTCCTACAACATTCTTGGTATATTTAGTGTAAACCCTAGGTGTCGGAGTGGTCTAAAACCGGTTCTAAGGAGGCCGATTGAGTGGGTTCTAAAACCCTAAAAATCGAACGAAAAATGCATCTTTACCTCGAATCAGCCGGATAAAACCTTAGATCCTTCGTACTTTCGAGTTCTACGAGTTATTGTCGTCGTTTAGACACCAAAATGGGTCGATTTCTTGGGGAAATGGTGAAGAAATCTTAGAGAGAATGTAAGACTTTTAGAGAGAGAGTAGAGAGAGTGGATGAACGTAAATGAGGGTGGGGGGGCTGGTTTCTGGTTGTTGTGGTATTCAATGTCCCATTAATTGGGTTTAAAATACCCACGTTTGCTCAGGTTCGTTCGGTTTCACGTGGTTTCGCGTAAAAACGTCGGTTTTTCGTTGTTTTCGTAACGAAACGACTCGGTCTTTAAAATAGAATTTATAAAATCATTTTAGGTTGTGATTCCTAATAAATTAACTCATATCTTTTATTTACTTTAAATTTTCAGAAATATTTAATTTACAGTTTAAAATCGAATCCTACTATCGTCGCGTATTCGTTCGAATCGTCACCCGTACAAACACGGCGATAATTTTACTTTTCAATATTGTTTCCTAATTATTGGATATTATTTAGAACGTTAAACTTCCAGATTTATTCGTACAGATCGTCATCTATACGAATAATCCGTCAGTTTAGCATTCACGCAACGACATCCGTTGTTGTTTTGTTCTGTAAAGCCTCACATACGTTATATATAGTAAAAACCTAACAAATAAAAACATGATGGTTTTGTGTTGCCAGATAATTATCTGACTCATGAACCATTGTTCTGAACTTTGTTCTCAGAATTGATTTCTGAATTTGTTTGTTGATGACAAGAAATGACAATGAAACATGATATGAATATTATCAGCAATGAAACACATATAGTGCGTACCTGATTACTGTTCGTTTTACTGTAGAGATCACTGTTCCGGTGCCGGTTCCGGCACTGATGTTACAGTCTCCCCTTGTTAGAGAAATTTCGTCCCGAAATTTAAGAGTTGTTATCGGGTACAACTTCCTCTTCAAACAGTTGGGGATACTTTGACTTCATGTTATCTTCACGTTCCCAAGTAAACTCGGGTCCGCGCCTTGAATTCCATCGAACCTTTACAATCGGAATACGGCTTCGCCTCAGTTGTTTAACCTTGCGATCCATAATCTCCAAAGGTTCCTCGATAAAGTGTAATTGTTCGTCAACTTGAATTTCTTTAATTGGAATGACAAGTGATTCGTCAGCAAGGCATTTCTTTAAGTTCGAGACGTGAAACACGTCATGCACACCACTGCGTTCATCTGGTAATCTCAGTCTATACGCCACAGGACCAATACGTTCGATGATTTCGAACGGTCCTACGTATCGTGGTGCTAATTTGCCTTTCTTTCCAAAACGTACTACTCCTTTCCATGGGGAAACCTTCAACATTACACGGTCTCCCACTTGAAATTCCAACGGCTTGCGCCGTTTGTCAGCGTAGCTCTTTTGTCTTCTCCTAGTAGCTTGTAGTCTTCGTTGAATCTGGGCAATCTAGTTGGTGGTTTCCTGAATAAGCTCTGGCCCAGTTATTCGATTGTCCCCTACTTCAGTCCAACAAATCGGTGATCGATATTTCCGACCATATATAGCCTCGAACGGTGCATATTCGATGCTACTGTGATAACTGTTGTTGAGGAGAATTCGATCAGTGGCAAATGAGAGTCCCAATTTCCACCGAAATCCAAAATGCAGGTTCTTAACATATCTTCCAGGGTCTGAATAGTACGTTCGCTTTGACCGTCTGTTTGTGGATGGTAAGCTGTACACAGGTTTAACTGTGTCCCTAGAGATTTTTGTAACAATTGCCAAAACCTTGATGTAAATCTGCAGTCTCTATCAGAAATAATAGACAATGGCACACCATGGCGTACCACTATCTCATTGATGTACAATCTCGCCAGCTTATCCATCGTGAAAGTCTCACGCATTGGCAAGAAGTGAGCAGATTTTGTCAAACGATCTATGATCACCCAAATCGTATCATGACCACTGGAAGTGCGGGGTAGCTTAGTGATGAAGTCCATAACTATTTGTTCCCACTTCCAGTGCGGAATCTCAGGCTGTTCCAGTAAACCTGACGGTTTCTGGTGTTCCACCTTTACTTTCGCACACGTTAAACATTGACCGATGTACTAAGCTATATCTTTCTTCATTCCTGGCCACCAATAAAATCCACGCAAGTCTTGGTACATTTTATCAGCGCCCGGGTGCACAGAGTACTTGGTCTTGTGCGCTTCATCAAAGATAAGTCTTCTTAATTCATCTACCGTAGGAATCCATACACGATCCTTATAGTAAATGATTCCATCGGGCTTCGTGTCAAATTGTTTCTCTGCTCCACAGTCAAGTCCCTTCTTCAAGTTTCCTCTATCGACTGATTCTTGCTGTGCTTGAATTATCTTATCTCGTAAGCTTCTCTGCACAGTCATTCCCATTGCTCTGATGCGCAAGGGTTTGACTCGTTCCTTCCGGCTCAAGGCATCAGCTACAACGTTCGCCTTTCCCGGATGGTACTTGATCACGCAATCATAATCATTTAGAAGTTCAACCCAACGGCGTTGTCGCATGTTGAGCTCCTTCTGAAAAAAGATGTGCTGCAGACTTTTGTGATCATTAAATATGGTACACTTGGTGCCATATAAATAATGTCTCCAAATCTTCATTGCGAAGATTACAGCTCCGAGTTCAAGATCATGAGTAGTGTAGTTCTTCTCATGAACTTTCAACTGTCTCGATGCATAAGCGATAACTTTGTCACGTTGCATTAGTAAACAACCAAGTCCCTGATGGGAGGCATCACAATAAACAACAAAGTCATCACATCCTCCTGGGAGAGATAGAATTGGAGCATCACACAACTTCTGTTTCAAAGTCTGAAAAGCATCTTCTTGTTTCTGCTCCAAGACAAACGGTTCACTCTTCTGAGTTAATTTAGTGAGAGGCAAAGCTATCTTAGAAAAGTTTGAGATAAACCTTCTATTATAACCTGCCAATCCCAGAAAAGACCGTATCTCCGTCGGTGTCTTCGGAGTGTCCCAGTTCTTTATTGCTTCAATCTTGGCAGGATCTACGTGTATTCCCTCGCTGTTGACTACATGGCCCAAAAATTGAACTTCTCTTAACCAGAATTCACACTTAGAGAATTTGGCATAAAGTTTATGCTCCTTCAACAGCTCCAAGATTTTCCTGAGGTGTTCTTCGTGCTAAGCTTTACTCTTCGAATAAATCAAGATGTCATCTATAAAGACAATGACAAACTGATCCAAATACGGCTTGCACACTCGGTTCATAAGGTCCATGAAAACCGCTGGTGCATTTGTCAATCCGAAAGGCATCACCATGAATTCGTAATGCCCGTATCTGGTTCGGAATGCCGTCTTCGGTATGTCTTCGTCTTGAACTCTAAGTTGATGATATCCAGACCGTAGATCAATCTTCGAGAAGTACTGTGCTCCCTGTAGTTGGTCAAACAAATCATCAATCCTCATTAATGGATACCGAGTCTTGATGGTTAGTTTGTTTAGCTCTCGATAATCTATGCACATCCGAAACGATCCGTCTTTCTTCTTCACGAACAAGACCGGAGCTCCCCAAGGTGAGTAGCTCGGTCTGATGAAACCCTTGTCAAGTAGCTCCTGTAATTGGTTTGACAATTCCTGCATCTCTGAAGGTGCTAACCTGTAAGGAGATTTAGCAACAGGAGTTGCTCCAAGAACTAAATCAATACGGAACTCTACCGGTCGCACAGGTGGCAAACCTGGTAGGTCTTCAGGAAATACTTCCGGATACTCTTTCACTACCGGCACGTCTTGAATCTTTTTCTTATCTTTCTCCTTTTCTACCACATGAGCCAGGAAAGCTACGCACTACTTCTGTAAACACTTACGTGCCTTTATGCAAGAAATGATTTTGAGACTTCGTTTTGCTTGATCCCCTTTTACTTCAAATACTCGATCATCCGGCAATGGAACTTGAAACAGCTTTTCAGAACAGATGACTTTTACTCGGTTAGAAGAAAGCCAATCCATTCCAACAATGATGTCAAAACTACCCAACTCCATCGGTATTAAATTGATGGTGAATGTATGACCACTTAGTGTCAATGGGCAGTTCCTGTATACTGTACTAACTGTGATCTGTTTCCCGTTAGCTACTTTTATGATATAAGGGGAGTCTAACTGTTCCTCTATAGAATCTAGTTGGCATGCAAAATCGGCAGAGATAAAACTCTGATCCGCACCAGTGTCAAATAGAACAGATGCATAAAATTCATGTAAGGGAAATGTACTAGTGACCACATTTGGGTCTTGGCATGCAGCTGGAGCTCCTATGACAAAAGCTCTTCCACGGGGTGCTTGAACTGCTTGTTGTGTCTTCTTTGGGCAGTTCTTCGCAAAGTGGCCATGTTCGCCACAGTTATAGCATCCACCGTTGTTCTGATTAGCTGGTGGAGGGAGAGCTAAAGCAGCATTGTTGCCTGCTTGATTTGGTGCATTCGGCAATGTTAGACCCAATGGCCCTTTCTTCCACACCCGGTGCATTGCTTGCAAGGGGTGTTAGCAGCATGATGGTATTGACACTTGGCACACAAAGGATATGTGCCAGTGTAGGGTCTTTTGTTGGGATTCTGTGTTGTAGCTGCTATTTGCTGGAGAGGTGTGGCCATCGTGTAGTTCTTGATGACCTTTTGTTTCTTCTTCTGATGATGGTGAGGTTTCTTTGACGGCTCTGCTTTGTTCTTGTCAGAGTCAGCCTCTTTCTTCAAAACTCGTGAGGCTACCATCATATCCGTGAGCTTCCCAGATAAACTCACAGCAGACTCCAATGTGACAGGATTTGTAGCAACCACTAATCCCTGTATGCAGACTGGTAACCCATATACATACCTGTCAATCCGCTTCTCCAGAGTCGGTACCATATCCGACACCAAAGCAACCAACTCGTGGTAACGAGTCGTATATCCCATGCGGTCTGCCCCTTTCATCACATGGTTAGACAGTTCCACTTCTAATCTCTGTAGCTCGTTCTTGGGGCAAAAATCAGTCCTCAGTAGAGTCTTGAAATCTTCCCAGGGCATCTCCATAGCTTCATCTCTTCCTCTTGCATTAACTTGGCCGTTCCACCAAGTCAAGGCTCGTTTGTTGAATGTCCCAGCAGAATAACGAACCTTGTGGTGCTCTGGACAGCTGCAGAGGTCCAGAGTAGCCTCAACCTTTTCAATCCATTGGATTAAACCAACGGCTCCTTCATTTCTGTTGAATGTCGGCGGTTTACATCCCATAAAGAATTTATAGGAGTGATTTGAAGTGCCACCAGTGTTTCCACTGGCTTCCCCTGATGAATGGCCGGTGTTACTGATTTCATTACAGAGATGGTTGAACGTCTCGGTATCGCCTCCTTCATTTGATTAGTCATCTGACTACTCAGTAACGTCACCAAGGCGATAGTAGCAAGATCCAGTATTGGAGTCGTACTTGGGCCTGGTGGTGGGTTGAGTGGAGGAGGAGGAGGTGGAGGAGATGGTGGTGGTGAATCAGCTGGTGATGGCGTCGATGAATGTGGAGCTGAATCTTGTTGTGGTGGAGGTAACGAGGGAGTCTGTCTTCTCGGCTGCATTCTGATCATAACCAATAAAGTTATTGGTTAGTGCAATGATCGAATACAGAAGACATTATGCAAGTAAAGTCTTAAGTCCTGTGTTCTCTACATGCAGGGTCCCTAGGTTGTAGTCTAAGCCAAACCGTTTAAATACGTGACCTATATTTCTCTATAACCATGGCTCTGATACCAATCTGTCACACCCCGAGCCGGCGGGGTTGGATCAGAGTCCCCGTCGGGTGGAAGGTTCCCGAGACGCGATATCGTGAGTGATAATCGGAATGATCAGATTGTTTACATTGCACATGATATAAATGAGAAACGCTAAATAGAATAGAATTACAAAGTTAAATTACATCCGTATCGTTCGTAATTTAACAATGTAAATCTATCATAAACATCATAAGATATCTATCTTGTAACTGCACAAGATATACAAAATAATTGTATAATGATGTTCCAAAAGTATGCAGGTCCAAAAATGCTATGTCTTCTATCTGAAGTCCTAGTCCAAAAGCATAAGCTTCTTAATTGACATGTTCGTCACCTGAGAAGTCATGCAAAAATAAAGTCAACACATGGTTGGTGAATTCATATAGATTAGTAATTGAAAATGATTTGTAAACCTTTTTCAGTAAAGACCCTAACATCATTAACATCACATGTAATATCCACATCGGTATGCTTATATATAGAGCATACCCATGAGTCGAGCCTACAACCCGCCCGGACGCCGTCCCACCACATACTAATACGCATATGACACTGTTGTTAATGATAATTAAGCATTTTTACCTACCATACACTTCCATTCCACTATAGTTCTAATGTACACTCAAAACATTTGTTAAAACCTCGGGTAACAACCTTAATCTCATTAACATCACATGTATCATCCAGATCGGTATGCTTATATATAGGGCATACCCCTGAGTCGAGCCTACTACCCGCCCAGACGCCGTCCCACCACATACTAATCCACATAGGACATTGTTGTTAATGATAATTAAGCATTTTACCCCTACCATTAACCCATTTGTTCTTCAGTTCTTTGTTCCTATAAATACAACAATTTGAAATCTCTATTGATTCCTTAAGTTCATCACACAATTATGATCAACCACAACAATTCTAGAAACAGTTAAATAAATGCCTAATTAAATAAATAAATAAGCATTTAATAAAATCTAAGACCTAATGATTGGGCCTTGGTCAACTCGAGTAGACTAGTGTAGCAATCAGGTACTTAGCAGTAAAGGAGATCTGTAAACCTCATCAAACATGTGACCTATAATCAATCAGTATAGTTAGGACATCTTTTGATATATAGGCTTTTATAGTTCTTTAGACCCTCCATAGTTCGTATAGTTCTTTAGTTCTTTGGCACATGTTATCTTTGAGCATTTCCCAGATGTTCCTCGAAACTGTTAGGGAATACTGTAAATATCATCAAACATGCGTCTCATATTCCATCAGTCTAGCTAGGACATCTTTCAAACCTTAGAATGGCACATGCTATCTTTGATAATTCCCAGTTAGACCTTTGAAATAGTTCTTTGTAGTTAGTTCTTTGAAATAGATCGTTAGTTCTTTGACAACAAACCCTTGAAGTAGTTCTTTGAAAATAGATAGTTAGATCGTTAGTTCTTTGACAACACACTCTTGAATTAGTTCTTTGAAAATAGATCGTTAGATCGTTAGTTCTTTGAAAACACACTCTTGAATTAGTTCTTTGAAAATAGATCGTTAGATCGTTAGTTCTTTGACAACACACTCTTGAAATAGTTCTTTGAAAATAGATCGTTAGTTCTTTGAAATAGACCTTTGAAATTAGTACTTTGTTTTACATCTTTGGTTCATTGAAAAGTGTTATTTGATTTGAAGATTTATTTACTCATGACAAATAGATAACTCGTTTTAAGTCCAATAAACAGTTTACCTAGACAGTAGTCTAGAATAACAGTTATACATGTAAAACATATACAAATTAAAAGCATTTAAGTAAACAATTTAAATAAAACAGTTTACCTAGACAGTAGTCTAGAATAACAGTTATACAGGTAAAACATATACAAATTAAAAGCATTTAAGTAAACAATTTAAATAAAACAGTTTACGCATGCTTCTCAGCCCCGCATTTTAAAACAAAAATGTTAGAAAAGGGGCTATGAACTCACTTGTGTTGTTGTACAAATGAATTTCCCAAAGAATAATGTGCGCTCTTTGAATGTTGCTTATGTATCCTTAGCACCTGAGTTGTTTTAAGAAAATTCGGATACGATAAGTATTTATAACAGACGCAACTAGGGTTTTGGTCTCGGTGTGCAACTAAGTGTCCTATGTTTCTACTATGTTTCTAAAATTTCTTCCATCTAGAGTAAACTACTTACCCGTAAATAAACCCTCGTCCCACAAGTAATAATTACAAGTCTTTAATTTAAAAGTTTTTTTAAGATAATTCATTTTAACTTAAGCATTGATCTGGAAAATCATTTAATTTAATTTAATAGGGTTTATAAGTCCTTTTTCTTTTATTAAAACATAATGAATTTTAAGAAAAGTATAATTAACACAATGGGCTTAAGTTAAGCCCAATTTGATTTAAATTCGGGCCCATTAATAGCCTTTGTTCATTCCATGATTCTTTAATCGCTTATGTGAGTAACCCATCCTAGGTAGTTCAAAAGAACAAACTAATGTGATTGGACATCCTCAGGAATTGTCTAGGTATTAGATGTTAGTAACCACTAAACATCCCTTTACTTAGACTATAGTCTAGATCCTCCATAAATTCTCAATCGTTTTAAGCTCAAAATGATATCCACAATCTTTCTTTGATGTTAATAAGGTTTTTAAGAAAGCTCTTGTTATTCAAAGAAACCCTAATCCATGCCTTCATGTTAACCTTATGTTTGGTCCCTTGGTAATTCTCAATTTAAAGCATGCCATTAAACCTTAATGTTCCCTTGTTCCATGCACACCTCCCCACGTGGTTCCCATGCACACACACACAAAATGTACATGCCACATGTAACCCATCCATTCACATCATGCTATCACCATCTAATTATCACGCTCACTTAGCCTTATCCCAACATTCGGCCGAATAGGACCTGAACCGATCGAATGGTTAAGGCCGAATAGGGCTTGGCCGTATTGGTCTTGTCCTGATCATGATTGGCCGAATGAGTGCCAACCGAGTATAGCCTAAGCCGAATGATCCTTGACCGATCGAATGAGAAAGCGGCCGAATGAGCTTGATAGCCGAAGGAAGATTGCCAAGCGAATAAGGGACCGGCCGACCGAAGGACCACCGAGCGAATAGGCCTCATACGGCCTTGGGCCATTCGGCCATTGAGGTAGCTCATTTGTGAAGCTGGTTTCTTGGGTCATTCGGCCGGTCAAGAGCTTTCAGATGCAGCCATGGATTTTGAGGCTAAACACTAAGGGTTGCATGTTAGTTGTTCTTACAACATTCTTGGTATATTTAGTGTAAACCCTAAGTGTCGGAGTGGTCTAAAACCGGTTCTAAGGAGGCCAATTGAGTGGGTTCTAAAACCCTAAAAATCAAACGAAAAATGCATCTTTACCTCGAATCAGCCGGATAAAACCTTAGATCCTTCGTACTTTAATGGTGAAGAAATCTTAGAGAGAATGTAAGATTTTTAGAGAGAGAGTAGAGAGAGTGGATGAACGTAAATGAGGGTGGGGGGGCTGGTTTCTGGTTGTTGTGGTATTCAATGTGCCATTAATTGGGTTTAAAATACCCGTGTTTGCTCGGGTTCGTTCGGTTTCGCGTAAAAACGTCGGTTTTTTGTTGTTTTCGTAACGAAACGACTCGGTCTTTAAAATAGAATTTATAATATCATTTTAGGTTGTGATTCCTAATAAATTAACTAATATCTTTTATTTATTTTAAATTTTCAGAAATATTTAATTTATAGTTTAAAATCGAATCGTACTATCGTCGCGCGTATTCGTTCGAATCGTCACCCGTACAAACACGGCGATAGTTGTACTTTTCAATATTGTTTCCTAATTATTGGATATCATTTAGAACGTTAAACTTCCAGATTTATTCGTACAGATCGTCACCTATACGAATAATCCGTCAGTTTAGCATTCACGCAACGACATCCGTTGTTGTTTTGTTCTGTAAAGCCTCACATACGTTATACATAGTAAAAACCTAACAAATAAACACATGATGGTTCTGTGTCGCCAGATAATTATCTGACTCACGAACCATTGTTCTGAACTTTGTTCTCAGAATTGATTTCTGAATTTGTTCATTGATGACATGAAATGTCAATGAAACATGATATGAATATTATCAGCAATGAAACACATATAGTTCATACCTGATTACTGTTCGTTTTACTGTAGAGATCACTGTTCCGGTGCCGGTTTCGGCACTGATGTTACACAATTCGATCGAATAACGCTATGATGGGATCTAAAACCATAGGGTTTTCGTCTAGCATCTGAAAACGAGTAGAATGATGCATAGAAAACTTACTTTTGTTTCGATTTGATGTGACTTAAAGCACCTGTACTGAACCGATCGACCAAGGAATTTTACGAGCTTGATTCGTGATCTAAACCTTCTGGGATGTATTCTAAATATACAGAAAGTTTCGTAAGTGTTGTATGTGTGTTTTGTATGATTTAATTCGATTCTTATTATGGTTTATATAGATCTCGAATTCATGTTTGACTACAGGAATGTAGGAAGGAATTTCATAATTATTTGAATTTTAAACAACGAATTAAAGCTTGATATCATTTCCTTAAAGTTCGTTTGTTGATAAAGCTTTGAAATTTGTTGGTTTTATCCACAAATTCGAGCTGTGAGTTGAGTTGGGTTCTTTGGTATTAAATGGGTATCCATTGGAGTAATTGGGTTGGAGAAGATGATAAAGTTATGGGTATTTGCAGAACTAGTCCTTCTCCTTTTTCTTTCTAGTATTAATTTCAAGAGTTGGCAGTTTTGGTCCTTGAAGGTTTTATTAAAAAGTTTTTATAAAAATCATTTTTTTTTAAAAAATCTATATTAAAACTTTAGCTAAAATTTTTAAATTTATAATTTGTCAAAACATAAATAATTGAAATGTTTATATCTTTTTGATAAATTCCTAATATTATTTTAACATTATTGTTTAGTATTTTATTTTGATAAAAGGTTTATAAAAACTTAAAAAAATCTATGAATTAAAAATAATAATAATAAAAATAAATAAAAATTATATACTTACTTTATCAAGTATATAATTTGTTAAAAGAATTTCTCAATATTTGTATAAATAAAATATATATACATTCTAATGATAATTATAATATTTATTGTTTTATAAGGTAATCTTACAATCTTAAGCTATGTAAAAATGTATGTGTGTGTGTGTGTGTATATGCATATAATGTTTATTATATGTATTAATAATAATTAAATAATGATAACAATAAAAAAATTTTCGTCTATTTAAAATATACACGATGGTAAAGATTTCGAATTTCATTTTCACTAAAAAAATTACTACAAAATTTACATGGTGTTACAGTCTCCCCTACTTTCAAGAATTTCATACCGAAATTAAGGAGCAACTGTATATAGACTAGTGAGGGTACTTTGCTTTCATTTGATTTCACGTTCACAAATGAACTCGTGACCATGTTTTGATATTCAACGAACTTTGACGGACGTTGTTTTAACGTGCTTTTAATTATGTATAACTTAGGATGATAAAATAAGTTATGTGTTTGAATTCTTAATGAGATCCAATACTACACTATCATCCATCATTCTAATTTATTCTAGATGGTGAATACGCATTATGTTAGGAAACTAGGAGTCATTTTCATGGAGTTCAAATGTTAATATAGACTACGATTTGATATGTTTTTGTGATCAATACTTTGTTAAGGATTATAGTCTTAATTTGATTAAGTTCGGTCATTATTGTTTCATAATGTTCTTGTCTTCTTGAGTATAGTCATTATCTAAAAGGGTATAACTCTTTGTTGGGAATGTTAAAGTCTCACTCAAGAGTATTCTTAGAGGTATTGTTTTACAAAATAAGATAATGGTAGCTAGATAGGAGATTCTTGTAGATTGCAAATCTTTTGTAATCATTAACACCCTCTCCCATACTTTAGTTCGTTTACTTATTGATTTCTACTGAATTCTAGCTAGAGTAATCTATCATTTATTGACAATGTTTATGTATAGGGTATATGTAGGGCGAACCCAGCCACCAACCCACCACATTGTCAATATATGATAGGTTTCCTCCAGACAGATTTTATGGCGATAATTCTATTCTATTAAAGGCATTATTTTAATTAATTAGCTTTTGTATTAATTTTGGTATCTTAAATTAATTTAGTAGAGTGCAGATGCACGAGGAATAGGTTTTGATTCTTAATACGAATGTTTCGTTGTTTGTTTTCGATTGAAATTGTGATACAATCTTACAATTCCCTTATACCAAATATAAATGTGTTTAGGAATTTAGATCGCAAGAAACCACATCTAAGATCACAACTTGTGATTTTGGAATTGGTGAGTTACGTAATAGGTTGACATTAGATTTCAACTCCCAGTCACGAAATACTATCGAAGAGTTAGCATCATATGTTGACATTAAATTTAAAGTTTGATGTTTGAAGGATTTCTCACTAGAGATCAATAGGTTACTTATTCGTCTTTTATGTTATTGTTGCGATAATATTGAAAGACAATAGTCTAGTTGTTTTCCATATGAGAACAATTACTAAGACCATTGATTGGTTTGGTGTAGAATACACACATAATCTTAGCAGGTAAAAATCAATTTATTCCACCAATAGCTTTGCCTAAAGCATGCCTACTTGATATTAAATGTTTGCCCTAACAATCTTAACATTAGTCAAGCTTTCGGTTCTACTCCCAAAATACTGTTGGTGCTTATATATAGGCTATGCCGCAGCCAACCCACCACACCAACAATACTTTGAAAGCATACCATTCACCTACCAATACAACAAAACCTTTTTAATTAAGTTTTAGTTCAATATGTTTGATTTTGTTTGAGTTTACATTCAAAGGTTACAACAATAGTGTCCCTTGTTTTGTATTTATAGTATTCACATGTACTACAAATTCTCGTTCCGTGTGCACCCGTAACCAAAATTTTCCTTACATGATTACCCTACTTTATGAACGTAGTACACCATTGAGTTGATGTCTAATGCAAACTAGTCTAGTCTATGTTGTAGTATTCAAGATGGTTGATATAACAAATCCTTAACCGAATAGGTTGAAAAATTTTGTTTTGTACAACCGCAATTGGCATATTTGACTTTTGTAAGAAGGTGATAAAAATTTACGTATCCATATGATGTTTGGTGTAACAAGTTTTAACCTGCCAGGTTATTACAAGTCCGTCACATAATACTCAAACTTGACTAGTTCAAAGTAGTAGTGTATCGTGATTTCAAAATGTGCATTCTTTTTGCAATGAAATCTAATGTTTGTAAGTATTATTGTATGTAATAAGATGATTTTGACATTATGATACTTAAATTAGTAAGATAAGTGTACATCATAACTCATACGATCATAATATCATAAATTGTTGTTTTAGAAATATGAAGTATAACATAAGACCTCTTAGAACTTTAGATTAAAATTTATAATAAATATCACGGATCATAAGTTTAAATTCTTAGGATCCTATAGTTGAATAATAAATGTTATCAGACATTATAAAACTTTAGTTTAAAATGATATATGTATATATCATAATTCATAAGCATAATGTCTTTATGTTCTTAGATTTGTTGTTCAAGAGTGATGCCTATAAAAAGAAAACGTTAAGAGCGTGATTCAAGAGTTCAAAGGAAAAAGGGTCAGAACTACACCTTATGACATAATGCATAGAAGTTTAAAGATGGAATTAGAGAGTTCAAATGAAAGTTCAATCACAAAGAAATACTTGGATTGTATTTATAAAGAAATACCTTTGACATATCAAAGTGTTTAAGTCTGATTAATTTTTAGAAAGACATACTTTATCCTATAGGTTCATACTCACTTCAAGGGTTCCGAGGAAAGCATAAAATGTCCACTGGTAGATTTGGAATTATACAAAATGATTTCCTAGACAGAACTCCCCAAAGTACAGGTATTCCCCCTTCCAGATTGTATGTGCTTCCTACTCACTAATGTGAACATAAAGACTATTGACGAGATTAAAAGATTTAATTAAACTTGTAAGTCTGATAGCAGTCTTCGTAGTGACGATCCTCTTGAAAGATGTAAGAAAGGGGGTTAAGAAATTTTGAACCCTAAGTCTAGTGTGTTAAAACTAAGATATCATAAACTAGGGTCAAACATTTGACCTATCAAATAAGTAGTCAAATAGCAGTATAGCACATCGTAGTCACATAATCAAATTTGGCATATCATGGCAACTACATAGTTCAAATAACAATTCATGGTCTAACATAACAACTATTGAGTTCAAATAACAATTCGTGTCCTAGCATGGTAACTATGCAGTTCAAACAGAGACTTTTTAGCCTAATCATGGAAATTATCAAGTTCAAACTTAGAGTTCATAATCTAGTCATTCTATGGTTATAGTCTAGGTCATTATTTCTTAATAGCTTAATTCTCTATAACCCAGGCTCTGATACCAATCTGTAACACCCCGACCAATGGCGGAATCATCGGACACGAAGTGTAGATTATACAAAAGCTCAGGGTGTTTATTGTAAACATAATAATCACAAAAAGGATTTACTAAAATAAACATTTAAATTCTAAACATAATAATCAACTAAACCAAATCTCCTTGCATGCCTAAGTAGCGTTTCCACCTGAAACATGTTTAAATAAAAAGGTCAACTACAAAGTTGGTGAGAGTCATTGTTTTGACTCGATAAATAGTTCAATAGTTACAAAGTTATCGTATGCAATTCAAATGAAACAAGGTGAACTAGCTGTTCATGTGGAAACAAAACCGATAAACAATTAGTTGTGCCACCTTTCAATTCTATCTCAGCGGTCTTTCAACATGTATAGAATCTACTAAGCAACTAGTTGTGACGCATGATCAATTGTCGTAGTTGTATGTGGACTTATTGCCATTGCCATGAGTTTAAATTGTGGACTTATTGCTATTGCCATGAGTAATTGCAATCAAGCTAGTTTGGAACATAAAGCACATAGATTCACACAAGTTCACATTTAGAATTGCATAATAAGATAAAGTACATGTTTCAGCCCTGAGGTTTTGTAAACAAACAAAAAAAATAAGAAAAAGGGAAAATGAAACTCACATTGATTGATGAGCTAATTTGCAAATAATGCCAAGTGTGTAGTCAATCAACGCAGTACGAGTTATCCTATATTGTTAAACCAAGTATAAGCTAATGTAATTATGACTTGTTATGAAATTCCTAATACAATAACAATATTGTAATTAGATCTCATACATGAATGTTTGTAATTATATTCTTTTCAAAACGAGTTTGTAGTTAAACATCCTTTAAATGCTTTAAAGTTTAAGTTTCGCATTAGATAATTATTAATTGTTTAATGTATATGTATATGTATATGTATATGTATATAACCATTCCCTAGCTAATAATTAATAAGTTTTCATTAATAATGGTATTAAATATAATTCTCTTTATTTTTTTTAACAAATAAATTAATCTTGAACAATTTGAAATTAATTAGTAGTATGTTAATTTGTTTATAATAGATATATTGATATTTACTAAAACAACTTTGGTAAAATAATTTCATTGAATAATATTAAAATTTTGAAAAAGTTAAAAAATTAAAGTTAATAAATAACTTTAATAATTAATGAAATATTTAAAGTTTATAAATATTATGTCAAAATAAATTCATACAGAGGTATTTAAACATAAAAATTTAATAATATAATTTTATTGTTTTAAATAAAACTCTAATTAATTTTGTTGTAATATTTAAATATGCTTGGTATTTATTCTATAAAAAAAACTTAAATAAATTTATAGAATAAACTATTCATATATTAAGTTTAACCCTATGTAAAAATAAATAAATAAATAAATAAAAAGATAAGATCTTAAGTATATGATAATTATATAAACACATGTTTTATTATTCTTATTATTATTATTATTTTTATTTTTATTTTTTCAGAATGTTTAGGTTTTATTTACTAAAATTATAAGTTTTTATTTATAAAAGCTTTATGTGAAATTAAAATTTTAAAACAATTTATAAATTAAAGGTAATAAAAAAATGTTTAAAACCGGCTCAGACCGGGATCGAACCCACGACCAGTAGCCTAGCACCCGAGGGAACTAACCGGCTGGTCTGGAGCCTGTGCTTGCGAAAGAATCGCGATTTACATTCTTTTAACATTTCTTGAGAGTTAAATCCCAATCAGTTTTTAACCATACGAACCCTAATTCCTTTAGATGCCCAATTCGATCGAATAACGCTATGATGGGATCTAAAACCATAGGGCTTTCGTCTAGCATCTGAAAACGAGTAGAATGATGCATAGAAAACTTACTTTTGTTTCGATTTGATGTGATTTAGAGCTCCTGTGCCGAACCGATCGACCAAAGAATTTTACGAGCTTGATTCGTGATCTAAACCTTCTAGGGATGTATTCTAAATATACAGAAAATTTCGTAAGTGTTGTATGTGTGTTTTGTATGATTTAATTCGATTCTTATTATGGTTTATATAGATCTCGAATTCATCTTTGACTACGGGAATGTAGGAAGGAATTTCATAATTATTTGAATTTTAAACAACGAATTAAAGCTTGATATCGTTTCCTTAAAGTTCCTTTGTTGATAAAGCTTTGAAATTTGTTGGTTTTATCCACGAATTCGAGCTGTGGGTTGAGTTGGCTTCTTTGGTATTAAATGGGTATCCATGGGAGTAATTGGGTTGGAGAAGATGATAAAGTTATGGGTATTTGCAGAACTAGTCCTTCTCCTTTTTCTTTCTAGTATTAATTTCAAGAGTTGGCAGTTTTGGTCCTTGAAGGTTTTATTAAAATTTTTATAAAAATCATTTTTTTTAAAATCTATATTAAAACTTTAGCTAAAATTTTTAAATTTATAATTTGTCAAAACATAAATAACTGAAATGTTTATATCTTTTAGATAAATTCCTAATACTATTTAAACATTATTATTTAGTATTTTATTTTGATAAAAGGTTTATAAAAACTTAAAAAAATCAATGAATTAAAAATAATAATAATAAAAAAAATAAAAATTATATACTTACTTTATCAAGTATATAATTTGTTAAAAAAATTTCTCAATATTTGTATAAATAAAATATATACACCTTCTAATAATAATTATAATATTTATTGTTTTATAAGGTAATCTTACAATCTTAAGCTATGTAAAAATGTATGTGTGTGTGTCTATATATATATATATATATATATATATATATATATATATATATATGCATATAATGTTTATTATATGTATTAATAATAAGTAAATAATGATAACAATAAAAAAATTTTCATCTATTTAGAATATACACGATGGTAAAGATTTCGAATTTCATTTTCACTAAAAAAAATTACTGCAAAATTTACGTGGTGTTACATCTTACACTCCGGGCTAATCAATAATGATCAGCTACAGAGACTATTAAGTCTCTATCTCAT
This sequence comes from Mikania micrantha, assembly GCA_009363875.1. Classification (NCBI taxonomy): domain Eukaryota; kingdom Viridiplantae; phylum Streptophyta; class Magnoliopsida; order Asterales; family Asteraceae; genus Mikania; species Mikania micrantha. The sequence continues at coordinate 52,303,976 of CM018692.1, forward strand.
AGGTATCGTTGGGGGATATCTTCACACCGAGCTACTCCGTAAGGAATGACATAACAGAGACAATTATGTCTGTATTCTAAATATTGGGGAAAACCAAATTCAGCATTTATGTGAGAGATGAAATGGGTATCCGTAGTTACAATACAGGTGGTATTGAGTTCTGCCAAGTGTGTGGTGGGATGTCGGCTGGGGCTTGTCCCCTACGTACGCCCTATATATAAGCATGCTTGACTGGACAATATCCTATCTGTAGGTGTAACTATGGAGTGGAAATTGGTGTGTGATAAAGCAAATCAATTTAAAACCAGACTTGTGTGTGATATCATGAATTGGGAATACAAAATTTCAATCGTTTTAATTTACTAAAACTTATGAACTCACCAACCTAGTGTTGACTGTTTGTTTTAAATGCATGCTTTCTTAGGTGACGGACAGGTTTAGTCACCAAATCATCAGGGCTTAAGCTAGAGGACTTATTAGAAGATCTAACTTACTTTTGGATGCATATACTTTTGATGACATTCTGAATCTCTTTTGTATATCTTGTGCAGATACAAGATAGAAACTATATGATTCTTTTGAGTAGATTTACTTAGTTAAATTATGAACACATACTGTGTAATTTAACTTGTAATTCTATGTATTAAATATCATGTTAGCATTTCTTATTACCTATCATGCGCCATGTAAACAATCTGATCATAACGATATCGCATCCCGAGAACATTTCGCCCGACGGGAAAGTCGATCCAGCCTGCCCGCTCGGGGTGTGACAAATGGGCTACTGCAATGTACTTAGCTTCAGCAGTTGAATTTGACGCCGACGTTTGCTTCGCTCTTTGCCATGATACTAAGAAATTTGCAAAGAACTGACATCCTCCCGAAGTAGACTTTCTGGTGAGCAAGAATCCAGCATAAAAACTGTCTGTAAAACCAACAAGCTTAAAACTTTGATTAGCAGGATACCAGATACCTAGCACAGTAGTGCCTTTAAGATATCTGAGTATCCTCATCACAAATGACAAATGGGATTGTTTAGGGGCTGACTGGTATCTTGCACAGAAACATGTTGTATACATGATGTCTGGCCTCGATGCAGTAAGATACATCAAAGATCCAATCATGCACCTGTAGAGGGTTTGAGCTACAGGTTCACCATTTTCATCTGGACATATTCCTGGACTTGTAGCCATGGGGGTAGAAATTCTTTTGCAGTCATTCATATCAAATTTATTTAAATGATCCTTTACATATTTAGGTTGATGAATAAAAGTTCCATTGGGGGGTTTGTTTGACTTGGAGTCCTAAAAATGTTTTTAGTTCACTTAAAGCACTCATTTCAAACTTAGAAGACATTAATTTAGAAAATTGTTCACACAAGGATTTGTTGATCCAAAAATGATGTCATCGACATAAATTTGGACCAGCAAAAGTTCCTTGTCCACCCTCTTGATGAACAAAGTCTTATCAATGGTTCCCCGAGAAAATTTATTAGAAAGAAGAAATTGAGAAAGAGTGTCATACCATGCTCTGAGTGTCTGTTTCAGACCATAAAGTGCATTGTCTAGTCTGTACACCCAATCAGGATGATGAACATCATCAAATCCTGGAGGTTGACACACATAGACTTCCTCCTTTATAGTCCCATACAGGAATGCACTTTTTATATCCATTTGATATACCTTTATATTATTGGATATAGCAAATTCTATGAAGAGTCTGATGGCTTCTAGTCTAGCCACGGGAGCAAAGGTTTCATCATAATCGATGCCTTCCTCTTGGCAGTACCCTTGCACTACCAATATGGCTTTATTTTTGATCAAGATGCCTCTGTCATCTATTTTATTTATGAATACCCATCTAGTTCCGATAGGGTATTTTCCTGCTGTCAAGGGGCAAAGAGTCCACACATTTTGCCTTTTGAACTGTAATAGTTTATCTTGCATAGCCTCTACCCAATTATTATCTTTAAGAGCCTCCTGATATTTGGAAGGCTCAACTTAGGACAAAAAGGTTGCATGAAGGCAGAAGTTTGAAATTTGGCTCCTAGTTTGAACACCTTTATTTAAATCACCTAAGATCTATTCTAGAGGATGATTTCTGCTGAAGGGAATGATGTCCAAATAGTTATTTGTAGAGGCAACATCGGAAGAAAGTGAGTTTTCAGTGGGGCCAGGAGAGTTTTCTAGTGGGGAAGTATGAACATATTCAGGAACATCTACAGGTACATTATCCAAGGCTGGGGACAAAGGAGTACATATTTGTTCATCTTGGTCTTGAGAATTTATTTGATAGGAAGGAATGGAGGTAAGGAATTCAGATACAGAACACTCCTCAAGAGAGGATAGATCTTCATAAGTTTGACATGATTCTAAAGAAGGAGAAGAATAGGGGGTAGAAGAAATGTAGGTGAAGCTTTCAAGATCGGAGAGGTCATCAGGAGCAAAAGGGAAACATGAAGTTGATACAGATACATTGAATTTGACATCAATAGTTTCCTCAATAATTTTGGTCCTGAGATTGAAAGCTCGGTAAGCCTTAGAGGTCTGAGAATATCTAACAAAATATCCAGAGTCAACTTTAGCAGCAAACAAGGATAAAGAGTCTTTTGTGTTCAGAATGAAACACGGACACCCAAAGACTTTAAAAAAGGAAATGAGAGCCTTTGTGTTATGAAGGACTTCATAGGGAGTCTTGTTATGTCTCTTCACAATGTGAACTCTGTTTAAAACATAGCAAGCAGTGTTTACTGCCTCAGCCCATAAGGATAAAGGCAATCGTGAATCTGCAAGCATAGTTCTTGCAGCTTCAATAATTGTCCTATTCTTTCTTTCCACAACTCCATTTTGAGCAGGAGTTCTAGGAACACTATATTGTCTGAGGATTCCTTTACAGATGCAGAACTTATCAAGAACTTGATTCTTGAATTCAGTGCCGTTATCACTCTTTATTGCCTTGACAAGACAACTAAATTGTCTTTCAAGTTGAGTGATAAGGGCAATTATTTTATTAGAAGTCTCATCTTTGCTGAAAAGAAAGAAGGTCTAGCAAAATCTTGAGTAGTCATTCACAACAACGAAACAATATCTCTTTCTTGCCAAACTGGCTACCTTCACTAGACCAACAGATCCATATGAAGCAGATTGAGACAGTTAGTTGTTTTGGATTCCTTAATAGACTTATGTGATGTTTTATGTTTCTTTCCCTTTAAGCAAGATTCACATTGACCTTCAAAGTGAAATTCTTTGGAAGGTAATCCATTTACTAAAGAAAGGATATAAAGCTTATGAAGAGTTTGGTGGATAAGATGACTAAATCTTTTGTGCCAAAGAGCAGTTTCAGAAGATGATGCATTGGCTATCAAACAAGTAGGGGAGGATGTTTGAGAATCAGTGGTTATGTCTACAACGTAGACATTTCCACTTCTTTTTGCAGTTAGCAAGGTGTGTTGATCAATTAAGATCTTTATTTTTTAATGTATTTCAGGAGAAAGAATTTTGCAACTGTCCTTGGTGAAAAATGAACTAAAGTTCTTGTCACCTAGTTGAGAAACACTCAAGATATTAAACTTGAGATTTTCAACTAAGCTTACATATTTAAAGTGCAGTTTTCCACTCAGGACAGAACCAGACCCTACTATCCAACCCTTTGCATTATTTCCAATGGAAACATACCCTCCATTCTTTGGAATGAAGTTATTTAAGATGGATCTGCATCCTGTCATGTACCTAGAGCCTCCACTGTCCACATACCATAGATGATTTTGGTTTGAAGAAGGTCTCTGCACATGAGGATTAAATGCAATAGGTTAGATATGGGTCTTATTTTATTTTTTGAAGAAAGAAGAAATGCTTATTGGTTTTGCTGAGTGTTATTCATCAATTTCTGCATCATCAGTATCTGTTGTTGCTGATTTTGATGCAAGATATTGATTTGTGAATCCACGGAAGAAGGGTTCACATCAGCAGGAGAATGGGTAGCAGGAGGCACCATGGGATAAGAAGGTGGTGTTCCAAGGATGGATGGTCCAGGAGAAGTAGTTAGAGGAGAAGACAAGCGAAGATATGGATGGGAGTTAGATCTTATTGAACTGTTAGCTGAAGATCTATTAGTCTTCTTTGATTTCTTCATCTTATTAGGGAATCCACGTCAGGCCTGGTACATTTATTTGTGAAGGGGATGGTGAAACAATTTGAAGAGGGGCATGAGTGAGTTGATACATGCTACCATTGGCAACTTGTACAAATTGTACATTGGTAGGAGGAGGGTTCTGTACAATGTGTGCTAACTCCTGAGAATAGTTGTGCCTTCTGAAAGATGAGGAAGAAGAAGAAGAAGAAAAAGGTGCTGAAGAAGTATGTGATTGTGAGTTAGGGAAAGTCACATACGGTGGAAAATTAGAGTTGGGAGCATTTTTGGATTCCCTATCAAAGTGTCTAGCGCCATGACATCTATAGCATTGGACCTTAGCCTTATTTACGCCAAACCTGGTTTTCCCATGAATACTAGGAAATTTCCTTTCGGTCCTCTTGTATAACTTATTAGTTCTTACGCTCAAGAGGGCCAGTTGGTGAAGAATGTCCATCTCTTCCAAGTCATCACTTGGAACTTGATGGAGATCATCTATGATAAAGCACAGATGATCTGAAATAGGATAGTGGTCATCACAAGAAGAAGAAGAAGTGATTCCAATACTTATGTCTATGTATTCATTATAACCCTGATCATTTGTCTCAGAGTTATGACTGAGAAGAGCGGTGTTCCCTTGAACGTACTCTTCAGTTGATTTACCATACTTTATTAGTTTTCATTTCTGGTCAATCTCTCGCTCAAAGGTGAGCAACTTACCATGGAGTTGGGTAAATGAGAGTTTGCAAAAGTCTGGAGAAGATCTCATGACAATGGAATAAGTTTCCCATTTTTCAGGCAGAGACCTCAAGAAATGATTCAGAACAGAGACAGGGGGTACACTTGACCAGCTAGTTTTAATTCACTTAAGAGAGAAGTGAATCGTTCAAACTGCTGAGTCAGTGACTCATTATATAGTTGGGAGAATGTCTTGTACTGTTGAGCTAATATCTCCCTGGTATTAGCCACAACGTCTTCGGTACCACTAAATTGATCTTTTAGAGCATCCCAGAAGTATTTAGCAGACTCATGGTGAAGAAGACCAGAGTATATTTCATTAGGAAGGGACATAGCTAGTTTAGCATGTGCCTTTGAATCAAGCTCTAACTTCTGGTAGTCTTGTTCAGTGTAATTCTGAGGATCCTTCAGGACATGGTCTCCAGTCTCCGTGTCCAGGACCGTTGGTTTATGCTGTCCGAACATGACAGATTTCCAACATCCTATATGATTATTGGACATGAAATGTAACATCTGTCTCTGCCAAATGTTATATTGGTTCATAACCAAGATTGGTGGCTTTGTGGCAGAACCGGTGTTATGGAGGTCTAAGGTGAATTTCTTTGCCATTGGTTCACAAACAGTTATGAGCAAATCAATGAGTGATGAGTTCTCAAAGTGATTTGTTAGAATGCTTTGTGAACACAGTTTAGTTCAAAAACCAAACTCTTGCAGATTTAGAGAAAATAGAAAGACAGAAGAGACAGAACACAGAAAACTAAACAACAAGATATCAGTGAGAGCTTTGAGTTTTAGTCTTGATGGTTAAACCAAGACTAAGAACAAGGCTCTGATACCAATTGTTGAACTACAAAAACCTCGAGGAGTAGTTGTTTTACCAGGAACAAGGCTTTAGACACTTAGTCAAAGCTTTGATTTTAGCTCCCTCTAAAGTTTTGCACAAGGTTATTTTCGGTGTTTAGTTTTCTTGCTTAGAACGAGAGAAGAGAACAGATATAAAGCACAAGGAATTTTGGGGGAAGTAATTCATTTTATCCAGAGAATGTTGTGACTTAAATAACCAAACATTCTGAGATACAAGACAAGAAATAATAAGACAAATAGCTGACACTGTTACAGAAACTGAATCAACGGACTTGTACAAATACAAAGTAAACAACAACGAAAACAAGAGTTTTTAGGAGTCGTCAGGTCTTCCAAGGTTGAAATAGTTGTTCTGATGTTTAGTGGTTATTCTTTGCAAGATGATCATTGGAAGCTGATTAAAAAATCAGTTTTTTCAGAATAGGAGATTGTCTTCCGAGTCATTAGATGTCTTCTGATGCAATGGTTATCTTTTGAAGATGTCAAGATCAGCTAGTGTCTTATGAGGTAGGTAAGTTTAGCGGCTGTTCTTTTTGTCGAATCTTCCGCTCTTGATCTTCCGATGCTGAAGCAGTTCTTCAATCAGAAGAGGTAGCATCCACACCTTGTCATTCCGTGGTTTATTCAATTGTCTGGCTTCAGTGGTTTTGCTCATCAGTCCTTATTTTCCAACTGAAGCTCTTGTCACAAATCTGAGAAACACTCAATAACCTGTGATTGAGCTCTTCAACGTAATACACATCCTTAAAACTAAGAGTTCCATTAGTGACTGTGCCCTTCATGCTTATCTTCCCTCCCTTGTCTCCAGCAAATGAGTCGTATCCTCCATTTAAAGGTGTGACTTCATGTAACTGAGAGAAATCCCCAGTCAAATGTCAGGAGCAGCGACTATCCACGTACCAAACATTTTTGAGCTTATTTGGCCATTCATGCATTACACACACAATCAACGAGAGATGGGTACCCAAACTATAAAAGGTTTAGGTACATGTGGAACAACAGGTTCTTTCTTGCGAACCACTTTGTGTTTGACTGATTTGGCCCTAACAATTTTCAGCCTTGCACCACTGCCATGATCAACTGGTTTTAAAGGTGGTTTCATTGGTGGATGATTCTTCCACTTTGACTTGTTTTTAGTTTTAAAAGACTTTGATTTTTTTTAACACAAGATTGATTTTGTTTAACTGATTTGGCCTTCTTGGCAGTGGAAGGGTTCTGAGGTACCTTCTGAGGTGTCACCCTAGGCTTTGAGGATTGGTCAGGCCTCATTGATCTGATAGTAGGTTTGGCCTTGGGTGTGACCTTCTGATTCTTCCCATAGAAGAATTCAGTAGGTCTATGAAGACAATTTCTGGCAATGTGGCCTGGTCTACCACATGCGAAACAACATACCTTCTTATGAAATTCTTTTGGGTCAAAAGGTTTTACATCAAAATCACTATGACCAGAGGATGAACTTGTAGAGGCTTGTTCCAATGACTCGGTTGGAACAAAAGGTTCATAGTTAGGGTTTAACTTTGAACCTGCCTCTTTGGTGATTATGGAATGACCCTTGTACTCCTGATGTAAAGAAGAAGAAATTGATTCCAAAACAACATCATTCTTAACAAAAGTAGAGTTAAAGTTTTTAGGCATCTCATTAGGTTTGATTTTAATTTCATCAAATCTTCCAACAAAATCAGTTTTTTGAATAAAAGTTGATGTTCTAAATGATGTTGAACATTTTGTGCTCCTCCCAGCACTTCTTTCTTCATTCTTCCCCCTCAAACCTGTATCATTTAAACTATCTGCACACACCTCAGAATCATCAAAAATATTGGGGCCGGTCTCAACTGGATCTGCTATCAAAGGAACTGTTTGCTAGACCCAGTGGTGAAATCACACCTTCGGTCAGATTTCAACAATAGATCATCAACAGATGTGTTGATATTGGGCATGAAGGAGTAGTTGTGGTTAAACGGATGTTTTACCTTAGTAAAACCAATCCCAATTTTCATCTTTCTCCTACACTGGACATTAATCATATTGGCCACCGCAGTACTAGCATACTCGTATTTATCAGCTTAAATTTTTGTTTTAGACAATTGAGACTTAAGATGCTCTAACTCTGAAGTGAGTTCATCTATCCGACGCTTTGCGTCACGATAGTTGGACTCCTTATCACTTAATAATTCTTTTAAGTGTGAAATGTCATGCCTTTCAGCAAAAAGTTTCTTTTTGAAAAGTGCTTCATTTTTAAGAAATTCAGAGTTAAAGTACTTAAGTTTGGTGACCTCCTTGATCAAGTCCTCGTTATGAGAACGAAACTTAAAGACTTTATCAATGCAAGAAATGGAGCAAAATATTTTGGGTTACCTCATTTTACTTCTCATCCACCTCTGCCATAAAAGCATGACTTAGGGTCAACTAGCTCCAGTTCCTGCACTTGACCACTCCAATCATAGGAGTCTGTATCTTGAGTCACCAGTGTTTTAGACGTGCTAGAATTTTCCCCATCAGCAACCTTCTCATTTGGCTTCTTCTCACCTTCCTTAGGCACCTTTGGCTGTTTGTACTCCCTTGCAAAGTGACCTGGCTGGTCACAATTGTAGCATCGCAGCTTTGATTTATCAAAACCCAACTTCTTCCCCGGGTTGTTGCCGAAACTGCTCCTTCCATATTTCTTGATGAATTTCTTTGCACAGAAGACAGCCATTGCCATTTGCCATGAAATGTCCATCTCTTCAACATCTGCCGGGTTAATCTGCTCTAGGTTATCTTGAGTGAGATTGACCGGTGCCAATTCTAAAGCAATAAAAGCGTTGTAACCGTTCATAAACCCCTTGAACAGCAGCAGATTCTCTTCACTCTCTGGACTAACCTTGGGCACTGAATTAACTTGCCTGATGACAGAAATGCAGTCTCAAATGGAACAGACTATGATGAAGAAGCTTGATAACGCTTTGACCCGGATGCTTGAAAGTTGCTGGCTGACAGAAGAGCTATATTCTTTGATGCGGGTGCAATGTCCATAGAACTAGCATGATTGAGGGCTCTTTGTTTGTCATCCATGTCATAGGAGTTGATAATTGAGATCAACTCGCTCAGAGAGGTCTTGTACATGTCTTTGTTTCTCTTGATGGTGGTGTAATTTGAACTCCAATTATATGGCAATGAGTTCAACATCTTTTTGTTGACCTCTCCTTTGGACATCTCAATCCCAGCACTAGTCATCTCGGTCATCAGATGTGTGAATCGGTTCAGTTGAGCCTCTAAGGATTCTCCCTTGATATGGTTGAACATATTGAACCTTTGCCTTAGCATATCCTTGCGACTCTCTCGCATGTCTTCATTATCTTCAAACCTTTCAACCAAAGCATTCCACAACTGCTTAGTCGTCTGATGTTCCTTGAACCCATGAGCAACATCAGTTGACAAAGCCATGGTGATTGCCTTATCATCTTTGTCTTTCAAAAGAATGTCGTTTTCCATGTACAATTCAGGGTCTTTGGGAATTAATCCATTAAGGTCACTCTGTTTCATGGGCACGTAAGGACCTCTTCAATTGACCTCCATAGCTTTGGGTCAGTGTACTTGATGAATGGTTGGAACCTGAATTTCCAATCCCGAAGTTATCTCTCGACACGAGCCTAGGCGGCTTTTTCCAGTGGCGATTTCGTTATCCAAGTTGATCAGGTTAGACAGGTTGGTCAGATTCTTTGATACCATGATTAATCAGAATATTTGATAAGTGTAGTTCATGAACTCCCCAACAGTGCTAAGTACCAGACACTACTCGAAATAACACAACTACCCGAAGTTCAAGACATATTCGAAGTCCAGAGTGCTCAAATTTCCAGAGTACTCAAAACTCAGAAATACTCAAACACAGCAATGTATCCGAACCCCTGATGTATTCAAAGAACCTGTGTATTCGATGATCTCAATTTATTTGAACTTAAAACTTGTATTCAAAACTTAACCTTGTATTCAAACAAAAAGTGTAGTCGAAATCTCCAAATAATCGAAATCACCAAATCGTTGTCGAACTCCAATTGTATATGTATTCTACTATACTCGAAGATACTGTATTCGAACTTTAAACTCGAAAATAATTGAAAATTTTCCGAAGAAATATTTCTCAAGATTCAGAGTACCAAATTTGAATAGCAGCTAGAAGGAATAGAGTAGAACAAGAAAGCAATGAACTTGCACTGAAAAGCTTGAACCTTGATGTAGAAAAAAGCACGACGGCTCAGATACCACTTGTAGGTCCCAAAATAGATCAAGAACCGAGCTATATGCCTCCAATCTGCATCAAATGAATCTACAACGTGCGGAATCCGAAATGGAAACACAAGAGTAAGAAGAAAGATCAAAACTTTTATATATTTCTATGAATTACACGAAACAATGCCTCAAGGCATCTAGAGAGCATGCCTCGGTAATCCAACCCTAGAATAGTACAAAATACGTCTATTTATACTACTTCTAGGTGTACTCGAACCACTATACATGAAAATGTTCTATTACACGAAATACACATGTATACGAAAGTCTATGTACATGAATCACAACAAAATCAGAACAAAATATGGTCTTCGACTCTTCTTCGGTTGGCTTTGTCAGTCTTCATCGTCCATTGGGCTCTACAGAGAGGATGATATGGCTTCTTTCTAGAGCTCATGATGATCACTACGGACCCTTTTGAATTTGGACCATTCATCAAACAATATAATATCCCTCCATCTCATAATCGTGTTCTTTGGTTCCCACTGATTTTGAATGAGGATGTGTTTCATTTTTTTCCTTTGCTTAGTGGTCTTCTTCTTCATGATGGCGTCCTTGCTACCTCTCAGCCTGATAAGCTTCATATTGTTGCTAGTCCATCGGAGCTATCTGTTCCTGATAGGCTTTGACCAAATCTTATCCTGAAAGATCAGTGGCTTCTAGATTAGCTAAGATCTTGTTTTCCCCTTCAACTTCTTTATTCTTTAGTTCTTGAAGATCTTCAATTGTGGGGAACTCTCTTACAGGAGAATGGGATTCTTTTTAAGGAGTGGTATGAGTTTTCTCAGCTCCAACATCAGCTTGCTTTATTGGTGAGGGAGCTTTGGTGGTTTTGGATGGGTTGGAGTCAAACTCATCATCATCAACCAATCTAAGCCTTCTTTTTCTTGGAATTAGAGAGGCAATGGGCTGATCATCATTTGAATATGAACATAGTTCTTGAATGGGAGTTAGGGTTTTATTGGTCTTGGCTGTCGGGGTTTTGGATTTTCTAGACGCACTCTTTTGGCTTATTTTGGATCCATTTAAGCTAATGTGTTTGGGTGAGGTTTCTCTGGACAATTCCAGAAGTGTTTAAGAAGTAGACTTGGGAGATAGAGTGGGTGAGCTCTCTTTATTGGTTTTTGTGGGCGAAGAAGGAATTTAAATGGTTGGGGAAATTTGTTTGTGAGATGATGGATTGTGTATAGATTGGACCAATTTAGTCTGAACAGGTATGTTTTGGGTGTATGATGCTAAGGAAGAAAGGGCTAAGGTGGTGATTTCTATAGGTTCAGTGGGTTTGGGTTTTCTAGTTACACCAGATGCTCCAGTCTCCACTTGAGCTTCTAATTTCTTTTGTTTCTGCTCAAAGCTGGCTTTAGAAGCCTCAGTTTGAAATTGCTGATCTAATGCAGCTTTGAGAAGGGCCTCCTGATTGTTCAGCCTTATTTCCTTCATTCTTCTTTGTTTAGTCTTATCTTGACCCCTTTTGCAACTTGGGCTTTAGAAAGGAGTTTTTCATTCTCCCTCTTTTTGGCTTCATCATCATGTTCCTTGAACCAAGGGGAGGAGGAGCTATCCATGTGAGAGACTGCAAAGACAAGGTATGGTTTGCAACTTCATGTTGAAGGGAAGAGATTTTGGAATCGACTGAAATGTTCTGTAGATCCATTTGCATTTTCTGGGTATGAAAGAAGTGTTTGGTGAATTTTGCAAAAAAGGTGGTAAGATGGGCGTTAAGAAGTGGATTTAACACTTCTTGAAAAGCTTGGGTTGAAAAGATGGGGGCATTGGAAGTAGGTGGACTATGTGGTAAACCTTCAATTGAAGGTGCCTGCATTAGGATGGATTGAGGTTGCAGGACTTGGTCATTCAAAAATTTTGTGTCTAGCTCAGTGAGCTTGGCCATATCGTCCAACCTTTTATGGATATCATCCGAATCCATCACTGGCGGATCAGTTTTAGCAAGACCTGAGTCCATCTCAGAAATGTCATGGACCCCTTTTTCTTAGTTTTAGGGATTTCCAGCTTCAGTTTCAATAACTTCATTGGTTGTTGCCATAGCTGGAGTCTTATTGCCTGATAAATCCATATGAAAACCCATTGGGCTTTCATGTGGAGTGCATGCTCCAGATATATGATCCTAATGTCTTGATGGACTTGACATCCTGATCGCATCCTCTTCTCCATGGGTTGGAGATTGATGATCTTGAGCCCTAGTTTGTAAGGGCTAGGCCTTAGTATGTACGAAAGGAGGAGAACCATTTTGCTCAAGAGCCGATTCAATCTCTTGGAGAATTTGGGCAATAGAGTCAAGGGATTTTTACGGTGTAGAAACAGAAGTGTCATTGGGAGAGTGGACTTCCATCTGAGTTTCCAGTAATACTTCAGTGATTTATGTGGGATCCCTTTGGATTACAACATCATCCTGTTGAGAGAATTGATGAGGATCTTGGAAGATATGAGATTAAGGATCCATCAGTGAGGATGGGATAGATGGATATGCTTGTCTAGTGGGGACAAAGACTTGTTCAGGGATCTCAGTTGCCTAAACAGTCTTTTTAGGCTTTTTAGGCACAGGAGCTTGAGAAGATTTCTTTCGTTTGGACGGTACCTTAACAGGTGTGCAGGAGGTGGTGGATGTGGGTTTACTTGGGACTGTTGTGTCCTCTGTGTCATCCATATTTTTAGTATCAGTATTTAATCCAGAAAAAGTCTGCTTGTCAAAGCCCTTGACCTTAGATAGAGGGGCAATGTGACAAAGAGTGTTTATTTCAGCAATTAGAAAAGCAATCACAAAACTCACAGGTACAACAAAAATTTGGGACTCTTTTGGTGATGCACTAAGTGGTGAAATATTATTTGGGATAGGTTGACTTTTTTATTGGAAATAATTGTATGCATGACATATTGCATGTCATAAGGCATTACTCACCAACTAGTTGTCTTTTGAGAAAGACACTGTAGTATAGTGTGATACAGAAACTTGTACTTAGGATATAAATAGGCTTTGTACAAGGTTCTGTTCTTCAAGTCTCCCTAATAGTCACACGGAACGAATGCAGTATGAAGAAGTTTTAGAGGAACGGTAGTGGGAGAATCAGTGTCACCCAGATTTAGGGCAAGACTAAGTTTGGATGGAGTGATGGAAACCTGTTGACCAGCAAACACAGAGGTTATGCTTTCAACAGAGTTATCCTTGGACACCAGGGTCGAGTTCTCCAAAAACTTATTTAGGGCAGAAATAGAAATAGGAGGGTTGAGATTAAGTGTAGTATGAACAAAGGAGTTTACCATAGTGTCGATTACCTCATCATAATTAGGGTACACAGAGGATTTAGTGAGGTAGGCCACAAGATTGTGCACCGGCTTGATTGTTAGTTATTCAGTCGCCATAGATGTAGAAAGATTTCAAGTGAAAGGAGCAGTCTTACGGTTATCAAACATGTTTTGGGTGCCGAGAGAAACCTGTTGAGAAGATTAACCGTTGCAAGGATGTGTTATTTCTGTGTGGAAAACCATCAATAATTATAACAAAAATCAAAAATTTTATGTTTGGGTTTTTACCCAAAGGACAAACCAGTAGACATAAGAGAGAGAAAACACATAAAAGGAAAGAAACAAACCAGTACGATCATGCAAACCCTGAAGTACAGACAGTGTTTTGTCTAGGAATGAAGCCTGATCCGATGCCGTTACTACGATCATCATAAGCATAAAGCTCAGACGGAATCAGTGTAAATGCATCGAGCCAGACGACATTCCAATCAAGCAGCAGTCTTGAACCAATAAGCAACATCTTGAGTTTGAAGGAAAAAAACTTCATGAACACAAACATTATCATTGAGTTTCAATAGAAATTTAGGGTAAGAGCGGAAGGTGATAACCACTGAGTATGGGAACAACTGATATAAATAGAAAGAAGAGACTTAGTGATTGAAGAAGTCAAAAGGGTAGAATAGTAAAAAGGATAAGGTTTGTTAGCCGTAAAAAAATTAATGAGTGTAAAATCAATTGATTGTAAGGTGTCAAGTCCTTAGAGTAATTAGTGAGAGTCAAATTCGGGCGTAATTATCAATGAATTAATAACGACGGAGTGAAAATGATTTAACCACGGAAAGGTTTTTAATAGCCGATAAGTTACCGTAGGGACAACCACGAATGTGGCAAAAACCACGAAATGTTTAAAATGTAACAACGGATTGATTATAACCGCGTATAGATATAAGGCAGTGGTTAGTATAACCACTGAATTCTATCCGCGGTTTAGGAAAACCACTGAGAAAGGAACCACGGTTGTTTCAACATTGGTTTTCCCTTTGTCGGTTGTTAGGATAATTTGGAAAATATCCTTTTATATAATAATTTAAGGTTTAAGAAATGTATTCTTAACCATATTTATTAATTTATTAACTCATATTTATCATGCCTATTTTGGAGACGAAGTTAGAAAAGGTTGATGAGTCCAAAGGCTTTGTAAATATGTCTGCTACTTGGTCACTTGTGGACACATGTTCTGGGACAATTAGTCATTTTTCAAAACAGTCTCTTATAAAGTGATGTCTTATTTCTGTATATTTAGTTTTAGAATTATAGACATGATTTTATATTATATTTTTGGCAACTTCATTGTCTATTAAGAGGGGTGTTTTTAGTTATGTTATTCCAAAGTCTAGCAGTTGGTAGTGTAACCAAAGGATTTGGGCAGTGTAGTGTGAGGCAGGAATATACTCAGCTTCAGCAGTTGAATTCGACACTGATGTTTTCTTTTTGCTTTGCCATGAGACCAAGCAATTTGCAAAGAACTGACATCCTCCTGAGGTAGACTTCCTGGTTAGTGAACATCCTGCATAATCGCTGTCTGAAAAACCAACAACCTTGCAAGATTGATTAGTAGTATACCAAATACCTAGTACAGGGGTACCTTTTAGATATCTAAAAATCCTCTTCACAAATGATAAATGAGATTGTTTAGGGGCAGATTGGTATCTTGCACAGACACATGTTGCATACATGATCTCTGGCCTTGATGCAGTGAGATACATTAAAGATACAATCATGCACCTGTAGAGAGTTTGATCTACAGGTTCACCATTTTCATCTGGAGTTATTACAGGTGCAGTTCCCATAGGGGTAGAAATTATTTTGCAATCAGTTATTTCAAATTTATTCAAAAGATCTCTTACATATTTGGACTGATGAATGAAGGTTCCATTAGGGGTTTGTTTGACTTGAAGTCCTAAAAATGTTTTTAGTTCACTTAAAGCACTCATTTAAAACTTTGAAGACATTAATTTTGAAAACTATTCACACTAGGAAGGTTCTGTTAATCCAAAAATAATGTCATCAACTTAGATTTGGACCAGCAAAATTTCCTTATCTACCCTTTTAATGAACAAAGTCTTATCAATGGTACCCTTAGAAAATTTATTTGAAAGAAGAAATTTAGAGAGAGTATCATACCATGCTCTTGGTGCTTGTTTTAAACCATATAGGGCTTTTTCTAATATGTATACCCAGTCATCATGATGAACATCATCAAATCCTAGTGGTTGATATACACATACTTTCTCCTTAATAGTCCCATACAAGAATGCACTTTTTATATCCATCTGAAATACCTTTATGTTGTCGGATATATCAAATTCAAGTAAGAGTGCTTCAAGTTTGGCTACAGGGGCAAAGGTTTCATCATAATCAGTGCATTCCTCTTGGCAGTACCGTTGCACTACCAATCTGGATTCATTTTTTATTACAACGCCCCTGTCATTAGTTTTATTTCTAAATACCCATCTAATTCCTACTGGGTATTTTCCTTTGGGCAAGGGTCAGAGAGTCCGAATGTTTTGCCTTTGAAGACAAAAGTTGGCTCCTATTTTGAACACCTTTATTTAAATCACCCAAAATATGTTCTAGTGGGTGATTGCTATTGAAGGGAATGATGTCCAAATAGTTATTAGCAGAAGCATCATCAGAAGAAGATGGATTTTCAGCAGGGCAAAGAGAGTTTTCAGACGTGTTAACATGAGTTTGTTCAGAGGTATCTACTGGTACATTATCAATTTTGGAGATGTGGAAGTAGATACATATTCGTCTTGATCTTGAAGACTTATGGGATAAGAAGGAATGGAAGAAAAGAAATGAGACACCGAGCACTCCTCAAGAGATGACAAATCTTTAAAAGTTTGACAAGACTCTGAAGAAGGAGACATGGAAGAAGCAGGAGGAGTGTATATGAAACTTTCAAGATCAAACAAATCATCAGGAGTAGAAGGGAAAGAGGAGGTTAATGCAGATTCACTGAATTTGACATCTATGGATTCCTCAACAATCCTATTCCTGAGATTGAAGCTCTGTAAGGTTTGGAAGTTTGAGAGTATCCCACAAAGTAACCAAAGTCCACTTTTGTAGCAAACTTGGACAAGGAGTCCTTTGTGTTCAAATTGAAACATGGACACCCAAAATCTTTGAAAAAGGAAATGAGAGGCTTTATTTTGTGAAGGACCTCATAGGAAGTTTTTAATGTCTTTTCACCATGTGAACTCTATTCAATACATAACAAGTAGTGTTTACTACCTCAGCCCAGAAAGACAAAGGTAATCCTGAGTCTGCAAGCATGGTTCTTGCAGCCTCAATAAGTGTCCTATTCTTTCTTTCCACAACTCCATTCTAAACAGGAGTTCTAGGAACACTGTTTTGTCTAAGTATTTCTTTGGAAGTGCAAAACTCGTAAAGAACATGATCCTTGAATTCCGTACCATTATCACTTCTAATTACCTCGACAGGAAGACAAAATTGTCTTTCAAGTTGAGTGATAACGGCTTTTAATTTATCAAGAGTCTCATCTTTGCTGAGGAGAAAGTAGGTCCAGCAAAATCTTGAGTAATTATCCAGAACAACTAAGCAGTATCTCTTTCTGGCTAAACTAACTACCTTCACAGGACGAAAATAGATCCATATGAAGCAGATTAAGACAATTAATTCATTTAGATTCCTCAATAGACATATGTGATGATTTATGTTGCTTTCCCTTTAAGCAATATTTACATTTTCTTTCAAAATGAAATTCTTTTTGAAGGTAATCCTCTTACTAAAGAAAGGATAGAAAGCTTATGAAGAGTTTGATGATTTAGGTGGCTAAATCTTCTGTGCCAGAGGGCAGTTTCAGAAGATGAAGCTTTGGCTATGATACATGTAGTAATAGATGTTTGAGAATCATTTGTCATGTCCACAACATAGACATTCTCACTTCTCTTAGCCATCAGCAAACTGTGCTGTTGAAAAATGAACTATAGGTTTTTTTCTGCTAATTGAGAAACGCTTAAGAGATTCAACTTGAGGTTTTCAACTAGGCTGAAATCCTTAAAGTGCAGTTTTCCACTAAGGACAAACCAGACCCAACAATCCAACCTGTTGCATTATTCCCAAAGGAGAAAGACCCTCCATTCTTTGGAATGAAGTTATTTAAGATGGATATGCATCCTTTTATGTGCCTAGAGCCTCCACTGTCCACACACCATGAGTGATTTTGGTTTGAAGAAGCTCTCTGCACATAGAGGATCAAATGCAATAGGTTAGATACGGGTCAATGTTTATTTTAGAAGAGAAGAGAAACATTTTGAGAGTTTATTTGTGTTGATGCACATCATTCATCAACTTCTGCATCATTTGAATCAACTGTTGTTGATTTTGATGTAGAATATTGATACATGAGTTCACAGATTGGGGATTCACCGCATCATGTGAGTAGGAAACATTGTTCACCATAGGGTAAGTGGGTGGTGTACCAAGGATCGACGTCCTAGGAAATGTGTCCAAAGGAGGAGGTTAACAGAATGAAGGTTGATGGTTTGGTCTCACTGTGTTGTTAGCATCTTGTCTACTTGCCTTCTTGGCCTTCTTCATTTTATTAGGGAGATTCCCTTTAGTTGAAGAAGCCTGTTCAGCTTTTAACTTTTAAGCCTTCAAATTATCTCTTATTTTTTTCCAAGGGAGTTTTTATCCTGCAGTTCTCAGTAGAATGGTTGTACTTAAAACATTTTAAACAGACGTGAGATAGGGATGAATAATTAGCAATGAAGGGTTTGTTGGCCTTCATTATTGGGTATCGAGGGTGAGGATGAGAAGGAGGAAAATGGATATCAACCATAGGCTTTTTTCATTTGTCAAGAGTGGTCATAGGGTCAACAGTGGTTTCCTGTTGTGTTGTACCATCTGAACTTTGAGTAGAGCTCATAGCAAGAGCAATCACAATTTGTTCTGAAGAGTTATTTTTATGAACATTATCCAGATGTGTTTGTTCTGGTGTTTCCGGATTTGTATTAGTGGGGTATACAAATTTTTGAAAATGTCCTGAATGATACACCCTTGGAGGTGTGTTCTTTATGGCAAGGAGAAGAAAAGTGGAAGAGAGAGGTTCAAGAACATTTTCATCCACATTACTATCAATTGGGGCATAGTCCTCTGGTGGACAAGTGTGGTTATACCCGATTCCAAACTTAGCTTTGCTGTGAACTGCTTGCTTAGAAGCATCATGAATCCTTTATAGGACTCAACCCACTTTTCACAGCTAACTTTAGTTTGGGCCAATTCATCTCTACAAGCAGAATATCTTCATGTTGCAGATCAAATAATGCTTGTAGATCAGCTTTTTCAGTTTTTAGGACACACATCTGACCATCCTTATTTTTTATCAACTTTTCTACTTCTAGGTTTTTATTAGCGAATTGTTGCTCAAGCTCTTTGTTTTGTTTTTGTAGCAAGACATTGGCCTTCTTTATTTTTCCAAATGCCTCAATGCAAGCATCGGTGCATAGCTTTTCTATATTACAAGAAGATACCTGAGCATCATGAGTTTCAGCTTCAGGTTGATCAGAAGGGGTTGAATTTTCACCAACACCAATTAGAGGAAATTATATTGGCTCATTAGTAATGAGAGCGTAGCCTACATCATCAGGAATACTACACCAGTCTACATTTTCTTGTGTAAAAGGAGCTGGTTGACTAGATGGTGAAGAGTGGATAGCTAGGCATGGTGTGTTTATTTGAGGAGGACAACGTGAAATGATCTGGAATGGAGTAGGAGTAAACTAGTACATGCTACCATTAGCAGCTTGTACATATTGTACATTAGGTAAAGGAGAGTTTTGTACAATATGAGCTATCTCCTGAGTGTTATTGTGCTTTTGGAAGTGTGAAGAAGATGAAGAGTAAGGTGCTGCAGAAGAATGAGTGTTTGGAAATGTCACATAAGGTGAGGAGTAGGTGTTGGGAGCATTTCTTCATTCCCTGGCAAAGTGTCATGTGCCATGAAACCTATAGCAATGGACCTTTGCTTTATTTAGACCAATTCTTGTTTTCCCATTGATAACATGAAATTTTCTTCATGTCCTCTTGTAGAACTTATTAGATCTCACACTTAAGAGGGCAAGTTGACGTAGGGTATCCATCTATTCCAAGTCATCACTTGGAATTTGATGGAGATCATCCATGATAAAGCACATTTGGTCAGGGGTAAAAGAGTGGTCATCACATGAAAGAGAGAAGTGATGCCAGTGGTTATATCAATATGTTCATCATAACCCTGAGCAGTAATCTCAGAGTTTAAATAAGGAGAGCAGTATTCCCTTGAACATACTCCTCTCTTGACTTACCAGACATGATTAATTTTCTTTTCTGGTCAATCTCTCGCTAAAAATGAGCAACTTACCATGTAGTTGGGTATGTGAGAGATTGCCAAAGTCTGGCGAGGATCTCATAACAATAGAATATGTTTCCCATTTGTCTAGGAGAGATCTCAAGAAGCGATTGAGGACAGAGATTGTAGGGTACAGTTTGACTAGCAAGTTTTAGTTCACTTAAGAGAGAAATGAACCTTTCAAATTGTTGAGTCAGTGACTCATTTTGTAGTTGGCTGAAGGTCTCATATTGTTGAGCCATTATCTCCCTGGTATTGACAACAACATCAACATTCCCCCCAAACTGCTCTTTTAGAGCATCCCACAAGTCCTTAGTGGACTCATGATGAAGATGTCCAGAATAAATTTCATTAGGGAGAGCCATGGCTAATTGAGCGTGTGCCTTAGCATCAAGCTCCACTTTCTGGAAGTCTTCTTCAGTATAGTTCCGAGGGTCTTTAGGGATAAACTCACCAGTCTCTTCGTCCAAGACCATAGGTTTGTGTGGTCAGAACATCACAGACTTCCAGTATTGGACAGAAAGTGCAACATTCTTCTCTGCCATATGTTATACTGGTGCCTTACCAGTATTGGTGGTTTGGTTGTAGAACATGTGTTGTGGGGGTCTAGTGTGAATTTTTCTGCCATTAGGTTACAAAAAATATGAGTAAATCAATGAAAGATGAATTCTCAAGGCAGTTTGTTAGAATGGTTTTGGAACAAAGTTTAGTTCAAAACCATGCACCTGCAGAACTTGAAAACAATTGAAGTAGAACTCAAGCACAGTTTTTTGAGAGCTTTGAGTTTTAGACTTGATGGTTAAATCAATACTAAAGAACAAGGCTCTGATACCAATTGTTGAACCTCACGGTCAAAGCATTGGTATTTGCTCCCTCCAAAGTTTATCAGTTAGTTATTTTCAGTTGTTTAGCTTTTTTTCTAGAAAGGGAGAAGATAGAATAGTAACACAAGGAATTTTAGGGGAATGCGATTCAAATAATTCAGAGAATGTTGGGTTATAAATACCCAACATTCAATGTTACAAGAAAAAGAAGAATAAGACAAGTAACTAAAAAAATACAGATACTGAAACAAAACAAAATTGTACAACAACTGAATGCAAAAGCGAACAACGATGAAAACCTAAGTCTTCAGTGGTTCTCAGCGGTTTTGATCATTTGTTGTGTCTCCAGTGGTTGAACCGCGGAAGCCATTCCGCGGTTTATTTTGTCTTGGTCTTGTTCCATGGTTGTCATCAGATACATGATCCGATGTTGATGGATCAGTGGTTATTGGATCTGTGGTTATCGAATCCGTTGTTGTAATCCGTGGTTGAAGGTCAGTGGTTGAGAGAAGGTAACCGCGGTTGGTCAGTCCGTGGTTTTTATTCTAGTGTTGGGCTTCAGTGGTTTAGCTCATCAGTCCTTATTTTCCAACATTCATGAAGTGGAGAAAGTTCAAGAAAGAGAGGAAGTTCACGAAGTTATGAAAAAGTTCACGAAATTAGAGTTCACGAACAAGAGTTCACGAAGTCAAAGTTCATGAAAACAAAAGTTCATGAAACCAGAAACTTCATGTACTATTTTTCCTTCAAAACTCGCTCAATTTTGCTCCATAAGTGTTCATTTTGGTCTTAGAATGCTCAGAATCCAAAAACGAACATATTTAAAAATGGGGTTCCAATTTTTATTATTTCATAATGATTTGATCAAAAAAAGTGAAAGTTTACGGAAAAAATAAACGAGGTTAGAAAAATTCGAAGAGAACATCCACATTAATCATCAATAATCACCATTAATAATAATTATCTCAATGTAATGTACCACGGAGGACCTTAGTCAACTCAACCAACGGGAAATGGAATCATCGTGGAGGACCGAAGTCAACTACGAAATTCCTAATAATCATAAATGACAATACAGTGTACTGCGGAGGACCGTAGTCCACTCCACCAACAGTGGAATCACCGAGGACGACCGAAGTCAACTCAACAACAGTAACTCAATCATTGCGGAGGACCGAAGTCAACTCAACAACAACGACTCACGGAGCTGTGATAATCCATGTCAATCCATCAACAATCATAACCCAATAATATGTATATCATAGTGATAATCCAGGTGTCACCCATGTGTTATCAAAATAATATAAATCTGGTATACATGTTCCACCCCCGAGTTTAAAAACAAAGCGATTTAAAAGGGGGGTTATGAGAACTCACCTGAATGCCTTAGATTCAGTGTTTTTTGTAGAATGCGCGCTCACGTATGTGAAATCAAAGACACTTCAATAACCTGTATTTATCGCGTGTTCGTGTTCATAAGTATATGCGTTTTATTTCTATTGTGTTCCATAAGTGTTTACTTTTAATCATTAAGTGTGTCACTAATTTAGTTTATTTTATCCAAGTTAAAATGAAACACCCAAGATTTTATAAATGATCATCATTAAAGTGCAATATAAACTTGCTACTTTTTATTATCAAATAATGATAAACAAATCTTGAGACCTTATGTGTACCCCCCTCATAGATATGTATATTTAAAGGTGATAACCCTAATCATACACATATCTATACATACATGCATGATTGATTAAATTGACAACCATGATCTACGTTATTAAAATTTAATTTAAGTTTAAGAATTCATACTTAGGTTAGTCATATAAAATGTTCAAATTACATAAATTCTTAGGTTAAAACTTAAGTATATTTAGAAAAGGTGGTAGTTCTTAAAACCTTCATGCATGCATGGATATACATAATCTCATGTTCTTTTGTTTATCCCTAATGTTTGTGTGTTGGTGTATTCATTTCCTTAGCTCTAAAAGCTTAGGTTCAACAACCCCCATAGCTTCAACGATGGTCCTAGGTTCGCTGCCCATGATTTCAGCAGCCTAGGGTTCGTATGCCATTAGGTTCGGTCATTCCAAGGGTTTGCTGGATCTTAGGTTCGTTGGATAGAAGGTTCGGCTCCCCTAGGACTCACCAGCACTCAGGTTCGACCACCCTATGCTCGGCCACTGTAGGTTCGGCTGTTTAAGGTTCGTTGTCACCCTAGGTTCGCAGGATGTAGGTTTGACCACTTCAGGCTCGTGGCTTCTTGTTCGTTCCCCCCCCCCTTTTGAGGTTCGTGGCTCCTGGTTCGCCACTAGCGTTCGCTGCACCTTGGTTCGTGGTTTCCAGGTTTTGCCGATCTGCATCACTCGAACCAAGTTGTACATCATCCTCATCATTGAACCTCAAGCTGTTGCAGGCTATTTTCATGGCTTTCTCATGCGCATACTCATTAGTTTTTCAAAGTTTCTGTGTGTCGAAATCATTTAAGAAGGTGGTGATATAGATCGGTTGGTTTAGAGTGACAAAACAAAACGTAAAATTCGTGATTTACCTTCAAACCTCAATCAATAGCTCAGAACCTTCGTAGGTTCTTGTTCCCCTCGATCACACGAACCTTCGTAGTTTTGGTGAAGAAAACTTAGAGAGAAGTTAGAGAGAGAGGAAAGTGGTGGTTTTGGTGTTTTAGAGAGAGAAAAGAGTTTTGAAAAATTAAGAGGAAGAAGAGAAAATGGGCTCTTGTAGCCCGGGTTCTTCCCGCGTGCTCGGTTTCGTTTATTACGCGTTAACACCGTCATATTTCTCGGTTTTTCGTAAAATATATTTAAAACACGAAACGTTTAAATAATTAAATTTTGTTTAACGCAAAGATTTTTTTTACATTCGTTCCATCAAACGGTTTTATTTATTATCCTTTAAGTATTTATTTAATAACCCGATTTTATTCAATTTCGGTTAAGATTGTGATTCCTAATAAATGTTTTTAAATTCTCTTTCTTAATTTAATATCGTTCGATATTATTTCGGTTATCTCTTCGAAACGCGTTACTCACGCACGAATTCGTAAAGATCGTCACCTTTTCGAATCCATCGTTCGTATCGTATTTCGATTCAATTTACGATTTATTGAATATTTTTTTAGTATATTATTCCTAATAATTATATTTGTGCGAATCGTCACCCACGCGAATACATTATTAAGTTTAATATTTATGAAATAATATTCGCTTTAAATTTATATTCGTAACCTCACCATCGCGTGATTATTTTAATAGCGCTTCCCATTATTTTATTAATTAATCCCATTAATTATCAAATTCCCAATCCAAACCCCACTAAACCATATCACTGACACATCCATGATAGACCGAAATAAGTTTATGTATAGGGCATATGTAGGAGTAGGTCGCAACCTATCCAGCCACCGTCCCACCACCATTTCGACAAACCATGACCATGTGTCCTTGACTATGTTTAGTGATCCAACCAACAACTTTCAACCATTAAAACCAAAACAAAGTCATTTCATAATTAATTAATTTAACTGTAATAACCACTGTGGATCAGACTGGTTATATTTCGAACCAACTTCCCCATGGGTTTTGCATAGGGATAATATATGTTCTCAGTGATGTATACAAGTGATAATATCATCCAATAATTTATAGAAATTATAAAATTATCATATCAGGTCTTAACAATACAAATACTTATGTAATGAAATGCCTGAAATACAGTGATGTTACAAGCTCAGTCATCAGATGGGTGAATCTGTTTAGTTGTGCCTCTAATGTTTCACCCTTGATGTGGTTAAACATGTTAAACCTCTGTCTTAACATGTCTTTCCGGCTTTCTCGCATGTCCTCATTTCCCTCAAATCGCTCTACCAAAACATCCCACATTTCCTTAGTTGTTTTGTGCTCTTTGAAACCCTGAGCAACTTCAGTGGATAATGCCATGGTAAATGAGTCATATGTATTATCGGGATCAAACCGTTGAGCTCACTCTCGTACATAGGAACATATGGCCCTTCCTCAATAGATCTCCACAACCTTGGGTTACTGTGTTTGATGAAAGATTGAAATCAGAATTTCTAATCTTAAAAATTGTCACCAGAAACAAGCCTAGGAGGCTTGGTGCCAGTTCCGATCTCATTGTCTAATTTGAGCAGATTAGACAAATTACTAAGGTTCTTAGCAACCATGTTCACTATAGTTCAAAAATATTCAAGTCGAAGTTCTCAAAAACACAAAAGTACTCGTAGTCCAGTCCAGTATACAAAGTCACAACAGTACTCCAAGTCCAAAAAGTAATCGAAATCTTCCAATTATTCGAAGTTATCCAAGTACACGAAGATGAAGTAATTGAAGATTGAGGTTCATGAATCCAGGTAATCAAAGCTAAAGTATACGAATCTGTCGTATATGAAGATTGAAGTACCCTAAGTCTGAAGTACACGATCTCAAAGTAACTGAAAGCCAAGATCACAAGGCTGAAGTTCACGAATGTGAAGTATCCGAATCTGAAGTTCTCTAAAAATACTTAAAGATATCCAGATGAAATTTCTTCAAAATCTAGAACCCTAAATTGATGGAATACCTTCCAAAGGTAGAAATGAACAATAAAGTCGTGAACTTGATGAGGAAAGTTGTTACCTTTACACTGAAAAGAGTTCCAAAGATCTTATACCACTTGTAGGTACCTAGCTGATAAAGACTCAAGCTTTATCTACCAAATCAGCATCAAAACTCTTCTACAAAGTGCGGAATCCAGAATAAAAGATAGAAAAGTGAATTTCTACTGATAAAAATGTGAACTTTACAAGGTAGCTTCAATACATCTACAATCGTTCTTATCTCAAGATTCTAACCTTGACCAGTACACTATACGTCTATTTATAAAAAGTACACGAAAATGCAAAGTACTCGAATGACAAAGTACACGAAAATAGTCAAAATTGATCTTCAGCTTTGTCCGGTGTTGACTTTGTCAGTGTTTATTGTCTGGATGGGCTCTACACAACCACCTCCACCACTCCTGCCTTTTCTCCTCAATTCTTCAAGAAGTGATAAACCCTATTCTTCACACCCACCTCACATAATTCTTTAAATTTTTTCCAAATACTTCTTCCAAACCCAGCAAGTAATATTTAAAGTTTAAAAATAACCTTTAAAAGACTAAGATTAATTATAAAAATTTAGAAAATTATTTTTAATATCCTAAAATCATTCTAGGATAGCATAATCAGTTTTATTTAGTAAATAGTTATTTAAAAATAAAACTCTATTTAAATGTTATTTTATTAATGGATAATCATTTTATAAAAGTATTTAGCTAAGTATTATAAGTTTGTAAATAATATATTTTTACAAAATCATTCATTTATCAAAAATATTAGATCAATTTTATTTATATCTTATTTAAATAAATCGTATTAATAATCATTTACAATAGTTATCAGGTATTATTTTATCAAAATTTATTCATTTATCATTTATAAGTAAAACATTTTGGTTAGTATTGAATTCTAAGTCATATTCAAACAAAATTTGGATTATTGAGGAGTGTCGATTCATAAAAACATATCACAAGCATTCTTTGGAATTAACCAAGCAAACATGTGTGTTTCTTATACTCCCCCTTTACATTTTTGTAATTTTTGGGAGGTTACACATGCCTTATACACAAACTTTATTATTCATATTACAAGATCATTTTTAGATGCAAAATCCTTAGTTCTAGATTGAATAGGTTTGAATGTCATATGTGCTATACTTGTTGCAAACATTTGATTAGGACAGAAGACGTTTCATACATGAACAAAACATACACTAGTAGCTTGGAATGGTTAGATACCTTCCACACATAGACCTAGGTCTTTGTGTAAATTAGTGAAAGTGTGCATCATTGCAAACTTGTGAATTACATGTTTAATTCTATGACCTAGCTAGTCTAGATTTGAACCTTGTGATGGCACTTGTTTGAAGACATTGGTTGAAGACATAAACGTTGTGTGACTTGTAAACATGTATGCTTTGAATCTATTTCATTATGGAACATTTGGTTTAGCATCTTAAAAATCTATATATATATATATATATATATATATATATATATTTATATAAATCTATGAGTTCTCACCAACTACGCAAATAGTTGACCAACTTTAATTTTAATCAAGTTATTGTAATTAATTTTTGATGTAATGTATAGTTTGTATGTAATTGAGTGATTATATTAAATGACATTTATGTTGATTTTAATTGGAATGCTTAAATATTGAAAACTTTCAAAAACCACCAAGAGCTTTTGGACAAATTACACATCACGGCCGACGTGTTCCGCCGTCGGTCGGGGTGTGACATGAAGGACATCCAAATTCAAAACAACATGCAATTAATTGAACGTCCTGTGGAAATCATGGATCACGAAGTTAATAAACTCAAACATAGCCGGATTCTGATCGTAAAGGTAAGATGGGAAGTCAAGCGTGGTGTAGAGTTCGCCAGGGAACGTGAAGACCATATGAAGCTCAAGTACCCTCATCTCTTTACAGTACCTTAGGCTAGTTAATTTCAGGAAGAAATTCCCTTAACTAGGGGAGACTGTAACATTTGTACAGTAATCACGTGTACAGACGATACTTGTAATACTAAATTGTAATTATGAGTTCGTTTGTAATATCATTTTGACTCCACATTGTGAGTAGGTAAACAAGATTTGTACACACAACAGTTAAGACATGGTATTTTCTCATTTACTGAGGAAATCCGATGTCTGACAACAAAATTCATAAGTAACATAATCCAAAATAACCCAATTATGAAACGCAAACATTGTGAGGAAACATGTTAAAAACAATAAGGGCTAACATTAGGAAATATTAAATTAACAGTGTATTCGTGGGAATGATGATTCGCGCAAATATATCTACGGGTTTAATATTTTAAATGATATCTTATAACTGGAAAACCAAAACGGAATGTAAAACAATCGTCGTGTTCGTACGGGTGATGATTCGTACAAATATGCATGAAGGTTTTACATTCTAACGAAACATTTTAAATAAACGAAATCGAAAATAATTTACTAGAATTATTCCGCTTAAAATATTTATTAAGAATTACCACCTAGAAAGATAAAATAAACCCATTTTATAAAAAAAAAACGTAATATATACGTAATATTCGTAACGTAACAGATAAACACGAAGTCGAATAAACCCGAACACGCGGGAAACCACTCGAGGTATTTAAGCTATGGAAACCCTAATTAAATCTCCCAACTACCAAATTTACACCCCCTCTCTCTAGTTTTTGTCACTGTCTCTCTCCACACTCTCTCTAGAAAACCCTCACCCAATCACCCTTGTTTCTTAACAGTTTTGCGAGATCTTGGTGTCTATGGGAAGATCTTGAGGTATACATTGAATAAGTACAAAGGATCTGAGCTCAAAACATCAAGATCGATTCAGGTTGGTGCTTGAACATTCGGGTTTTGGGGTTTTCACCAACTCGGATAGTTTGCAAGATAAAACCAGTTTTCAGCCTTTCAAAAACAGAGAACAAGCCTCGAAATCACCTTAGAAACACTTGGAAGTCTTTGGATTGAGAGTACAAGGGCTGGCAAGGTCGATAAGGATGGATAGGGATAGTATTGATGGAAGAAGGTTTGAAGGTCACTAGTATCAGCATAAGAACTTCATGGCTGATCATATGTCGATATTAGCAAGTTCGTTGCAGCTTGGAATGGCTGAGTACCTGTTGACGTTGATAGTATCGACGACTCCAAGGGTTACCAGACCAACCTCCATCAATATTATTAAGTTCAAAGCTTTGTAAGGTCGATACTAAGCTCCCATCAATACTAATAGTATCGATGGGCCTCATCCCAAACCAAATGACTTACCATCGATCGTGGACATCCTAAGAGGCTATTAACTATGAAACATTATCAGCATAACCTTTATAAACATGATTCAAGGGGACTAGGTTTGAGAATCCTCAAAAAGGATCGGGTTAAATATGGCTTAAAGGGCTGATAAGGAAGCCATCGATATTGTTAATATCGATGGACTACTTTTGTTTCCACCACTCTTGAACTCATCGATAGTGTTAATATCGACACTCCCATGGTTCAGCCAACTGTGGATACAAAATCCACAACTTAATCCAAGGATTGTAAGCCATAATTGAACAATAATCAATCATAAACAAGTGGGTAATCGATGAAAGAAGCTAGAAGGGGTCGGATAGGGGAAGGACAACCCTTAACCGATCATAGTTGTTATGGCTTGGCTTTCTAACAATTTAAGCTTAACATCACTAAATTCTAACTTATGTTATTAAAACTAAGAGCTAAAAAATGAATTTATGTCAAGGGATTATGGACATGTGGTTTCAATAATGAAGTTACAACTTTGGTTATACTATGCATGGTAACCACATGCATAATGTAAAATGTTGTAACACTTTCAAAAGATATTATTAAACAAAAGTTTCTTAAGCATTCAAACAAGGAAAGTTATTGATTTATTAACTTTAATACAATGGATTACTTACTAAACTTAGGTTGGCCAATGACCAACAAGTAACTAAACATATTTAAACAAGTGGTTCAAATAACATAGGGATCAAGGAATAAACAATAAACTTACAATTTCCATGAATCCTATTAAAAATCAGGGACTTGAGTGCAATCAAACCTTCAACCACAAGAGAGAGCATCGATAATCAAACACCCGTTCATTTCACATCACATTCAATCAAGGTGAGTACATAGCCCATATTTTGTACATTGAAATCTCTTGGGGTGGAACATGTGAATAACTATTCTAGAACTTAAAATCATAAATAGTTTTCATAATTTAAACTTATGTTTTGCTTATGTTGGTAAAACTTAAACTCTTTTAAGTTTAACTCTGGATCTCAGGCACTTATTCATGCTTTGTCATGGCACACGACCTAATCCGTTACCCTGCTTTCGTACAAGTTGTTTCCAAATTCATATTAAACTTTGTAACATGGACACATTCTTGTAAAAAAACTTATTCACATCTAGTATGCCTTTATTCAGGATTTCAAGGGCTAAAATCACTATTCTTAGATTTCAGACTTGTAGTTCACGCAATCGTTATCATTAGGACTTCCAGGTTTGGAATCACTATTATTAGATTCCAGACTAGAAGTTCATGCAATCGTTTATCGTTAATACTAGGAGATCACAACATGGGAAAGCCGGTTTTACACCAAGGTCAGGGTGGGCTTTAATTTGCTTTATAGCTAACGGTGGATTGGTGTAGTCTAAGAAATATGGATTAGCTGTCTATCAACTTTAACAGCTCAGATCGCATGGACACATGCTTAGTAATATGGAGTTGGTATTAATTAATTTTATTACCATGGGACGTATTGGTTTAATTGTCAGTCTTTGCCTAACTCATAACGTAGTTTGTGAGTTGGTTTTAAGATGACATTTGGATACACTTGATGATAGTTTGTGTTACATTAGCATGCTACTATTTTTACATCACGTACATTCACATTTTGTATACATTCTATGTTGTACATGGCTCAATTGTTTCAATTGGGTTTCATTCAGGGTGATTGCTTATGTATATACAAATGGTTAAATCTTTCAACTTATATCTTCTGATTCTTTAAATTATATATTTTTAAATCTTTAAACCTATATATGTCACCAACTACTTGTAGTTGATAGATTACTTTCACACATGTTTTAGGTGATCAGAGGTAGGTAAAGGAGCAGAGACAACTAAGGCGACATCGTAATGATCGAACAAGATCAAGAAACAAGCTAGAATTGACTAGAAAATCACTTAATCCTTGTTGTTTAATCATCTTGTCTGTTCTTATCTTATAAACAATATTTTTGAGGTTGTTTAATTGTATTGTTTTCGTAGATAGATATGATTTGTAATCATTACATTAATCATATGAAATCTAGTAATGCATTGTGGTTGTTCTACATTAACCATGGTCATGATTCAATCGATCAGTCATCACCCCGCCGTGGATTCCGCATGCGGCGCAGGGTGTGACACCTGTTAAGATTGAAGTAATCAAGAATTAGGATGTCCCTACAACCCCTACTAAAATAAGGTCATTTTTGGGATTTGGATGGTATTGTAGGAGATTTATTTCGAATTTTTCTAAGATAGTTTTGCCACTCACTAAGTTAACCCATAAAAATGAATCGTTTGTGGGGAAACATAAACAGGAAAAAGCATTTCAAACTTAGAAACAAAGGTTGTACAATGCTCCAATATTAACACTCAAAGAAGGTACATGAGAAGAACTATACGACTCATGACTTAGAACTGGGAGCGGTGGTCTTTGCCTTAACGATTTGGAGGCATTACCTATACGGCACAAAATGCACAATCTTCACAGATCACGAAATGCACAATCTTCTGAACGATTATGATTGTGTGATCAGATATAATCCGGGAAAAGCTAATGTTGTGGCTGATGCTTTTAGCCTGAAGGAAATAGTCAAACCCTTGCACGTTAGGGCAATGGGGATGACGGTACAAACTAGCTTACATGATCAGATTTTACAAGCACGACGACAAGCGGTGGAGAGAAACGATATATAGAATGAGCTCAATGGCGGACGGAAAGACAATTAGAGACAAAACAAGATGGAGTTATTTATTATCAGGATCATGTATGGATTTCTGCCATAGATGAAATCAGAAGACTTATTCTTGATAAGGCACACAAAACTCGTTATTCTGTTTATCCTGGCGTCGATAGAATATACCAAGATCTTAAGAAGTTTTATTGGTGGCCCGGGATGAAGAAAGACATGACTACCTATGATGGAAGTGCTTAACGTGCGTAAAGGTCAAAGCTGAACACCAGAAACCGTCAGGTTTGCTGGAACAACCACAAATACCACAATGGAAGTGGGAACAAGTTGCTATGAAATTCATTACCAAGTTACCCCGTACTTCCAGCGGACATGATACCATGTCAGTCATTACCGATAGAATGAACAAGTCTTCTTACTTATTTCCGATGCGTGAAAATTATACCATGGAAAAATTAGCCTGACTATACATCAGTGAGGACATAGTACAGCGTGGTGTGTCGGTATCTATTATTTTAGACCGGGACAATCGATTTACATCGCGGTTCTGGCAATCACTACAGAAATCCCTAGGGACTAATGTGAACCTAGACACCACTTATCATCCACAAACGGATGGTCAAAGCAGAAGAACTGTTCAAACCCTCAAGGATATGCTACGAAAGTGTGTACTTGACTTTGGTGGAAATTGGCCCTCAAATCTTCCAATAATTGAATTTTCCTATAACAATAGTTATCATAGTAGCATAGGATGTGTGCCATTCGAAGCATTGTATGGTAGAAAATATCGGTCGTCGATTTGTTGGACAGAAGTAGGAGACAACTAAATAACTGCGCCTGAAATTATTCATGAAAGCACTGATAGAATTACCCAAATTCAGCAGATCTATAAGCTACTCGTAGTTGCCAAAAGAGCTATACAGACAAACACCGAAAGCCTTTGGAATTCCAGGTTGGTGACAGAGTCATGTTAAAAGTGTCTCCCTGGAAAGACGTAGTTCGTTTTGGGGCTAAATGTAAATTAGCACCTGTCACACCCCGACCGATGGCGGAACACGTGGGGGGTGCGAGTTGTAATTGTCCAAAAGTTCATGGTACTATTTGTAAGTTTCATATTTAAACAATATCATTTAAAACCAAAGCATTCATTATACAATAATTCAATACAATCATCCAAACATTATATCATGAATTCATAAACAATATCTTTGATTAATGTTTAAACTAGGTCTCAAGTTCTATATGATATTCATCCAAAGCTTTAACCTGTTACACATGTAAAATAGAGTTTGATCAACTATTTGCATATTAGGTGAGAACTCACAGATTTATATATATAAATAGATATGAAAGATGCTAAACCAAATATTCCAAAATGAAATAGATTTAAACATGTAATTCACAAGTTTGCAATGATGCACACTTTCCCTTATTTATACAAAGACATAAGTCTAAGTGTGTAAGGTATCTAACCATTCCAAGCTACTAGTGTATGTTTATGTTTATGTATGAAACGTCTTCTATCCTAATCAAACGTTTGCAACAAGTACAGCTAATATGACATTCAAACCTATTCAATCTAGAAATAAGGCTTTTGTGTCTAAAAATGAATTTGTATCAAAAATAACATTGTTTGTGTATAAGGCATGTGTAACATCCCAAAACATTACAAAATGTAAAAAGGGATATGAGAAACTCACATGTGTTTGCTTTCCAAATGTCTTTGATATTGATTTTGTAGAGTAACGTCACTATTCTTCAGCCTAAAGTTTGATATGAATAATGTCTAAGTCTTGTATCTTAACTAAGGCTTGAGTTTGGTTATCCTAAATAGTTTTAAGTTTGAATCCCTGGTTTAATTTATTTAAAACACTTTAATACTTTATAAATGTAATAATTCTTTATAGTTTATAAATGTAATAATTCTTACTATTTATTAACTTAAATAATTGATTCAGTAAGTGAAATTACTTAAATTAATTTCTATAAAATAAATAATCATTAAAAGTAAATAGTTTAAATGTTTTTTTAAAACATGTTTGTGATATCAAAAATAATTTGATTTAATACTTTATATAACTTTGAAAAGAAATCTTGAAAATTTACTAAAACTGTACAATATATTTTTAGTATAAGTTTTAAATAATCTTTATTAAATTGTTTAATAATAATAATATAAATATAAATGTGTTATTTTTTTCTCAACAAAATTTATACAGTAAGTTTATTTGAATTTTTTTAAAGAAAATTTTGCTAAGAGTTTTGGGGTGTTAATGTGAGCAAAAATGGTGTCAAAGGCCGTCTGATGCTCGACATGGGATTCGAACTGTGACAATCAAACCATACCCAAGGTGACTTACCACTACACTGGGATGGACTTTATTGAGAATTTTCATTTCTAATTGTTTATAAACACAAACACCTGTTCATCCACAAAAATACTTATGAGCCCTTATCTCAAACCGAATCTAATTCGATCGAATACAGAATTATTAGACTCAAGATTGATCGGGCTATTGATCCCCATTCAAAACCGAGTATATAGGTTCGATTATTACCAGGAAAGTGTTCCGAATTGATGTGTTCGATTGAAGAACGGTTCGTATAACTTCGTGAGCTCGATCGGGAGATTTAGAGGATCTCAAGGAGTCTTCTTTGTGCCGTTCGTTTAAGAAAATAATCGTTTGTGTCTGTGACTTCAATTTGATGTTTTGAACTTAGTTTCATCGATTTCGTGTTACGGTTTTATCATGTTTGTTCGGTTACCATTCGAGCTCGTTAATGTAGAATAAAAACTGAATTCATTATGCGTTTAAGCTCGAATTGAGTAGAAACGTGTGTGTTTTAATGATTCGAGTTAATGTGTACATTTTGCATGCTTTTGAATTGAAACCGAGACTTGTCTGATTTCAAACGTGGAACCTGTGAAGAAGAAAAGGAAGAATAGCAATTTGGCAAAACATACCCTTCCAAATTCTATAGATTTTCAATTTATGTTTTAAGTTTTATGCACTCACATTTGGTTTCTGTTATTTACACTATCAGTCCCTTGATTTTCAAAGTATATTATTTATGTATAAATTGTTTAGAAAACTAAGTGTTGATTTGTTCTTATGAAGTATATATATATATATATATATATATGATATATATGCACACAGATACAAAAAGTATCATTTATAACTAAAAAAATTTAATTTATTTTGATCAAATTTATAAAAGGTAACTCACTAAATTTTTTTATTAACATTCTTGTTATTAAATTAACCTTACAAATATATTAAATATATATATTTCTATATAACATATATATGTATATGTAATACGTTTTATAAATGTTCGAGCATTCAAAGCCTTATGAAATTTGGTGTAATTAACTATGATTATAAATGTTGTATATATTTTTTTTATACATAGATTATAAATATATATATATATATATATATATATATATATATATTTCACATATTATTGTTTAAAAGTAAAAGAACTTTTGTTTATTAAAATTTACTCTAATGTTATTTTATGAAAATCACAAAGTTTACAGCACCAAGGTATGTCGGACCATTCGAAATAACACAACGAAATGGTCCTGTTGCATACATACTCTGGTTGCCCGATGAACTCAGCGGATTGCATGATAAATTTCATGTATCTAATCTTAAGAAATGCCTTGTTGATGAATTGTTGGTCATACCTCTCGAGGAAATGCAAGTCAATGAACAACTACATTTTATAAAAGGACCTCTGGACATTTTGGATCGTGAAGTTAAGAAATTGAAACGAGGCGTTATTCCTTTCATTAAGGTTTGTTGGAACTCTAAATACAGCCCAAAATTTACTTGATAGCGTGAGGAGCGCATGAAAGCCAAGTATCCCCAATTATTTACAGAAGAAGACATGCCCGACGATTAAGCTTAAATTTCAGGACGAAATTTTTTTAACAAGGGGAGACTGTGAAAAATGGTATCTAACCGTCCAACAACTGTACGATATGTGTACTTATACGATAAATACATGTGATTACTTTTGTGAATAACTAACCATGTGATAATTATTCTGTGAATACAATGGAAGTCACGATTATGAGAAACGAGAATATGCATGATATGCACAAAAAACTATGAGAACAAATGGCTAAGTAGTGCGGTTGTGATATGAATCGTACGATAACAGGGATCAAAATACCGACAACACAATGTGAAATAAATGAGAACAAGTGCAAAGGAAATTCAACCTCTGAACGTCTGTGAGAATATCAAAGTTAAAACCAAGATGATAGCATTTGTGAATATTAAAGTACCGGTATATTTATGTGGGTGACGATTCGCGCAAATATATTCGTGTGCTTAATGATTCTTAATGATATCTTTTAAATAGAAAACCAAATCAGAAAGTAAAGCCGTCATCATGTTCGTACGGGTGACGATCTGTAGGTATACGCGCGAGGGCGATACGATTTGACGAAACCATTTAAATAAACGTTTTCGAAATTATAATAATAAAAAAAGGAATTTAAAATAATTATTAGGAATTACCAATTAAAAAGTCATAAATAAAACTATTTGACAACAAATTGCATTTAATAAAGTTATGTTTCGAAAACAACCCGTATAAACGAACCCGAACGAACCCGAACTCACGTGTAACTAATCGGACTATAAAAGTCTTAGTTTTCCCTCTTCTCCCTCAGTTAATTACTGAATCTACTCACCCTCTCTCCAAATTTGCGTCTCTCTCTACTTTGTCTCTCTAAAATACTGCACTCAACCTCACTAAACCTCAACCAAATTCCACATTTTTGGTGTCAAAATGATCCTTACAACATCTAGAGCTCGAAAGTACAGATGATCTAAGCTTGGAACCATAATCGTCTGTGTTTCTATGACTTCAATTTGATGTTTTGAACTTAGTTTATTCGATTTCGTGTTACGGTTTTATCATGTTTGTTGGGTTACCATTCGAGCTCGTTAATGTACAATAAAAACTGAATTCATTATGCTTTTAACCTCGAATATTGAGTAGAAACGTGTGTGTGTTAATGATTCGAGTTAATGTGTACATTTTGCATGCTTTTGAATTGAAACCGATAGTTGTTTGGTTTCAAACGTGGAACCTGTGAAGAAGAAAAGGAAGAATAGCAATTTGGCAAAACACACCCTTCCAAATTCTATAGACTTTCAATTTATGTTTTAAGTTTTATGCACTCACATCTAGTTTCTGTTATATACACAATCATTCCCTTGATTTTCAAAATATATTATTTATGTATAAATTGTTTATAAAACTAAGTGTTGATTTGTTCTTATGAAGTATATATATATATATATATATATATATATGCACACACATACATAAAGTATCATTTATAACTAAAAAAAATTAATTTATTTTGATCAAATTTATAAAAGGTAACTCACTAATTTTTTTTATTAAATTACTTGTTATTAAATTAACCTTATAAATATATTAAATATATATATTTCTATATAACATATATATGTTTATGTAATACGTTTTATAAATGTTCAAGCATTCAAACCCTTATAAATTTTGGCGTAATTATCTACGATTATAAATGTTGTATATATATTTTTTTATACATAGATTATATATATATATATATATGTAAATATATATTTCACATTAATTGTTTAAAAGTAAAAGAACTTTTGTTTATTTAAATTTACTCTAATTTTATTTTATGTAAATCACAAAGTTTACAGTCTCCCCTACTTTAGGGAATTTCGTCATGAAATTATGAAGATTTGATTTAATAGATATGGTTATATGGTTTATTAGCGAGATACTAATGTATTTAATACATAAACATTTTCAGCATAGTGTTCTAACAACCAACCTATGCCTACTATGATGCGAAAACTTGTTGATGCATGTAATGTCCCTAGTCCAGTACTTTGTATGTCTTTGATTATGTAAAGTTCATATTATTAAGAAATATACTTTTTTGTATTGTTCGTATATGTTTAATTGAGTTTAATATGTTTATCTATGTTTGACTTTGACTATTCCTAGCATACAGACCCATTCGTGCGAATGATACCTAAGAATGAGTTTATTCGGACGAATGAACACCTAGCGAATGACTGAGGCGAACGAATGAGTCATCCGCATAACTCATTCGGTTGATTAAGCTCATTCGGCTGAGCCATTCGCCGAATGAGTGTTTCGCACTACTCATTTGGCTGAATGAGTACAACTTATATATAGGGCTGCAAATAGAATGTTTCAATAACTTTTTCGAGCCTCCTCTCTCCCTAGAGCATTCCTCTGTCATATTTCTAGGGTTTTGAGCCGCTCCTTTTTCTCCAACTTCGATTCTCACCCCGTGGTGTTCGATTTCAATCAAAACGTTGATTTCTCATCATCGGATTGCCACGGGGATTGGTTGTTTCTATTGAAAAACCCTTGAATAGTACTTCTTTTGTGTCAAGTACTGCTGATAGTACTTCTTCATCATCTGCATATGCTAGTTCAAGTTCATCTTATTCTATGAACGAGAAGAAGTCTGATTCTACAACAACTCCAGTTCAGATGAATACAACAAATTTGGGAGAAGTAACTGTAGAGGCTTTTGGGGATCATATATCAATTTTATCATGCGTAGTCAGTGCTTATGATGAATAGATAGCAGGAAAGATTGGAAACTCAAATCTTACTTTTGAAGATTATGAGCAAATTGATGATGATGAGATGGAGTTGATTGACACTCAATAGGCATTGGCAAGTGCAATCAGAAGAATCAATAGATATGAAAAGAAAACTGGAAAGAAATTTACTTTTGATCGAAACACCAAGTTTGGATTTAATCCAATGGCCACACAATGTTACAATTGTGGTGAGTTGGGCCATTTTGCTAGAGAGTGTAAAAATCTGAAGAAACAAGGAAATTTAAATCCTTTTAAGCCAAAAGAAGCTTATCAGAAGAAGAAAGAAAAGCCTGAAGAGTCTTCGAAAGCTTTAGTTAGTCAAGCTGATGAAGGATATGATTGGGGAAGGCAATATGATGAGTTAATGGGTGCATTTATGGCTTCTTTGGATGAAGACACAAGCAAAGGCAAAGAAAAGGTTGATGAGGTAAATGAGGATATTTTAGAGATCATTGATAAGTTGAAAGAAATGAATGCTTAGTTGACTGCTGAACTGGTAGAGTGCACTGAAGCTAACAAGAAGTTAATTTCAAGAGAAAAAGTTTTTGATAAAAAGATCATTGATTTAGGCAAAGAAAATGAAAAGTTAAAAATTAAAGTTTTACAAAATAATCATGCCATTTCAGTGCATCTCGAATCAGTGCAAAAGTTGAAAGTTGATTTGTCAACTACAAAAGCAGAAGCAGAAATGAACAAGAGTAAGCTGGAGAATTACCAGAATTCTCAGTATGTCATTGATTACTTTGCTGCCATGCAAAGATCATCAAATGATACAACTGACTTGGGTTTTAATTATGTACCACCTCCTTCCAGCTATGTTTCTAGACCACAAATTGATCTGAATTTGGAAGTTCCTCCTATTTCTTTGAATGAAAGTGTGTCTAAACAGGTGGTTGAGAATGCTGGAGGTTCATCATCTGATGAAAAAGTGTCTCTTGATAGTGATGCTCCTATCATTGAAGATATCACTGAATCAGAATACTCATATGATATTTTGAGACAAAATGATTATCAAGTTATAAATGGTGATAAAAAGAATTTGAAGTCTCAGAAATCAAGAGTTGAGATGAAATCAGTTGAGAAAATGGTGATTAATCCCACTCAAGTTTCCAAACCAGTGATTAAAGCTAAAACAACACTACTCTTAAGCCGATTGTGTATGTAAAGTCATCTACTACACATCAAGGAAAGTCTAGTGGTATTTTTCAAAAGCAAAATGTGGTCTCTAAAAAGGTTGAAAAAGTGGATTTTTTCATTGATATGTTTGGGGTTGGACATAAAGACAAATCAAAGAAATTTCATAATTAAGTGAGTAATTCAAAGATAAAATCAACTGGTTTGAGAAACAGATTCTCATCTGCAAAGGTTGTTTCTAAACCTTTCAGTTCATCAAAGTATTATGATGAACCAAAACCAAAGAATCATCTGCAAAGAAAATGTTACAGATGTGGTAACTTTGGTCATTTGATTGCTGATTGTGATTTGGATTTCAGTTCTACTGATTATAGCAGCTTTAGGTCTTTTTCACCAAGAGAAACACGAAAGTGTTTTACTTGCTGTGGTAAAGGACATATTTATGCTAATTGTCCAAACAATAAAATCAGGAAGAGTTCGGATGATGAGAGTTGGGTAAGTAGGTCAGGTGGAAGTCCTAGGAGAGTTAAACCTAGTGAAGATGAAATGAAAGTTCTTTGAAAGTTTGATACTGACTGTGTTTGGGTGAAAGAAGAAAATAATCAGAAGAAACGAGTTTTTTACAACAAAAGAAATGTGAAAAAGCTTGTGAAAATGGTGACATCATCTGATGATGATTTTTTTTTACAATGTTTCTTCAAAATCATTTTCAAAACAACATGGTAAATCAAAATCTTCTTGGAAACTAAAAAACAGGTCAGGTGATAAAATTTCTGAGAAAAAGGATGGTAACAGTGATGATGGGTCTTCGAGTAGGTCATCACAACAGAATGGTAGGGGTCCATGCAGGGAGACTCGACGCTGAAATGGCGGGGGTCATCCCTTTTGATACTGATAGGTTTTTAATTTATTGTGCAGGTTGCATCCATGGGCCATATCAATAGTCGTTGGATTATTGATAGTGTATGTTCCCACCACATGACTGCACGGTTGAATTTGTTGAGAGATTTTAAGTTGATGAAAGGCAGCTATGTGAATTTTGCAGGAGACAAAGGCGGTCAAATTACCGAGTTTGGTAATTTGACGAATGGAAAGGTTTCCTTTGATAATGTTAATTTTTGCAAAGAATTAACTAACAATTTGTTGAGTGTTTCACAGATTTGTGATGAAGGTTACAATGTGATGTTCGACAAAGACAAGCGTTATGTACTCAAGCAAGGATTTCAGATTTCTGAAGAATGCATTCTGATGACTGCTGATCGGAGCAAGGATTTGTATGTGCTTGACATGCGAAAGGCAGAGATAGTAAATAATGTGGAGACATGTCTGGTATCCAAGGAAACTAATCAAGATACACGTTCTTGGCACAAACGGATGGGGCATATTCATATTCGGAAGATGAATCATCTTGTGCACAATCATTTAGTTGAGGGTGTACCGGTTAAACATTTTAAACTTCCGGATGTGTGTGTGTCATGTAAAAAGGGTAAACAGAAAAGGAAGTCTCACAAAACAAAGAAAATATTTTCTATTGATATGCCACTTGAACTTCTTCATATGGATTTGTTTAGATCAATCAATGTGAAAAGTATAAATCTTATTGTTGTGTGGTGACTGATGACTTTTCAAGATTTTCATGGGTCATGTTTTTAAAACATAAATCAGATACTTATGAAAATTTGTGTTGTTAATCAATAGGTTGGAGACATTGTATACGTTGAGAGTGAGACGTGTAAGATCAGATAATGGGACTAAGTTTAAGAATAACCAAATGGAGGAATTTTGTAATTCCAAAGGCATTCAGCAACAATTCAGTGCACCGTATGAGCCTCAGATCAATGGTGTAGCTGAAAGAAAGAACAGAACGTTGATTGAGTCTCTAAGAACAATGCTAGCTGATTCTAAACTTCCCATTACATTTTGGAGTGAAGCTGTGGCTACAGCTTGTTTTACTCTTAACAGAGTTTTGATTGTTAAAAGACATAATAAAACATGTTATGAATTGCTTTAGAATCGAAAGCCTAAATTGGAACACTTGGAACCTTTTGGGGCTCCTTGTACCATGCTTAACAAAGATTCAAAATTCAATTCTAAAGTTATAGAGGGTTTCTTTCTTGGCTACAGTCTTCCTAACAAACGTGTGCTTAATAAACGCACGGGTGTTGTGGAATTGTGGTATCATGTGGATGTTCAACGACATACACCTATACCAGACGGAAAAGGACCAGATTGGGTTTTTGATTATCTTAAATTGTTTGAGTCTTATAATATGTCTCCAAGTGTTTCTGATGATGAAATAACCTTACAAATGTTATATGATTTGCAGAATTCTGAAGATCAAGGTATTTCTCATTATTCTGAAGATGGTAATCATGTTCCACATAAGGAAGGCATTTCAGAAGTTATTAATGATGATTGGTCATCTGATGATGATCAGGATGTTTTTGAAGATGCTATTTCTCACGATCAAGACACTGATCAGAATATTACAAATCTGGATCATAATGTGGGTGTCCCGCAAGTGCCTGTCACAAGAGTTCATGTAAATCATCATGTTGCTCAGATCATAGGAGATCCAACTGCTGGAGTACAAACACGAAATCAAGTCACAAATGAGGAGAGTTTGTATGTAAAGTTAGAGAGGACGCATGGCAGTCAAGAGCTCTGGATGCATTCTGCATTTTTTTTCACAAATAGAGCAAAAGACTGTGACTGAAGCGTTACGTGAGCCTGCCTGGGTAGAGGCAATGCAAGAAGAGTTGAATCAGTTTAAGAAGTTGGGAGTTTGGCATTTAGTTGAGTTGCCAAAAGGCATGAAGAAAATTGATACTAGATGGGTGCTAAGATGCAAACGAGATAACCGAGGGGTAATTGTTCGAAACAAAGCTCTTTTAGTGGTTCAAGGTTTCAAACAAGTTGAAGGAACTGATTATGATGAAGTGTTTGCACCTGTGGCGCGGTTGGTAGCAATTAGACTTTTTCTTGCTTTTGCTGCTCACAAGAAATTCAAACTGTTTCAATTGGATGTCAAATCTGCATTTTTGTATGGTTCTTTGAAGGAAACAGTGTATGTTTTTCAGCCACCGGGCTTTAAGGATTGTAACATCAAGCACCAGATCGTCCGGAAGTCCGTACGGTACGCGTACTTTCACTTTATACTATGTGCAAATACGTATATGTGAACAGTGTATGTGATAACAGTTGTACGTATTTAAGTGAAAACTTAAATACTGTAAGTACAATACGCACAATGAACAATAGTTGTTAGTATTTAGGTGAAAACCTAAGTACAGATAATACAATGAATCAAGAGATACCACGGTGTTCAAGTAAACGACTAGTACAAGTCGGTTGCGATCTGATATCCCCAGATGACAGGAATCACATGGCCGACAAATCAGAACGAAAACAATATGAAAACAGGAAGTTTAGTTGAGTCCGTATGTGAGGAAACACAATTCAAATACAATTGCAGTGTTATTTCAGAATAACGAACTGACAGTGTGTTTGCGTGGGTTACGATTCACACAAACATATCTGTGAGTTTGGAGTTCTGAAATAATGACTGAAAAGTAGAAAAAC
This sequence comes from Mikania micrantha, assembly GCA_009363875.1. Taxonomy (NCBI): domain Eukaryota; kingdom Viridiplantae; phylum Streptophyta; class Magnoliopsida; order Asterales; family Asteraceae; genus Mikania; species Mikania micrantha. Next base: position 52,346,473 of record CM018692.1, read on the forward strand.
CAAAGTCAGGAAGCAAAACCATCGTCGTGTTCGTTCGGGCGACGATTCGAACGAATTCGCGCGAAGGCGACGCGATATGACGACACGAAAACGACACGAAAAAAAAAGTTAATTTAAGAAAATAAAACGTTTTAATGTTTTACAATTTTGAAACTCATCAAAATTAAATAATTAAACTATTTTTATCTAAACCCGTAAAAGCACGCGTTAATTTCCGGAAACGTAACGAAAACGCGAACCGAACAACAAAAACGAACCCAAACACCCTCGGGGTATAAATACCCTAAATGAGGGTGAATCCCTCATTTTTCACCTCATCTTCTTCACTCAAACCCTAAAATCCTGGTTTCAAGAAACACCCCCCATTTCCAACCTTCTTTCTTCCATATCTCCCTCAATACTTAACCAAATCACACCATTTTTGAACCCACACGAAGCTCTCATCACCCTCTACACGAAAGTACAACAGATCGGAGCCAAACACCACTGAAAATCGAGGTATCTAAGCTTGAAAACCACGAAAAAGAGGGTTTTCACCCTTTTTGTTCTAACCTTTAATCTAGCCGGCCAAGCACCCTTAAACTTGAACCCTACGGCCATGAGCAGCCAGCTTAGCATAAGCCATCATCGAATCCACCCTTAGGCTTTGAAATGGTGATGCTGGGAGAGTAGGCCATGACCGGCCGAATGGCTCCATGCAGGTCGACGAATGACAGGTCGACTAGGTCACCACCGAAAGGCCATAGGCCGAATGACTTCATTCGTTGGTTCTGCGGCTGCCACCATTCGCCAGCCATTCGCCCCACTCATACTCCCATGTCTCATTCGCCGGCCATCCTCATTCGCCGGCCACCTCCTTTCGCCACCACCCATTTGCCACTTACGCCTCAGTCAGAGCTGCTCCTTCGGCCAACCAACCCTGCCTGACTTTTGGCCATCTACATGCAGCCGTTGTGCAGCCCAACATTTGGCCCAAGATCTGTTGCTATGGCCAGTACATGGCCCAATGGCTGTAGCCAGGTCCAAGGCCCACTGAAGTGGCCCAACAGAAAAATCATAGGACCTCTACTCACTACTACGACCCAATGGATAACAGGCTCAACAGCTTGTTAGTTTCGGCCCAGTGCATGTGTGCTACGACCCACCTTCCATTTGATCAGAATCCATGGTCCCAATTTGAACACAATCAGTCCAGCCATCCTAGGCCCACATAAGTCTTAACCGGCCCAGGTGATTTCATGTAGATCTCGTAATGGGCCCAATACCTAGAACAAGCCCACAACTCTAATTGGCTACAAAATAAAAATCGGCTCAACTTCCTAGCCCAATAGTCGACCCAATAACAGTCCAAGCCTATTTAATTCGGCACATGTGGCCTACTTGACTCAAGAAACTATTGGATCGGCCACCAAGGCCCAACACCCAACACATCCCTAACCATTTTGTTTTAAGGCCTAATATGGCATTTAGGCCCAATAGTATTCGGCCCAACTGATTCCGGTTTATGTGTAACGAGACAATCTAATACAATGAGATAAAAATTATGAGACATCAATATAAATCAAGTGTGATTGTGATAACAAGACAAATTTAAATTGTAAATCAAGCCATATGAATGACTTGGATTTATTTACAAATCTTTATCAAGGGAATTCAAGTGATAATTTATGATTTGGATTAAGTAACGAATTTAAGGCATTAAAATCATAGAGTAGGATATTAATAAACAATAAACAAGGGCCGAGTCACTACCGAGACCCACGAATGTTAGCCAAGTTTGAGCTAACGCATACACACGCACAAGTCACAATAAATGACACTTATAAGTTACATACAACATGTAAGCAATACAGGAACGTGAAACAATCAATCAAGTACAATCAAGAGCGCGTGCATTCTTTCTTTTAAGCTAAGTCAACCCCAAACTACTACAAGGTGAGTTCATATGCCCCTTTTCTTTAATCTTTACTGATTTTAAACTCTCGGGGCTGAGAAACATGCTTTACTATTATTTATTTAAAAGTTTTGCTTACATATTATTAATACTTTGATTAAATGATATTAAATTGCTTAATATCATGTATCATTGTATGCTTGCTTGTATGATTACATTATGACAGGGAAAAATAAGATGATGATGATATTATAATATCATAACTCATCAATACAATAGAATAACATAGTTGTATGATTATCTCTTACAACACTAAGTTATTTTTACAAGAAATAACATAGAAACAATTACAAGGAACATGATGACATGATTACAAGAACACACATAAGAATGATATGAAGATAACACATCTTCATTACATCATTCGATACAAGAATTAAGTAAGTGTAATAAGACTAGTTCTTATAACACTTAGCTTTTCAATTCAACACATATTACAAGAGAACAAGGAACAAAGAATGATAATCATGATAAGGTAACTTCATGATAACAATATCATTCACTCAAGCGATTAACATAATGTAATAAAACAAGTTCTTATTTAACATTGTTAATATCACGGAGAACATATGACCATGAGAACAAGACTACAAGTGAATACAATTACAATTAGTTACTATTGACCTGTTGCATTATATCACTTCAATCATGTGCCAAATTGTACAAGTAGATCATGTAAGCCCCTTTAATTCGCTGACCAGTTAGTTTGATGTGACTAAACCGACGATAGCATAGTGGTACCATAGGTTTGACAAACCTCTAGCTTGTAGGGCTAGTATGTTGATCGTATTGATACATTGGCCGGTAACGTATGACCGGTGACAGGGCTACCTCAAGTCAGGTTCTGGAAAGTGACACATGGTGATATTAATCTGCAGTGATAAGTAATTAATCCAGCGGAAATCCTATTGACTAGTAGGTTGAGAAAGTGATCTGCTCTCATGTTACACTACTAGTAATAGAGTTCGTTGAGGACACTAGACATGCAAAGTGGTAGAGGTAAATCGGATGCATTGAAATCATATTACGTGAGGATTTCAATGGATTCCTTTTAGGCTCTATGCACTATGGTTCAAGCACAAGTTACAAGCGGTTAACTATCACTCTTAATATTTAAAAGTGTAACAACAGTTAACCCCCCCAAGTATAGAATAATACAAGGAACATATTACATTAATCTAAACCCCTTAATATATGGAGGGTTTATCAATACTTAGGTTTGATAACTAAACCCCTCACGTGATATTATTCTATAATTATTACAACAGACGAATGCATATCAGACACGTTGAACGGACGGGAAATGGATATCGTTAGTTGTATCGCAAGTGGTGTGGAACTTGATTGAGTATGTGGTGGGATAGCGTCTGGGCTTGACCCTTTCGTGATTCCCTATATATAAGCATAACTAATCAGGTGATACACTACTTGTACATATAACTAAGGAGAGGCCATTGGGTGGAACAGGTGAAACAAGTATAACAAGCAACAAGTATGACATTGTGGATGTGTGTATGATCAATTCAATGATTTCAATTACTAAACTTATGAATTCACCAACCTAGTGTTGACTTTTTTTAAATTTCATGTTTTCTCAGGTGACGAACAGGTGTAGATACATATTTGCAAGTGCTAAGCTAGTGGACTTTTAGAAGACCTAGCTTACTTTTGATTGCATACTTTTGGAATGACAAAACAGTGATTCACTTTTGTATATCTTGTACAGTTCAAGATATAAACTCATTGATTCTTTTTGATTAGATTTACTTAGTTAAATTATGATGTACAATGTAATTTAACTTTGTAATTCTATATCATTGTCATGTTTACATTTCTCAATTATACATCATGTGCTATGCAAAGAATCTGATCAATTCGATTATCATTCAAAGATATCGCGCCCCGGGAACCTTCCGCCCGACGGGAAAACACGATCCGTTCCCGCCAGCCCGGGGTGTGACAGATTGGTATCAGAGCCATGGTTATAGAGAAATATAGGTCATATTAATTAAACGGTTTGGCCTAGACTATAAGTTAGGGACCTCATGTGGAAATCATGTCACATAGGATTCTACTTGCATGTGTCTTTTACTTTTGATCACTGCACTAACCGATTTTCTTTCGGTTATGATCAGAATGCCTCCAAGAAGACAACCACCTCTATTACCGCTGACTCAGGGTTCAGCTCCGCACTCATCTACACCGACACCACCTGACTCACCTCCACCTCCTCCTCCACCACCACCGGCCTATCAGCTGGATCCCGCTACTATTGCACTGGCCACTCTGTTGACCAGTCAGCTGAGGGAGTTAATCCCAGACATGTTGAACCAAATCAACACCAATAACAGCAACAACATTGTCAACTCATCTGGAGAAGGAAGTGGCAACACCCGAAACCACCAAGACTATTCCTACAAAAACTTTGTAGGATGCAAGCCACCGAGTTTTAGTGGCAGTGAAGTAGCCGTCGGATTGATCCAATGGATCGAAAAGATGGAAACAACACTGGAGATCAGCAACTGCCCAGAACAGTATAGGGTAAAGTATGCTGCGGGGTCGTTTCACAAGCGGGCGTTAACTTGGTGGAACGCTCAGGTTACTACCAGAGGCAAGGAGGAGGCCCTGTCAATGCCGTGGAACGATTTCAAGGCATTACTGCGGGCAGAGTTTTGCCCAAGAAATGAAGTCAAAAAGGTTGAGACCGAATTACTCAACCTGGTTATGATTGGTGCTGGGCATCTGGCCTACACCACAAGATTTCATGAACTGGCAGCATTGGCACCGGATATAGTGCCAACCTTGGAAAAGAGGATAGAGCAGTACATTGGTGGATTACCGCCCAGCATCCGAGGGCATGTGATTTCTGCTCATCCTACTACCATGGAATTGGCTGTTACTCTGTCAGCATCTCTGACAGACATGATGGTAGCCTCTGGAGCATTTAAGAAGGAGGCCGACTCAGCCAAGGCTGGAACTTCAAGAAAGCCGGAAAAGAGGCCGGCAAAGAAACAGAAAGTGACCAGAAACTTTTCTGCCACTACTCAAACCCCAATGCTTAACCAGCCACCACCACTGCAAGTCAGGAAGCCCTACACTGGCACTGTACCTTTGTGCAACACTTGCCAGTATCATCACGCGCCAAACACTCAGTGCATACAGTGCACAAACTGTGGAAAGTTTGGCCACTGCGCAAACCGCTGCAGGAGCACGAGACCTCTGAACAGAAACAACAATGCAGCTACTACTGCTGCTGCTGACCACAAGTCTTGCTACAACTGTGGTGAACCTGGTCACTTCTCTCGGGATTGTCCCAAGAGAAATCAACAAAGGGCTCAAGCACCAAGAGGACGAGCCTTTCAGATAGGAGTTGCTGCAGCTAGATAGGACCCGAATGTCATTACGGGTACATTTCTTCTATCTGATTTTTATGCATCTATGTTATTTGACACTGGTGCGGATCAGAGTTTTATCTCATCCGATTTTGCTAGCTATCTTAATCATGTTGAGGAATCATTAGACTCCCCTTATACTATTGAGATAGCTAATGGCAAACAGATTACAGTTGACACAGTACTTAGTAATTGCCCACTAACACTTGGTGATCATACATTTTCCATCGACTTGATACCGATGGAGCTGGGCAGTTTCGACATCATCATCGGAATGGATTGGCTATCTCTTAACCGAGTCGAGTTCATCTGTTCCGAAAATTTATTACGTATTCCAGTGGAGAACAATAAGATCTTGGAGATTCGTGGAGATCAAGCGAAACACAGTGTCAAGATAATCTCGTGCATGAAAGCTCGCAAGTGCTTACGGAAACAATGTGTTGCATTTTTAGCTCACGTGATTCAGAAAGACAAGAAGGCAATCAAGATTCAAGATGTACCAATTGTGAGAGATTTTGCAGAAGTATTTCCGGATGTCTTACCAGGACTGCCACCCGAGAGATCGGTGCAGTTCCGAATCGATTTGATTCCGGGAGCAACTCCTGTAGCCAAATCTCCCTACAGTCTCGCACCATCGGAGATGCAAGAGTTGTCCAACCAATTGCAAGAACTTCTCGATAAAGGATTCATTCGACCGAGCTTTTCCCCGTGGGGAGCTCCGGTTCTATTTGTGAAAAAGAAGGATGGAACTTTCAGGATGTGCATCGATTATCGAGAAATCAACAAACTCACCATCAAGAATCGGTACATGTTACCGAGGATTGATGATCTGTTTGATCAGTTACAGGGAGCACAATACTTTTCAAGGATAGACCTGAGATCAGGCTATCATCAGCTCCGGATTCAAGAAGAAGACATACCAAAGACGGCCTTTCGTACCCGATATGGTCATTACGAATTCATGGTGATGCCATTCGGATTGTCGAACGCACCGGCTGTGTTCATGGATTTGATGAACCGGGTGTGCAAGCCGTATCTAGATCAGTTTGTTATCGTCTTTATTGATGATATACTGATTTATTCAAAGAACGAGAAAGAACATGAGCAACACCTCATGACAGTTTTGGAGCTTCTGAAAGAAGAACGACTCTATGCCAAATTCTCCAAGTGCGAATTTTGGCTAAGGGAAGTTCAGTTTTTGGGTCATGTGATTAACAGTGATGGTATTCATGTGGATCCTGCCAAGATAGAAGCAATCAAGAACTGGGATGTGCCTACAACACCAACCGAGATCAGATCATTCTTGGGATTGGCAGGTTATTACAGGAGATTCATTTCGAATTTCTCTAAGATAGCCTTGCTTCTCACCAAGCTAACACAGAAGTCAAAACCTTTTGTGTTGACTCAGAAACAAGAAGAGGCATTCCAGACACTGAAACAAAGATTGTGCAATGCTCCAATCTTAACACTCCCAGAAGGCAATGATGACTTTGTAGTGTATTGTGATGCTTCCCATCAGGGACTCGGATGTGTTTTGATGCAACGAGACAAAGTCATTGCATATGCCTCACGACAGTTGAAGATACATGAGAAGAATTACACAACACACGATCTCGAACTGGGAGCTGTTGTATTTGCATTAATGATTTGGAGACATTACCTTTATGGTACCAAATGCACTATCTTCAAAGATCACAAGAGTTTACAGTACATATTTGATCAGAAGGAGCTTAACATGAGACAGAGACGTTGGGTTGAGCTCCTGAATGATTACGATTGTGTGATCAAATACCATCCGGGCAAGGCTAATGTTGTTGCAGATGCTTTTAGCCGGAAGGAAAGAGTCAAATCCTTACGCGTTCGCGCGATGGGAATGACTGTGCAAACAAGTCTGAGAGATCGCATTCTACAAGCACAACAAGAAGCAGTGGCAAGAGACAATCTAAAACGCGAGCTCGAGTGTGGAGCCGAGAAACATTTCAAGACAGAACAAGACGGAGTTATCTATTACCTGGATCATGTTTGGATTCCAGCAGTAGATGAACTTCGAACACTCATTCTTGACGAGGCACACAAGTCACGTTACTCGGTTCATCCTGGTGCCGATAAGATGTACCAAGATCTAGGTCATTTTATTGGTGGCCGGGTATGAAGAAAGACATTGCCACTTATGTTGGCAAATGTATCACATGTGCCAAAGTCAAGGCAGAACACCAGAAGCCTTCGGGTTTGTTGGAACAACCAGAGATTCCACAATGGAAGTGGGAACAAACAGCTATGGATTTCATTACCAAGCTACCCCGCACCTCCAGTGGATATGATTCGATTTGGGTCATCATTGATAGATTGACCAAGTCCGCACATTTCTTGCTGATCAGAGAGACGTACAAGATGGAAAAGCTGGCAAGATTATACATTGATGAAATAGTAGTGAGGAACGGGGTACCATTGTCTATTATTTCCGACCGGGACAGCTGATTTACTTCGCAGTTCTGGAAATCACTGCAACAATCCTTAGGGACAAGTGTTAACTTGAGCACCGCTTATCATCCACAAACGGATGGACAAAGCGAGCGCACCATTCAAACCCTAGAGGATATGTTGAGAACATGCATCATAGACTTCAGAGAGTATCGGATGTGCTCCTTTTGAAGCACTGTATGGTAGAAAATGTCGGTCTCCAATTTGTTGGACCGAAGTGGGAGACAATAGAATCACTGGGCCTGAACTTATTCAGGAAACTACTGATAAGATAGCCCAGATACAACAACGATTACAAGCAACACGTAGCCGCCAAAAGAGTTACGCAGACAAACGGCGCAAGCCTTTGGGAGGTGTCTAGCTGACGAATCATTGATCATACCATTGGAAGAAATACAAGTTGATGAACAGTTACATTTCATTGAAGAACCTGTAGAGATTATGGAACGTGAAGTCAAGAGACTGAAACGAAGCCGTATCCCTATTGTAAAGGTTCGATGGAACTCCAAGCGTGGACCAGAAATTACCTGGGAGCGCGAGGACCACATGAAGACAAAGTATCCCCATCGGTTCGAGAATTAAAGCCCGACTTTGAAGCTTAAATTTCGGGACGAAATTTCTTTAACAAGGGGAGACTGTAACATCAAGTACCAGATCGTCCAGAAGTCCGTACGGTACGCGTACTTTCACTTTATACTATGTGCAAATACGTATATGTGAACAGTGTATGTGATAACAGAATTCAAAATACTGTAAACAGTTGTACGTATTTAAGTGAAAACTTAAATACTGTAAGTACAATACGCAGAATGAACAATAGTTGTTAGTATTTAGGTGAAAACCTAAGTACAAATAATACAACGAATCAAGAGATACCACGGTGTTCAAGTAAACGACAAGTACAAGTCGGTTGCGATCTGATATCCCCAGATGACAGGAATCAGATGGCCGACAAAATCAGAACGAAAACAATATGAAAACAGGAAGTTTAGTTGAGTCCGTATGTGAGGAAACACAATTCAAATACAATTGCAGTGTTCTTTCAGAATAACAAACTGACAGTGTGTTTGCGTGGGTGACGATTCACACAAACATATCTGTGAGTTTGGAGTTCTGAAATAATGATTGAAAAGTAGAAAAACCAAAGTCAGGAAGCAAAACCATCGTCGTGTTCGTTCGGGTGACGATTCGAACGAATACGCGCGAAGGCGACGCGATCTGACGAAACGAAAACGACACGAACAAAAAAATTAATTTAAGAAAATAAAACGTTTTAATGTTTTACAATTTTGAAACTCATCAAAATTAAATAAATTAAACTATTTTTATCTAAACCCGTAAAAGCACGCGTTAATTTCCGGAAACGTAACGAAAACGCGAACCGAACAACAAAAACGAACCTGAACACCCTCGGGGTATAAATACCCTAAATGAGGGTGAATCCCTCATTTTTCACCTCATCTTCTTCACCCAAACCCTAAAATCCCGGTTTCAAGAAACACCCCCCATTTCCAACCTTCTTTCTTCCATATCTCCCTCAATACTTAACCAAATCACTGCATTTTTGAACCCACACGAAGCTCTCATCACCCTCTACACGAAAGTACAACAGATCGGAGCCAAACACCACTGAAAATCGAGGTATCTAAGCTTGAAAACCACGAAAAAGAGGGTTTTCACCCTTTTTGTTCTAACCTTTAATCTAACCGGCCAAGCACCCTTAAACTTGAACCCTACGGCCATGAGCAGCCAGCTTAGCCTAAGCCATCATCGAATCCACCCTTAGGCTTTGAAATGGTGTTGCTGGGAGAGTAGGCCATGACCGGCCGAATGGCTCCATGCAGGTCGACGAATGACAGGTCGACTAGGTCACCACCGAAAGGCCATAGGCCGAATGACTTCATTCGTTGGTTTTGCGGCTGCCACCATTCGCCAGCCATTCGCCCCACTCATACTCCCATGTCTCATTCGCCGGCCATCCTCATTCGCCGGCCACCTCCTTTCGCCACCACCCATTCGCCACTTACGCCTCAGTCAGAGCTGCTCCTTCGGCCAACCAACCCTGCCTGACTTTTGGCCATCTACATGCAGCCGTTGTGCAGCCCAACATTTGGCCCAAGATCTGTTGCTATGGCCAGTACACGGCCCAATGGCTGTAGCCAGGCCCAAGGCCCACTGAAGTGGCCCAACAGAAAAATCATAGGACCTCTACTCACTACTACGACCCAATGGATAACAGGCTCAACAGCTTGTTAGTTTCGGCCCAGTGCATGTGTGCTACGACCCACCTTCCATTTTATCAGAATTCATGGTCCCAATTAGAACACAATCAGTCCAGCCATCCTAGGCCCACATAAGTCTTAACCGGACCAGGTGATTTCATGTAGATCTCGTAATGGGCCCAATACCTAGAACAAGCCCACAACTCTAATTGGCTACAAAATAAAAATCGGCTCAACTTCCTAGCCCAATAGTCGACCCAATAACAGCCCAAGCCTATTTAATTCGGCACATGTGGCCTACTTGACTCAAGAAACTATTGGATCGGCCACCAAGGCCCAACACACAACACATCCCTAACCATTTTGTTTTAAGGCCTAATATGACATTTAGGCCCAATAGTATTCGGCCCAACTGATTCCGGTTTATGTGTAACGAGACAATCTAATACAATGAGATAAAAATTATGAGACATCAATATAAATCAAGTGTGATTGTGATAACAAGACAAATTTAATTGTAAATCAAGCCATATGAATGACTTGGATTTATTTACAAATCTTGATCAAGGGAATTCAAGTGTTAATTTATGATTTGGATTAAGTAACGAATTTAAGGCATTAAAAGCATAGAGTAGGATATTAATAAACAATAAACAAGGGCCGAATCACTACCGAGACCCACGAATGTTAGCCAAGTTTGAGCTAACGCATACACACGCACAAGTCACAATAAATGACACTTACAAGTTACATACAACGTGTAAACAATACAGGAACGTGAAACAATCAATCAAGTACAATCAAGAGCGCGTGCATTCTTTCTTCTAAGCTAAGTCAAACCCCAACTACTACAAGGTGAGTTCATATGCCCCTTTTCTTTAATCTGTACTGATTTTAAACTTTCGGGGCTGAGAAACATGCTTTACTATTATTTATTTAAAAGTTTTGCTTACATGTTGTTAATACTTTGATTAAATGATATTAAATTGCCTAATATCATGTATCATTGTATGCTTGCTTGTATGATTACATTATGACAGGGAAAAATAAGATGATGATGATGATATTATAATATCATAACTCATCAATACAATAGAATAACATAGTTGTATGATTATCTCTTACAACACTTAGTTATTCTTACAAGAAATAACATAGAAACAATTACAAGGAACATGATGACATGATTACAAGAAGACACATAAGAATGATATGAAGATAACACATCTTCATTACATCATTCGATACAAGAATTAAGTAAGTGTAATAAGACTAGTTCTTATAACACTTAGCTTTTCAATTCAACACATATTACAAGAGAACAAGGAACAACGAATGATAATCATGATAAGGTAACTTCATGATAACAATATCATTCACTCAAGCGATTAACATAATGTAATAAGACAAGTTCTTAATTAACTTTGTTAATATCACGGAGAACATATGACCATGAGAACAAGACTACAAGTGAATACAATTACAATTAGTTACTATTGACCTGTTGCATTATATCACTTCAATCATGTGCCAAATTGTACAAGTAGATCATGTAAGCCCCTTTAATTCGCTGACCAGTTAGTTTGATGTGACTAAACCGACGATAGCATAGTGGTACCATAGGTTTTACAAACCTCTAGCTTGTAGGGCTAGTATGTTGATCGTATTGATACATTGGCCGGTAACGTATGACCGGTGACAGGGCTACCTCAAGTCAGGTTCTGGAAAGCGACACATGGTGATATTAATCTGCAGTGATAAGTAATTAATCCAGCAGAAATCCTATTGACTAGTAGGTTGAGAAAGTGATCTGCTCTCATGTTACACTACTAGTAATAGAGTTCGTTGGGGACACTAGACATGCAAAGTGGTTGAGGTAAATCGGATGCATTGAAATCTGATTACGTGAGGATTTAAATGGATTCCTTTTAGGCTCTATGCACTATGGTTGAAGCACAAGTTACAAGCGGTTAACTAACACTCTTAATATTTAAAAGTGTAACAACAGTTAACCCCCCCCCAAGTATAGAATAATACAAGGAACATATTACATTAATCTAAACCCCTTAATATATGGAGGGTTTATCAATACTTCGGTTTGATAACTAAACCCCTCACGCGATATTATTCTATAATTATTACAACAGACGAATGCATATCAGACACGTTGAACGGACGGGAAATGGATATCTTTAGTTGTATCGCAAGTGGTGTGGAACTTGATTGAGTATGTGGTGGGATAGCGTCTGGGCTTGACCCTTTCGTGATTCCCTATATATAAGCATGCCTAATCAGGTGATACACTACTTGTACATATAACTAAGGAGAGGCCATTGGGTGGAACAGGTGAAACAAGTATAACAAGTAACAAGTATGACATTGTGGATGTGTGTATGATCAATTCAATGATTTCAATTACTAAACTTATGAACTCACCAACCTAGTGTTGACTTTGTTTAAATTGCATGTTTTCTCAGGAGACGAACAGGTATAGATACATATTTGCAAGTGCTAAGCTAGTGGACTTTTAGAAGACCTAGCTTACTTTTGATTGCATACTTTTGGAATGACAAAACAGTGAATCACTTTTGTATATCTTGTACAGTTCAAGATATAAACTCATTGATTCTTTTTTATTAGATTTACTTAGTTAAATTATGATGTACAATGTAATTTAACTTTGTAATTCTATATCATTGTCATGTTTACATTTCTCAATTATACATCATGTGCTATGCAAACAATCTGATCAATTCGATTATCACTCAAAGATATCGCGCCCCGGGAACCTTCCGCCCGACGGGAAAACACGATCCGTTCCCGCTGGCCCGGGGTGTGACAAGGATCCTATCCATCAGGATCAGGTTTACCTTTGGGACAAAGCACTGTATAGTCTTCATCAGGCTCCGCGTGCCTGATATGAGACATTGTCGACTCACCTTATTGAACATGGGTTCAATAGGGGTCAGATTGACAAAACCTTGTTCTATCGGGAAAAGGGCAAAGACATTATTCTTGTTCAGATATATGTAGATGATATTATCTTTGGATCTACCGATGAACAAATGTGTTTGGAGTTTAAAGAGGTGATAATTGAGAAATTTGAAATGAGTGCCATGTCAGATATCAAATTTTTTCTGGGTTTACAAATTGATCAAACTGATGATGGAATTTTCGTTCATCAGAAAATATAATCAAGATGTGCTAAAACGGTTTAGCATGCTTTATTCAAAACCGATTTCCACGCCCATTTAGCCTAATCACGGGATTGATCCTGATATTAAGGGGGAGATAATTGATGCTACTCTTTATCGTGGAATTTTTGGAAGTTTGATGTATCTGACTACCTCAAGACCAGATATTGTATTTGCTACAAGTATCTGTGCAAGATATCAATCAAAACCTAAAGTGTCACATCTGATTGCAGTCAAGAGAATACTTCTTTATTTGAAGGGTACACCAGACACCGGTCTGTGGTATCCTAAGGTTGATAATTTTTCCTTCAATGCCTATAGTGACTTCAATTATGGAGGATGAAAGACAGATGCGAAATCCAGAACTGGAGGTGTACAATTTGTGGGGGAACGATTAGTTTCCTGGCAGTGTAAAAAGCAAACATCTGTTGCTACTTCTACTTGTGAGGCTGAGTATGTAGCTGCTGCCAGTTGTTCACATGTTTTGTGGATACAACAGATGAGAGACTATGGTTTGAATTTTCTTACAACCCCAATTCATGTTGATAACGAGGTTGCTATGAAAAGAAACTATTGATGTGGTGAAAATACATACCAATGAACAAAGAGCAGACCTTCTCACCAAGGATTTTGATAAAAATCGTTTTCAGTATTTACTCAAATTAAATGGCATAAGGGTCATGGGTGAGGTAATTCCAAATCAATTTCCTTCATAATCAATTTTTATTGAATTCACATGAGACATTTTACTTGTTTTGTTGTTTTTTGTTTTAGTTTTTAGGGGAGAAAATAACTCAAAAACATTTGAAATATCAAAAACATAAAAACATTTAAAAAATTAAACTTCTGAGAAACTGATTCGACCTAATGAGAAATGATAGTACATTGTAGCAATTGGAAGCACATCTGTATCATACTAGAACTTTAAACATAAAGAGAATTTACAATTACTTAGTATGATATGTTGGTAGGTTTATAACTTAGTTAAAATAAGATTTGTCAAAATTTTGATTATGCTTTATGAGAAACAGATGCTTAGAATATAGTGCTTAGCTGTGTCCTGAACGAGTGGTGATTATTCTTATAAAATGTTTCTTGAACAAAATTTAACTTACTAGTTTTGATCATGTGTTTATTTTCAAAAGAAATTCTAAATTTGATTTTTCTTTTATTTTAGTTTAATACTGAAACATTCTTTGCGTATACTTACGTATCGACCTGATTGTTTAAGTTTTAAACAATTCAAATTTGTTTTCTTGGTTTGATTAAGATTTGGACAATCTCTACGTATATGAAAATATCGATCTGATTGTTAAAAGCTTAATCTTAAATTATTGTTTCGTTCATTTTCTTGATCATCTGAGCATACGAAAGCATCAACCTTGATTTCAAGATTTTGAACAAATTCAATTCGTTTTATATTTTGTTATTTTCAAAAGATATTCAGCTTTGTTTTTGCATGGTCAAGCTAGTTAAAATTGAAGTAAATTGTTTCAAGAACATTATGGTTTGTTTAGTTATTCACAAAACGGGGATGTGTTCAAGTAAATGGAGAACATAAAGTATTTGATGATTTTGTTTTCAATTGGTATTTTAACTAAGTAATTAAACTTAAAGAGGATTTATATACTGACAATCATCTTTGAATTGTAATTTGCTGATAATTATATTCATTATTTCAATCAGGTGTGTTGATAATTGTAATACAATATGATCTCATGTCTGGATATTTCTCAAACAAAAATATGTGATTGTTTTGTTAGTTTATATTTCATCGTTAGATTTGTTAAAATTTGTAGTGTGTTTGTTCTAAAAAATTTTGAAAAATACGAAAAGATTTTTGGTTTTTATCTGATGTTAAATCAATAATTTTTGATTATTTTTTTTGACTTTGATACATTAAACATTGGTTTTTTTGGAATTTTAAAATAAAATTGAATTTCAAAAGGTTTGCTTGGACGTTCGTTTAGACAGGTTCGCCTGAGAGGTTTGTTCACTTGTTCGTCTAATAGGCATTAGACAGGTTCGCCTGAGAGGTTTTGGGTAGGTTCGTCTAGAAGGTTTGTTGACAGGTTCGGTCAACATATTTGGTCAAAGGTTCTTTCAAAGGTTTGTTCACAGGTTCATATAAATAAAGGTTCGTGTTTGAGACGTTTGTCACTTTCATTAGAACCATTCACGAACCTGTAAATCTTGATTTTGATTTTTTCGATTTTGGATCTCAGAAACTGTTCGCCATATTTCATTTGATTCGGAATTGTCTTGTGATCATAAATAGCTAAAAAGATTGGAGATTGATAGGCTAAATTAGGAGATTTTTTCGATTTTTGATATGTTTTAGTCGAAACTATAGTTTTGTATTAAGATATGATTAAATCTATTTTTGATAGAAATTGCTTTTATTAATGTTGTTCATTAGTTAACGGCGAACCTTTGGATATAAATTTTTTGATCTAATTCATAGATTTGAAAATCTAATGTTAAACTGAATTAGGTTCGTGACCTTAAAACAGTTTTGTTGAATTTTTTATGGTTCGTTAGAACTTTAAAAGTTTCGGGCCGAACCTCTTTGTGTCTTTGAACCGAACCTTACTTGGTCAATGGTTCGTTTGACCATTAGGTTCGTGATATAACAAGGTTCGTTCATAGAAAGGTTGTTGATCGATAGGTTTGTCTGATAATCAGGTTCGTCTAAGTACAGGTTCGGCACAGGGAGGGTTCGTTGGTTTCTACACTTAGAAATTTTTTGATTTTCAAATTTTTGATTTTTGATTTTTTAATTTTTGTTTTAATTTTGTTTATTCTAATTGTATAAATGACGAATCTTACATTCGGGGATAAACACAACCTCTTTACATATTTGGATCCTACAACTAAGAATGGCAAAGATTTTCGGCCAATGATTGAGATTTTGAGAAGATCAAGGATTTATCATGCCATATCCAACTCCTGTCAGATATACAGATGTCATATTCAAAGCTTCTGGGATTCAGCAAGATTAATTACTGTTGATGAAGACTATGTTATTGAGGCGAATGTGCTTGGTCAAGCCATTCAAGTTACTGAAGCTGATATAAGGAGGGTTCTACAGTTTGGAGGAGAACCTGCAGGAATGACTCGCATTCCTGAGATGTGTACTAAGGGATGCTTCTTAAGGATCAGATACTTTGGAGTATACAGCGAGTATTCCATTAAGAAGGGAAAGCTTCCTCTACAGTACAAGTTGCTAGCACATGTTTTGTTACATTGCCTGAGTATGAGGAAAGGAACTTTTGATGAGTTGAGGGATTTAATGAGATCTGCCATGATGGCTTTGATATTGAACAAACCGTTCAATTTCTCGACAATGATTTTCATATATATGTCAGACAACATCACCAAAGCCAAAGATAGATTCTACTTGTATCCTAGATTTATCCAGATGCTGATTGATGAAAGGTTTTCAGAGCAGAACTTGCCAAGAGTTTCTTCTGATCTTCTTAAGCTGAAGCATATGACTGAATCTAGTCTTGGTTAAGTCAAAATTTAAGAGAAGAGCAATGATGATGTTTTGATTAATGATGTGATATGTCATTGTGCCAGAGCTAACTATGTTGCTCCATTAAATGATACTTGGAGGCATGAAGATTCAAATTCTGAAAATGAACAGTTGAGTGACAATGATGATGATCAACCACAACCTCCTTCCCCTCCTAGATCACAAGCCAGACAATCTCAAGCTTAGCCTTCTCAATCAAATCAAGGGCCAGATGTGACTTCTACTACATTGGTTCCTCTTCAGGTGATCTATCCAAATCAACAAGATTCTCAAAGACAAGAAGAGACTTCTGCTTCTCAAAATGTTGATGTTGAAGTTATTGATGTTGATGCTGAAGACGAAGAATCTACAGAATCTGAGATGGAGACAGTACAGGTGGGAAACATAATGGTCAGAAGGTTAAAGAAAAGACCAGTATAGCAACAAAGTGAAGAAGCAAGGGAATAGGCAAATGATCCTAACTTTATTGTTGATGAGCCTGAGTCTTCAAGGCCAAAGAAAAAGAAAAGGATGACAAAGGTGCCTAAGAAGAAAAAGACAAGGACTCCCAGGATTATTGTTTCTTCTCCTGTGGTTGTTTCTTCTACTCCTGTTTCTATTCCCGTGTCTATACATGCTTCAGTTGCTGCAACAGTCCAAGAAGATATGTCTACTTCACAAGCATATGTTTCTGAACCTGTTTCAGTAGCTACAACAGTTCAAGAAGCTGTTTCTACTTCATTTGTTCATGTCTTCTGATTCATTATTTCAGAGTCCTGGATTTGTCAATGTTGCTACTTTTGTTCCTTCATTCATGGATGCTACAACTGTAATTACATCTTTTCAAACAACTACATCACTTTAAGTTGCTTCTACTTCCTGAGGAGAGTCTTTATTTGAAGGCTTATACGATTTGGATTTAAATTTCTCCTTAAATTATTATAATAGTGAGGTGAGAAGAAGAATTTCTATTTTGTCACAAGAGTTTGACAAATATAGAAAGCAAAAGGAGAAAGTTGAATTTGAACAACCATCTTCTTCTAGTTCAAATGACTTAGATGTTATGAAAAGTCAATTTTCTCAACTGTTGAAATGGAGAGAAGAAGATATGCTTGGAATGAAGTTGATGAATGAGAAAATTACTTCTTTGGAAAGAGTTATTGTGAAGAAAAATGCTAAGATTTCTGATTTGAAGAAAGATATTCAAGACTTGAAGAAAAACATTGATGACAGTCAAGTTAACGATACGCAAGCTGAGGCTACTGTTGCCAGTTCTGAGCCAGTACATGTTAACATTGATGATTAAGAAGAAGAAGAGAAGGTGGACTATGATGATTCAGATGCTGATGAACATCCAAGCTTTAATGCTTATTTTAATGATGAAGATGATGATGGTGATATGACTGGTGTGGGTAGTTCAAGTGGATTACATTCCAAAACTGGTGCTTTAATGATTTACAATCCTTCTAGGATTTTATTTGGTGTTACTCCTATTTCTTATGTTTCTTCTGACAAGGCTAAAGACTTTGAAGATGTTGATATTGAAGATTTAACTGATGTAGAGTATCCAAAGGAAAGTATTGATTATTCCTTGCCTACTTTTGTTGAGTTGTTTAGACAACATGCTGATGTACAGTTGAAGAGTATGTTTGGTGAATTATCTAAAGCTAAAGAGTTGGAGGAAGGAGAAATTGGAGATGGTTATTCAAGGGCTGAGTTATATGATATGTTTGAAGTTGATTCAGATCAATTATTTAATTTTGAACAAGATGATCAAATGGAAGAGAATTTGTATAATCTACAAACCTTGAAGAAGATATTTGATATTGAAGTTCAAAGAGGTGTTCCAAGAACATCAGTTGATCAGATGAAAGAAAATAAAGATGAAAACAAGTACGTAATTGATCATTTATTCATTTTCAAGCAAATGGTTGAAGTCATTGAAGAAAAAGTTCAAGAAGATCAATCTAAACAATTTTTGAGATTCAAGATTGGTTCTAAATCAAAGATGATAGGAAGAATTATAAGTTTTGGTTACTTTCATCATATTTCTGGAAGTTTGAAGAACAAGGGATGTTATATAGTAAAAAGGATTGATGGTTGTTAATACTTTGGATAAGTAGTTGATCTTATGACATTACCTTCTTTTGAATGAATGCAGTTATCAAGGCTGAAGATGATAAAGCCTATTCAGGCAGATCATAATGACATATTTGAAAAGATGCTTAAGAAACAGGATAAGTCTGAATGGAGTTTGTTGATTCCACAGGATAAACATATGAAACTTGGATATCCAAAGCCTAAAGTTTATAAAAGACCAAGACAGAGAAGAATAGAACATAATTGGAATCCTTATTTCAAGTTCTGGTTCTATGATGAAAATACATCTAAAGCTGTTATTCTTTTGAGACAAGGAAAGAAGTGGAGGGTGATCAGGCTTTTGGATCCTGTGTGGTTGGTTAATTGTTCAAAGGAAGATATTGATTTGTTGAATGTTGCTGCAATATTTGCAAATAATGGATTTCATGATATTGGTGTAAGCTACAAAGACATGGCAGTTCAATTTCAAACAATAGCTCGGATGTGTTATACTTTTGGGATACATTAAGAATGCAAATGGGAAGATGTAAACTACTTGTATGTTGAGCTGATGAAACTGCAAAAAGAGATAGATGAGAGAGATGCTAAGTTGGAAGCTGAAAGATTATTCAAGATACCAAAGTCTGTTGTAATTCGTGCTGCTGATAATGTTTGTGGAGAAACAAGTGGAGATGAAGTTGAGGATTGAAGAGATATTGAAGATTTTGATAGCAACTAGGGGGAGTTTGCTAGTACATGTTTCTAGTAGGCTGCTTGTCAAAATGTGTAAGTCATAGGAGGTTTGGCTGAGGTTCGTCTGGCCCACGAACCTTAGCAGGTTCGGCGAACCTTGGCTTCTTGATGTAAAGGTTTGTCCAGCGAACCTCAAGGTTTGGCTGGCGAACCTGTTGGTTCGGCCAGGTTCGTTTGAGCTCTTTGTATATATTGTAGGTTTGTCTAGAAATTTCATAACTTTTGGTGAACTTCTTGTTATACAGATCAGAGTGATTTTCTCCGTGTTAGTAAGAACTGTGTGTTCTTGTATTTCATTGTAATCGGTTGATATTGATTAATGAAACGGAGATTATATAAATGTTTGTTTCTTCTTTGATTCATATAGATCAAATATAGATTCCGCATATATTTGATTGTTAATAGGATTCCGTTGGACGATCGAGAGGAATTCTACACTGGTGACAAAGGAGGGTTTATTACTAGAGAAAGAATTCTTTCAAATGACAAAGTTTCATTTGACAAGGTCAGATATGTGAAGCAGCTGGAGAACAATCTACTTTCAGTCTCACATATTTTTGACAAGAAGTACAAAGTACTGTTTGATGACTCCAGCTGTTACATTCTCAAGCAAGGCATTACAATTCCTGAAGACTGGATTCTGAAGTCTGCTCCAAGAAAGCAAGATCTGTATTTTCTAAAAACCACCAGGCGGTACGCCCGAGACCATGCAACCACTCTGGGCGGTACGTGTGGGTTTCTTGAGGAGCCATCTGAATATAATAATCCAGGCGGTATGCCTAAATCCATGGAGTCTCACCAGGCGGTACGGGAGGAGCTTTAGAAGGCAAAAATTTTATAAAAACCCAACCAAGCCATTTTGATCGGTTTTACTCCATTTCACCCGAACTCACAGACCATTCTTGACCCTTACCACCTGTTAAACCCATCCTCAACCACCATGAGCAAGCTTGAGCCATTCTTGAAGTTTCCTTTGGCAATTTGAGGACCTTAAAGCCCCAAGGAAGCTATGGAAGTGCATTGACGCCATCTACAGGCAAGGAAACTCACATCAACCACTTGTGGCCTATATTCAGCCTTAATCTGATCATCTATGAGCTTCTAAGATAGATTTATATGCTTACCTATTGTTAGATCGAACATGCAAAAGGTAAAAACCCACATGCATGAACATCTACCCACATGCAACTCCATGTGGCTATTGTACACGAATTTGTTGGTGTTTATATGTGATCTTAATGTAGATCTACTGGTTTTAAAGTATAGGATTGTTGGGATATAAAGGGAAACTTTTATGTTGCATGTTGTAGATTGGTGATGATCTAGAAATGTGAGACATGTCTAGATGTTGTCAAATGTATATTGAAGTGTTTAAAAACACATTTGGGTATTTGATTTTGTGAAAAACATGATTTTTTAGAAACTTACTATATATGGAAACTTTTTTAAATCAAAAGAGGGGTTTTGATGATTGAACATGTTTTGGTGGTTTGTGATTATTGAAATATGTTTAAAAATGATTTCAATGCATATTAGAAACTTTGATTTGTGAAAACGAACATTTAAACGGGTACTTACTATTTTAGGAAACTTTATTTTGGGCAAATGCCATAAATGGTGATTTATGCGCAAACAATATGTTTTAAGTGTCTAAACGTGTTTTTAAACATACTTGAAGTATTAATTTCATGAAATGCGATTTCATAACTATACTTTCCAAAAAAATAGAAACTTTCTAAATATAGAAACTTTCCTGAAACGGAAATGCTATGATTTTTGAAACATGACTTGTGTGAAAGCATCACGATTAGAGTCATAGGATGCATGTTGGTGTCTTACCTGCATTAAGACACATAAAAAAACTAAACACAACAAACGTATCACCAATGATTCGTTGAGTCAACACAAGTCAACACATACACACTCGGTTGAGCACACCGACACTTGAAGTTGTATGGGATACAACACACCACATAACACATACTCATGCCTATATGAATATAGGTTCTTAATAGCAAATGCTAGCACACTCGCGGTCACGAACACACTTAAACCGGAACTGCTTTACTAGGTGAGTTCACGACCCCTTTTCATCTTTCCTGCCTTTGGGGGAGAAAACATTGCATGATAAATTGTTTTTGAACAACAACTTATTTTTTTTACATATGGACATGCTTTATCCCTACATGTATATGTGTGGCACACATCACAACTAAAAGTCCTCACAAACACACCTCAGAACGTTAGTAGCACGGAGCACCTAGCGTGGTAATCTTGAATAGTACTATTTAGGCCTGACAAGCCCCACCCATCGCACCTAGGAGGCCAACCCGACTGGAGGTCGGAATGGGTGAAAAATTGACCAATCACTTTACCATTGCCTTGTGTGATAGACATGGCAGGAGGCACACAGTCAGCTTCGGTACGAACCCACATATAATATAAATGTATTGATTAGCTGTCAATCTATACTGCATTGTAATGATATGTAATTTAGCAACACTTACTTTAAACATTTGATGTTTACTGCCTGTGAAAACCTGTGCTCTCATTAAGCTTTGTGTCGACTCTTTTTACTCGCATGTTTTCTTAGGTAATTAAGGCACGCACACAAGGATAGGATGCTAGGATGGAGTCTCATGCATCAGCTTTAGTGTCTTAGGACATTGCAAACATTGAAAATTTAATATCATTTTGTTATTTTTTGTATTGCTAAACAACTTTAATCGCTTCAGCAAACTATTACTCTGTATTGTTTTGAAAATTGTTTTAACAATGCTTCCGCAACTTATGTTTTCAACGTTGTATTGACAACTATTACATTTACTTCTGCAACTCTAATTTTACAAAACTATTTTATCCAAGTTATTGGACGTACGTATGTAACCAGACATGTTGGTCTTGCAACTGTATGATCGGAGACTGTGATCCTGACAGCCCTGTCATGCACTAGGGAAGGCCGGGGTATGACAGATTGGTACCAGAGACTTCGGTTACTGCGAATTAGGTTTGAATTTGGTGAACTTAGTCTATAACCATTAGTCTCCACTCACAAATAGTGTTAGTGGTAACAGTACTAGCATATCTGATTATTTACTACTTGCATAAATGATTGTACATACACTTATTACGAGCATTCTATATATGGCGTCACCATCATCACCACAAGCGTTTGCAAATGATGAGGAGGAGCTGATAGCTCCAGCACTACCCGGATCACCTCTTCCAGTGACCGTAGAGATGCCTGACCAACATCCCTTAGTACCATAGAGGAGTCACCTGACGGCGCATCACCCATACTAGAACCATCCGAGCCGAAGAGGCAGTGTCTTGAGTTGGATATTATTGCCAGACTGACTCGGGACCTGGCCTAGGCAAACGATCGAATCGAGTGTCTCGCAGAAGAACTGAGATATACAAACACTCAACATGCAGAACTCTGCAGTGTAGTCAGCAAGATGGATCGGGATATGACTTGGTTGATTGCACTATTCCAGGCAGCTGAAGACCGAGCTGCCATTGCTGAAGCTAGAATCGAAGATTTAGAGAACAGGGCGGTCATTCCAAACCTAGAGGAGTCTAACACTGAGGGAGACGAACCAGCAAGGGATGCTGATTCTGATTCCACTATCGATAATGCCTTCGATTAACTTAGCATAGACCTAGTATAGACGGGTTGTGTCTTTGTACTATGTATTTTGGGATCTTAATGTTTTGGAATTAAATGAATTGTAACCAGTACAACTTGTCATCTATCAAGACTATTATCTGTTATTTAAAATCTCGTCTGTGCAAATTAATATATGCTTCCTATTCGTACCACCCACACACATTACCTTCATCATTGGAAAAACTCTAACGCTTATTCTCGCTATGAAGACCGTGGCTGGGAGACTCAGCTGCAGGAGCAGTAACAGCGAAATTTCTGGCCTTTCTCTTTCGATTGTTGCTTTTAGACGAGCTGCCTTGTTTAGTCTTTACTTCAGTTGAAGCTTCTTTTGCATCCGTTTTGGTGTCAGTCTTCTTAAATCCCTTTCGTGTGAGTGTTCCAGCCTTCATGTGGTTATCAGACAATGTTGCAGATAAGCGGATTGCAGCCTCCAGTGTTTTTGGATTGCTACCATAGACCGTGTCTTGAATCTGCATTGGTAGACCGCCTATGTACTTCTCTATTGCTCTCTCAAGTGGTGTCACAAGATGAGGTACCAGCAGACTATACTCATGGAAGCGAGTATTGTAAATTGCATTATCCCCGCTATCCTATTTGAGTTCCCAGAACTCAGTCTCAAGTTTCCTCATCAAGTTCTTGACCTCAGTCCAAGTCAGTGCAAGGGCAGCATCAACTCCCCTAGTTCGCTTTTCGCCATTCCACCAAGTCAGTGCTCTCTTTTGGAAAACACTGGTGGCATAGCGCACCTTCAGATTTTCTGGGCAGTCACTGTTGATGAAGGTTATTTTCAATGCTCTCAAACCACTGTAGCAGACCAGTGGCTGACTCAGAACCCGTAAACTTTTGTGGGTTACAGGAGTTGAAGTGTTTGAATGTACAAACTGGTGGGTTTGCACCACCCTTGTTCTGGTTGAGAGTCTGATTGGCTTGAGTCAGTTGATTCACCAATCCAGTAATAAGTGTTGCTAACCCTTGTATGCCGTTGTCAGCATTACCGTTAGCATCATCATTGTTCATATCATCTCTGTTGTGACGGCATGGCGGCATGTTTCTGATGATGTTAGAAACATGTTACTACCGTTTACAACGTAAGTTATACAAACTATGGTTAAATGAGTCCATTTTTAACAGTTAGGATTTCATATAGGAACTATATTTTTCTCCTATCTGTCATCAAACTCATAATATTGTAATAATCTCCTAATATTATACTAAAGCATCCTAGTTGGTCATATCTAATAATAAGTAAATATTCCTAAGTTCAAACATTTTCCACCATATACCAACACTCACAACCTCCCGATGCAGTGCAATAAGCTTATATACAGGGCATACTTAGACATGACCGTAGTCGCATCATCCGCCGTCTCACCATCGTTGCATTGCACCACGATTATGCCCTTGTCAAAATTTAGGGTGTACAATATATCTTCCAATTATCTCACTTCACAAACCTTATCCTAAGTAGGATAATTTTGAGTGAAGTGGTCTCAAGTTCCCTTGGACAACTAGGTTCGTCTAATGTCTAAGTTCACTTGACATATAGCTTTGCCTATTTCTTAGTTCACCTAATGTCTAAGTTCACCTGACATTAAAGTTCCCCTAGTGTCTAAGTTCACTAAAAGTCCACACTAATTCCCAAAGTCCATAATCTTCAATGAGGGTTCATATCATTACTGAGTGCTCTTATTGTCACTAAGTGTTCATATCCTCCCTATAATTCATCCTCATCAAGTATTCATACCATCACTAAGTGCTAGTATCATCACTATGCGTTCATGTTATCACCAAGTGTTCATATCAGCACTAAATGTCCATTTCCTCATTAAGTGTTTGTATCATTCGTTGATCCTATTCACCCCACGTGTCAAATAAGTGTGTTCATAAGTGAGCATATATATATATATATATATATATATATATATATATATATATATATATCCGTCAAATGAGTTTATCCAATATGTCAATCCAAACCCAATTCAACCAACATTCCATCAACAACTTTCCAGCCTTTCCTAATAATATCCTAAGTTCCTGACACTGACAGACCCCCAATATACTACAAATGGTATATGTATAGGGCATATGTAGGGGTCGGTCGCAACCGCCCCAGCCACCGTCCCACCACCTTTGTAGTACACGACGAGTGTGTCCTTGTCTGGTGATCAAAGATCAAACAAATAATTCCTAAAGCAAATACATTCCTAAGCAGTTAATTTCCTAAGCAATTAATTTCCCAAACGGGTAGTTCCCTTATTCTTCAATACTGACATCCACCTAATGTCCCGTAAATGGTATATGTATAGGGCATATGCTGGGTCAGTCGTAACTGCCCCAGCCAACGTCCCACCACCTTTACGATAGACCACATGCATGTCCTTATTGAATCATTAGGGCACAATCAATCATATAATCAGCAAACAATACATGTGAATCAGATATATAATCTGGAGTTTAGTTAACATGTAATAAACACATAAGCATGAAATCCTAAATATACTAACTAGTGTATGAAATAGTTCAGACTAGGGTATCCTACGGTTATAGACTAGGTCAACCATTTCTAGTAACCTAATTCCCTATAACCCAGGTTCTGATACCAATCTGTAACTCCCCGACCGATGACGGAAACGTTGGGATGCCACGAGGGATGTGTAGATTGTTCATAAGCTCGTGGGCATCTAACTAATCATCACATATCAATTAATCAACCAAGTTAATTACACAAAAATCATGTTCATCATGAGCTAGTTACATCAAATACACAAAAGATTTAGCTAACTAACTAAATTCTAGTCTTCAAAATTTCAGTTATTTTAGCTAAGTCCAAGAACCTAAGTGATGATGTCCCAAAAGATGTAGAGCTATCCTGCTCTACCTACTTCTCTTCATTTCCTGAAACATGTAGAAAATCAAGTGTCAACTACGAAGTATATCGTGAGAAATCATAAGTTTTTATGTATCAAAAATGTTTTATAAAATGTTTATGAAAGTTTATAAATAGGTTTATGAAAGTTTATAATTTCCCCGAGAAAATCCACATGTGCACCTGCAAGATAATCCAACACTGCCAAAATCCAACAAACACAACATCCAAACAATCCAAGTAATCACATACACAATAATCACAAATAATAATCCACGTATATTCAACCAATCACATCAATTCAATAATCATCAATCATCATAATCATATCAATATAAGTTACCGCAGAGGACCTCAGTCAACTCAATCAACGGCGGAATCATCACGGAGGACCTCATTCAACTCAACCAACGATATTCCTATAAGTGTCAATACGTGCACTCCGGAGGACCGCAGTCAACTCAACCAACAGTGGAATTACCGCGGAGGACCTTAGTAAACTCAATCAACAGCAATGCAATCATCACGGAGGACCGAAGTCAACTCAACCAACAATGAGTCACGGATAAGTAACAATCCATCTCAATCACTAATCAATAATAATCCATTAATATGAATATCATATTGACAATCTAGGTGTCACCCATGTGTTATCAAAATAATATTTAAATTGGTATACATGTTTCACCTCTGAGTTGAAAACAAAATAGTTTAAAAGGAGGTTATGAGAACTCACATGAATCCTTAGAATCAGTGTTCTTGTGAAATGCGCGCTCACGTAAGAGAAATCAAAGTAACTCAACAATTTGTAATTATAATGTGTTTCATATTCATAAGTATGTGTGTATAATTCAAGTATCATAAGTCTTCACCTTTTAATCATTAAATGCCTCTTTAACTTAGTTTTTAATCTAAGTTAAATTGTAATACCTAAGGTTTCATTATTGATTATCATCAAAATGAAATTTTAAACTCGCTAGTATTAAATTATCTAATGAGGATAATCTAAATGCGAATTCTTATGTATTCTTCCCATAGATATGTATGCTAAAAAGAGAATGTTATTCTTAGTCATACACACATCCATACCTACGTGCATGATTACTTAAACCCACCACCTTTATCTTAATTATAAAAATTTACTTAAGTTTAAGGATATTATATTTAAGTTATCGTCATAAAAAGTTCATTATATATATATATATATATAACCTCAAAATCTAAAACCTATTTTATCAAGGAAAAAGGTGGTGGCTTGGGTTTTTCATGCATGCATTATTATAGAATATTCCATATTTTTATGTACTTGTGAGACCCCCTTCCTTTATTTTGCAAATCAAGCTCAATAGTTCTAATTTCCCACACTATATAGTTCGGTTTAACACCTAGTCCCTTTTACCTTTAGGTTCGCTGCCCATGCATGGTGGTTTAGCTAGATGTTATGGTTCAGCCAAACTCGTTCTAGGTTCGGCAGCAATGCTCAGGGTTCGGCCAAGGCTAGTTGCATGGCTAGGTTTGCAGGGTTCCTAAGTTCGGCCAGTTGGTTCGTTTAGTACTTTAGGTTCGCTGCAACATAAGTAGGGTTCGGCTACCCTAGGTTCATTCCAATGAGGAAGGTTCGCTGCCATACAAAAGGTTCGCCCAAGACAGCTTCGGCTGGCCAAGGTTCGGCCAGCCCAGGTTCGTTGCTGGTGCAGATATATAGCAACATGGAGGTTCGTGGAGCTAGGGTTGCTGGAACGAGGGTTCGCTTGGTAGCTAGGAGGTTCGGCTAACTCATACAGGTTCGCCGACCTGCGATTCTCCTCCACGATCGAGTTGATCTTTGTCAACATCCTTGAGTTTTCTCCTGTTACAGTCCAAACCACTACTCTTTTTCGTTTATACCTACTTGTTTTAAGGTTTTATATGCGTCTAGGTCGGTTTTAATAAACAAGAAGTTAAAGATTTGTGGTTCACAACAAAACCGAAAATAGGGCTTTAGATTTACCTCGAAATGTCGTTTAAATGTGAGATTTCTCCGTGGGTTTTTATTCTACTCGGTCTCCTGAACGTTTTGGCACCAAGATCTCACTAAATGGTTGAGATTTGAAGGAGAAAGCTTTGAGATAAGGTAGAGAGAGAGTGGGGTGGCGATTTTGGTGTTTAGAGAGAGAAAGAGTGTGTGTGAAATGAAGAAGAAAATGAAATCTTC
Organism: Mikania micrantha; assembly: GCA_009363875.1. Lineage (NCBI taxonomy): Eukaryota > Viridiplantae > Streptophyta > Magnoliopsida > Asterales > Asteraceae > Mikania > Mikania micrantha. Next base: position 52,374,798 of record CM018692.1, read on the forward strand.
TTCTTTGTTTACCCGCACTATCTCCGCGTGCTCTGTCTCGTTCATATCGCGACAATAATTAATAAATGCTTGGTTTTTATCGTAAAATATATTTAAAACATAATATTGTTTAGATATTCGTGTTTCGTTTATTTTTCGTTTAAATTATTTATTTAATAACTTAATTCGTTCGGATCCGTCTTAGGTTGTGATTCCTAATAAAACATTATTAATTTGTTATTCTTATTTTAATATCGTTAAATATTATTTCGTTATGTCGTCGGAACGCATTATTTACATACGTATTCGTAAAGATCGTCACCTTTTCGAATCCAACACTCGTATCGTATTTCGATTCGATTTACGATTTATGGAATATCGTTTCAGAATATTATTCTAAATAATCATATTCGTGTGAATCGTCACCAATGCGAATACATTATTAAGTTAATATTTCTGAAATAACATTCGAGTCTAATATATAATCGTACCCTTACCATCGCGTAATTATTTCCAATAAAGTTTTCATTATTTTATTAACTTTAATATTATAAAGCCCAATCCACAACCCACTAAACCATATCACTGACACATCCATGATAGACCAAAATATGCTTATGTATCGGGCATATGTAGGGGTCAGTCGCGACCGCCCCAGCCACCGTCCCACCGCTATTTCGATAAACGATGACCATGTGTCCTTGACTATGTTTAGTAACCAATAAATAACCAACTCCTAATTCCTTCCCATTCCAAACCACAATCCATAATCTGTGAATTCAACTGCGATAAACTCTCTGGTTCTGTTTAGTTGTGTTTCAACTAAACTTCCCATGGTTTATGCATATAATAATATGTTGTCAATATGTATACCACTATTAGTAATAACCTCCAATAACGCATCATGATTAATAATTATCGTATCAGGTCGTGACAGTACAATTAAACATGTACGGACAACCCAAAATACAGTGATGTTACACCTTACCTCGGATTGACAACCTGTTCGATTAATGGCAAGGATCGAGTTACTACTCCAAGATCGATTTGCGATCTGGATACCATCAACTGAGAATTCAAGAGGAAAATAATCCCAAGACAGCTTTTCGAATATGGTATGGCCATTACGAGGTTTTGGTTATGCCATTTGGGCTGACTAATGCACCGGCAGTATTCATTGACCTCATGAATAGAGTGTGCAAACCCTACCTCGACATGTTTATCATTGTTTTCAATGATGATATACTCATCTACTCGAAGACTCAGGAAGAACACAAAGAGAATCTTAAATTGGCTCTTGAACTCTTACGGCAGGAGAAGATGTATGCTAAACCCTCCAAGTGCGAATTCTAGATCTGAGAAGTCCAATTCTTGGGACTTGTTGTTAACGAACAAGTAAAATACTTGTGGATAAATCCAAGATAGAGGCTATCAAAAACTGGGAAGCACCAAAGACCCCAAATGACGTGCGACAAATTCCTAGACTTGGCAGGCTATTATCGATGATTCATTTAGGGATTTTCCAAGATAGCCCAACCACTCACAGCTCTTAGCAACAAACAAAAGAAATATCTCTGGACTGACAAGCAGGAAGCTTCATTCCAACTTCTGAAGTAGAAGCTCTGTAGTGCATCTATCTTATCACTTCTTGATGGAAGAGACGATTTTGTAGTATATTGCGATGCCTCGATACAAGGACTCGACTTGTGAGGCCCCGATCCCTGGTGCCTCCCAGAGGTTGGTTTTCATCATAACACATAGCTCTTAAACTAAAAACTTTGATAGATAGCAGCGGAATTTAAAACATAGTTTGTCAAACATGAAATAATGTCTGATTAAAACATAATTGATTGCCAACACCATCTGATTCTCTATCTTGATGCCCGAGCTCCACGTTTCTTCTTACCATAGCTTTAACCTGACATACATGCTAAAAGGTCAGCTTACGCTGGTAAGTTCTAGTTTTCATAAAACATCGTAAACATTTTGTTAAGTTAAAACATATTTAACATCATTTCGTTCACATAATCCAAAACCTTGTCACATAAACATCCTGATCATCATCATCATACAACCACTGCTACCGAGCGTAACAATGGACTTATGCCGGCACAAGGCTCCATAACCATTGATCTGACCCGCCAAAGCGTTCTGCAGATCCATACTTACCCATTAACAAGTACTGGAGCAACCATACTTACCCCGTAATAAGTATGGGAGCAACCATACTTACCCTGTAACAAGTACGGGAGCAACTATACTTACCCCATACGAATATGGGAGCAACATCATACTTACCCCATACGGATATGGGAGCAACATCATACTTGCCCCGTAACAAGTACGGGAGCAACCGTACTTACCCCATACGAATATGGGAGCAACGTCATACTTACCCCATACGAATATGGTAGCAACATCATTCATAATGACATGATATACTAGCACTATATCATCATTTAGCATAGCATCGTAACCTTATCCGAACAACATAGGATTACTCATAACAGGCTATGCTAGTATCATATCATCATAACCTCCTAGCATCATATACATGTCATGCTAGCAGCATATCATCATATCATTCCTCATGCCATCATAAACAAATTATGCTAGCATCTAATCATCATAGCATCATACTTTCATCCTAGCAGCCTAGGATTTCATCATAGCATAACATCTATGATTATCATCATAGCATGTTATCATACAGTTCATCATCATATCTTACTAACACGCATTCATCATACTTAGCAAACTTTCATGCAAAAATCATACTAACACATTAACATGCATTCATCATCATGGCATAGTCACATAATATCATAACATATTAACAGCATGTATGCCAGCCCAAAACATAGTTACACATAACTTGTTAAAGTAGGGCATCTACTACTCACCTAATAGTAGACTCTTGTTTTCTTAGCCGAACTCCTTAGCTAGGGCTTAAGAACCTACATCAGTACATCATATCATTAAATACCATTCTTTAGACTTAGAATGTATTCTAAGTCCTCATAACCTCCTAACCAGTCGCCAGTATTCGAAAACCATTTTGTTCCCAAACTGCTTAAGTACTCGAAGACCAGGATACTCGAACCATCACTAGTACTCGAAATGCTGGTGTACTCGAGTTCCCATGAGTACTCGAATCTCCCTGTATACTCGGAACCTTGTACTCGAAATCCACATGCTCAAAATGGTATACCCGAAACGGTCTGATGAGCTAAACCGGATTTCGAGTATTCCCCTAGGCATATTTTCGAGTACTCATATTTTCACCATAAACCATCTCAGAAATTTATCTAAGACCATGGGGAGCTAGTTACAGGTTCCTTAGGTTGTTACCAACACACTGGAACCTCAAAGTTTCGAACCTTATGCATAAAGGTGTGAGCTTTATGCATAAGTTCACTTTCGTCTAAAAATCCAAAATTTCTAGTTTAGAACACTTACTTGATGGTAGATGATCCTCCTAATAGCTTCCTAGGTGTTCCTTCTTCTTCCTGAGCGATTTACAACCGATCTTTGAAGTTCTTGAACCCTACTTCGTGTACTCAAGAGAAAATGTGCTTCCAGCCAAAGGTATGCACATTTCCCAAGGCACTCATATATATAGGCGGGGTTCACGAACCTGGTTCACGAAATAAGGAGTTCTTGAATTCGTTTTCGAGTACTGGACTTCTCGAAATTCAATTCGAGTACCCCATTTCGTGATCCTAACTTAAGTTATTTTTCGTCTATTTTCCTTCAAGTTTATTATCCGTTACGCATTCGTAAGATTCAAATATCTTGTAATAGAAAATTTTGGGGTGTTACAAGACTCGGTTGCGTGCTGATTCATCAAGAGAAGGTGATCACGTATGCTTCTCGACAACTGAAAATCCACGAGAAGAATTACAACACCCACGATATGGAACTTGGAGCCGTCGTATTTGCACCAGGATCTGGAGACACTACCTATGCGGTACAAAGTGTACTATACACACTGATCACAAGAGTCTCCAACACATATTCAAGCAGAAGGAACTTAACATGCGACAGCGTCGCTGGCTCAAACGCCTTACCAAGTATCACCCAGGGATGGCCACTGTAGTGGCCAATGCCTTAACCCGGAAGAATAACTAGAAACCCAAGAGGGTACAAGCTTTACAGCTCACCATTCATCCTAATCTTCCTGAGCACATACGTAGTGCCCATGTTGAGGCACTAAAAGAAGAAAACCTAGTGGCCAAATCACTGAGAGGAATAGAGAAACAACTAGAAGTCAAAGATGATGCCATACCCTATTTCATGGAATGCGTCTGGGCTCCACTTCATGGGAGCTTACGAGACCTTGTGTTGGATTAGGCTCATAAGTCTCGATATTCCATTCACTCCAGATCTGATAAGATGTATCATGATCTGAAAGTCCTATATTGGTGGCCAAACATGAAAGCCGATATCACCACATACGTGAGCAAATGCTTGACTTGTGCCAAAGTCAAGGTTGAGAACCAGAAACCATCTGGATTACTCACACAGCTAGAGATCCCCATGTGGAAGTGGGAACATATCTCCATGGATTTCATTACCAAACTTTCTCATACTCATAGTGGATGTGACACTATTTGGGAAATTGTGGATCGACTGACTAAGTCAGCACATTTTCTTGCGATCAAAGAAAATGACAAGATCGAAAAACTAGCCAATATCTATTTGAAGGAAGTGGTATCGCGTCATGGAGTGCCAATATCCATCATATCATATTGAGACACCAGATTCACTTCGAACTTCTGGAAATCATTACAATAGTTGCTTCGTACACGGCTAGATATACTACCAACAAACCGATGGCCAGAGCGAACGCACTATTCAAATTCTCGAAGACATTCTACGAGCATGAGTAGTAGACTTCGGCAACAGCTGGAAACTCACCTACCGCTGGTGGAGTTCTCCTACAACAACAGCTACCACACGGGCATAAAGGCACGGCCTTTTGAGGCTTTCTATGGCAGGAAATGTCAATCACCTATCTGTTGGGCAGAAGTGGGCGACAGGCAGCTCACTGGCCCGGTACTTGTACACAAAACAACAAAAAAAGATTGTGCAAATCAGAAACCGTATGGCAGCAACTCGCGATCGTCAAAAGAGTTATGCCGAAAAACGCTGATAGCCTTTGGAATTTCAGGTAAGAGACAAGGTCCTTCTGAAAGCTTCGCCATGGAGAGTCGTTATTCATTTTGGTAAACGAGGCAAACTGAACCCACAGTATATTGGACCATTTGAGATCCGGAAGAGGATTGGTCCAGTGGCATACCAACTCAACCTACCAGCCGAACTCAATGGAGTTCACAATGTGTTTCATTTCTCGAACTTTAAGAAGTGTTTATCCGAGGAGACATTTGTGATTCCACTGGATGAGATCCAGGTGCATGAACAGCTACGGTTTGTGAAAGAACATGTAGAAATCATGGACCGTGAGGTCAAACAACTAAAACAGAGTCGGATTCCGATTGTCAGAGTCCGATGGAACTCGAAACACAGAGCTGAATTCACGGGGGAACGTGAAGCCCAGATGATGAGCAAATATCCCCACCTTTTCAAAAAGACAACGTTGAACGCCAAAAACAACGAATAAATTTCGGGACGAAATTTCCTTTCAACAAAGGGATGATGTGATAACCAGAAAATTTTTGTTCTCAAGCGCAACCAACAACATCAAAATTTCGGGACGAGATTTCTTTCAACAAGGGGATGTTGTGACACCCGACAATTTCAGGTAAATTGCAACTCTTACTACATTGTAGGTCCAGATCTTGTCAAAACTCGAGGTTTATGGCTCCAATCAACATCAAAAGACTATATAATGTGCAGAATCCATAATACAATCACAAGAAGAGATATAAAGATGAAATCTTTGTATATTAAGTGAAGTTCTCAAAAGCAGTGCCTCAATACGTCTAGAGAGCACGTCTCGAGAATCCAAACCTAGAACAGTACAAAATGCTTCTATATATACTATTCTAGGATTACTCGAACCCTATACACAAAAATGGTTCGAGTACTCGAAAATCTAGAGTAGACGAAAACACTATACACAAAAACATCAAAAAATCAGGTCTTCAGCTCTTCTCTAGTTGACTTTGTCAGTCTTCGTCTTTGGTTGGGCTACACAACCTTTGCATTTCACATTCATACTTGTTGTATTTCATTTAATTTTGTTTAATTAGATGATTCAAACACAAACAACTGCGAAACGATAATTCGAGGAACTATCGAATCGTACATTCCACATTGGTTTTGAAAATCAGGTGTGGCAAACACAAACACAAACACAAAAAAATAATTCGTGGAATTATTGGATTGTGCATTACACGTTGATTATGAGTAATAAAACATGCAATCATTTCGTAAAACACAAACACAAACACAAACTATCACCGATAATTCGACGAATTATCGAAACACACACAATTTCACGAACGCTGGTGAACAAACCATTGAACAACAATTAAATTTCAAATGATGATAATCGAATCGTAATAAACGTAAAATTGTTGGAAAACAAATCAAAACCATTAAATTGGGCCAAGTAGGCTCCTCGCGAGACCTGGGCGGGAAAATTTGAACTCTCCAAAACCACCAGAGGGTACACCCAAGATGATGCAACCACTATGGGCGGTACGCGCAGGTTTCTTTAGGAGACGATTGAATATAATAATCCACGTGCTACGCCTAGATCCATGGAGTCTCGCCAGGCAGTACGCGAGGGAGCTTCAGAAGGCAAAAAATTTATAAAAACCCAACCACGCCATTTTGATCGGTTTTACTCCATTTCACTAGAACTCAAAGACCATTCTTGACCCTTACCACCTGTTAAACCCATCCTCAACCACCAGGAGCAAGCTTGAGCCATTCATGAAGTTTCCTTTGCCGATTTGAAGACCTTGAAGACCGAAGGAAGCTTTGGAAATCCATTGAAGCCATCTACAAGCAAGGAAACTCTCATCAACCACTTGTAGCCTTTATTCAGCCTTAATCTCATCATCTAAGAGCTTCTAATAATGTTTTATATGCTTACCTATTGTTAGATCAAACATGCAAAGGGTGAAAACCCACATGCATGAATATCCATTCACATGCAACTCCATGTGGCTATTGTTAACGAATTTGTTAATGATTTTATGTGATCTTAATGTAGATCTACTGATTTTATAGTATAGGATTGTTGGGATTGAATCTTGATAGTTGTTATGTTGATTTTGAAATACTTACCATAAAAGGAAACTTTTATGTTGCATGTTGTAGATTGGTGATGATCTAGACATGTTAGACATGTCAAGATGTTGTCAAATGCTTATTGATGTGTTTAAAACACATTTGGGTATTTGATTTTGTGAAAAACATGATTTCATAGAAACTTTCTATATACAGAAACTTTCGTAAATCAAAAGAGGAGTTTTGATGATTTAACATGTTTTGGTGGTTTGTGATTATTGAAATATGTTTACAATGATTTCTAAGCATATTGGAAACTTTTATTTGTGAAAACGAACCTTTAAACGGGTACTTACTATTTTAGGAAACTTTATTTGGGGAAAACGCCATAAATGGTGATTTATACGCAAACAATATGTTTTAAGTGTTTAAACGTGCTATTATAAACATACTAGAAGTATTAATTTCATGAAATGGGATTTCATAACTATACTTTCCAAAAAATAGAAATTTTCTAAATATAGAAACTTTTACCAAACGGAAACGCTATGATTTTCGAAACACGACTTATGTGAAAACATCACGATTAGAGTCATAAGATGCATGTTGATGTCTTACTTGCGTTAAGACACATAAACAAACTAAACACAACAAACATATCACCACCGATTCTCGAGACAACACAAGTCAACACACACTCGGTTGAGCACACCGACTCTTTGAGTTGTATGGGATACAACACACCACAGAATACATAATCCCAGCCTATATGAATATAGGTGCTTACTAGCAGGTGCTAGCACTGGCAGTCGCGAACACACTTAAACCGGAACTGCTTTACCAAGTGAGTTTGCGGCCCCTTTTTATCTTTTCTAACTTTGGGGCAAAGAAAACATTGCATGATAAACAGTTTTTGAACAACAACTTATTTTTATTACATATGGACATGCTTTATCACTATATGTATATGTGTGGCACACATCACAACTCAAATTCCTCACAAACACACCTCTGACCGTTAGTAGCGCAGAGTGCCTAGCGTGGTAATCTTGAATAGTACTATTTGGGCCTGATAAGCCTCACCCATCGCTCTTGGGAGGCCAATCCGACTGGAGGTCGGAATGGGTGCAAAATTGACCAAACACTTTGCCATTGTCTTGTGTGATGGACATGGCGGGAGGCACAGATTCAGCTTCGGTACGAACCTACATATATGATAACTGTATTGACTAGTTATCAATCGATATTTCATTGTAATGATATGTAATCTAGCAACACTTACTTTAAACATTTTATGTTTACTGCTTGTGAAAAACATGTGCTCTCACCAATCTTTGTATTGGCTCTTTTTACTTGCATGTTTTCTCAGGTAACTAAGGCACGCACACAAGGATATGATGCTAGGATGGAGTCCCATGCATCAGCTTTAGTGTCTTAGGCCATTGCAAACACATTTTGTTATGTTTTGTATTTCTAAACAACTTTAATCGCTTCCGAAAACTATTACTCCGTATTGTTTTGAAAACTGTTTTAACGTTGCTTCCGCAACCTTTGGTTTTCAACGTTGTACTGACAACTATTACATTTACTTATGCAAATCTGATTTTACAAAACAGTTTTATTCAAGTTATTGGATGTATGTATGCAACCAAACATGTAGGTCTTGCAACTGTATGACTAGAGACTGCAATACTGACAGCCCAGTCGCGCCCTCGGGAAGGTTGGGGTGCGACCATTCAATTGATGAGTCGTCACCATGCCATTCTTTCCACACGCGGCGTAGGGTGTGACATTTCGTTTCTCGAATATCAACCATATGACACATAGTCATATCTGATCAGTCATCATAGGTCACTTGTTACAAAACATTGGGAGTTAACAACAAAGATCACTTAATAACTAGATTGGGTCGACACCATGTTAACGCTCGGCGGCCAATCAGAATGCCTTATGAAGTCGTTGCGCGTATAAGTATTATGACATCCCATACCATGTGCACATGTACCTGCTTACCAAACGGAACCCATCCACATATACCCCATCCTTGGTATAACACTGTATGTGTATGAGTTTGTATGAGTATGTATGAGTTTATATGTATATGTATTCATTTGAATGAGTATGTATGAGTATTGTATGAGTATCTTATGAGAAAGTATGAATAAGTATGAAGAAGTATGTTTTTGTTTTAGATGGCTGAGCTAAGGTTTGTTCAGGATCACAACATGTCCGCCTTTCTTGGTGATCCTCCAGAGAAGCATTGGATGTTGAAAAGTATGGTGGAGGCTTGCTACTATTTCCAGTGAACTATGCTATCAGGGAGCATCTTCAGATCATTTCCACATGCATTCTTGATTTCTGGAACTCCATCGCCAAGAACACGGATGCTAATGGAAATTTATATCTGATTGGCAAAGTACAAGGGCAGCCAGTGGTCATCACATAGCAAATCATCAGAGAATGTCTGCAATACGGAGACAAGGACTCTTACCTGGTAGAGCTTGATTAGGAACTCATTTAGAATACCATTTTAAGGATGGGATATGAGAGTCTTTACCCTCCTACCGAGAAGAAGCTTCTACATCCTTTCTGGAGATATCTAGCTCATGACGTTACACTATGCCTATCCAGACAAAAAGGAGGGTACGATGTGCTGAAACAAACCCTTAGCTCATGTATTGTGGCGATAGCTTTGGGTCTAGACATCAACTATTTACGGATGATCTTCCGTGATATGCACACCAACATCAAAGGAAAAAGAAAGGAGAGATTTCTGGCATTTCCCAGATTTATTCATATCATCATCAACAAGAGGCACCCGAATCTCATCCTGACCGTTGTAACCCTGCCTTTAAAGAAAATGATGGAAGATATCTTCATTTATATGACAATGAACAAGAAGGGCAAGAAACAGTATGTTGGAGTTTGTCCCTCGGAGAAATTTCGGAGACTATTTGCAGGACAGGGAGAAGAAGCAGGAGAACAAGGCAGCCCGGTCGCCTTTGTAGCAGAGGAGCATGATCATGCCCCTCCAGGTACCACAGCTGAATGCTGTTGAGGACTCTTTAGCTAAGTCATCATCATCAGGAGAGGAATAACTCATCAAGCAGTCCGTTCACGTGACTCCTCCTCTCTCGCGGGTAGAAAGGGAAGAAATAAAAGACACTTACTACATTCCTTCTTTCGAGTCCTCTCCAAAGAGGAAAAGGTTGAAGATGATGTCTAAGCGACAAGAGATCTGAGGCTAAAGAAGACCGCTGACACCCAATCCTCATCTCAGACACAACCACAACCACCAAAGACACAACCAAAACCACCACACTCCTCCACCACACCAGCCACCCAATCCACATCAGCCACATCCACCCAAGCAACTAAACCACCTCACACTTCCACAACCACCAATCCACCACATACAACCACCACCACTCAAGCCACCCAAGCCTCAAAACCACTATATCCTCCACCTACACATACATCACCACCAGATTATCCAAATCCCATCCACTTTTTCAGCTGCCCCCATCACCACCCAAACCCGTGCCGACAATGGCAAGGCACCACTTAAGAGCCCATCTCCCTACATGCCAAAAAAGGTGCCAATGGTCTAGAGTGGTTGTCACACCCCTGCGCCGCGTGCGGAATCCACGGCGCGGTGACGTATGATCAGTTGAATCATGCACAAGTATTGAATAAGAACAACCACAATGGATTACTACATTTCATAATGTTTAGACAGTTGATTAGTTACAGACAATCTATCTACCAAAAGTAAGACAACTACAGACCCAAAATATAGTTTACAAAATAAGACTCCAAACAAGACAATTAAACATTTAGGATTTAGTGAGTTACTATTCCATCCTAGCATGTTTCTTCATCTTGTTCTATCTTAGAATGGTCTCCTTAGTTGTCCCTGAGATTGTCTTAAACCTGATTACCTGAAACACGTGACAAGTAACTGTCAACTACAGACGTAGTTGGTGAGAACAATAGGTTTAAGCATTTGTAAACATGGGTATATGATATAAGACATAGGTAAGTTAAAGCATCATAAGATTCACACGGATGAGCTGCAACCCAAACTAACATCAAGTAAGAAAATGAGTGTAAACAGTCCAATCACTGTTTGCACATGAGTCAACATCTAATATCAAGTCCCAAACCACGTTTGGAGTTAGATAATATGTCAACAGTTTTGAATAAACCATATGTAACCGAAATCTGCAGTTAGTTTATAAAACAGATTTAAAAACTAACTGCAGCAATCGGCCTGCCCCAATGTATGTGTCCGCTTTCCCTTGTTGTGATCACCCAGTACTAACGCTAATGAATATGATACTTGATGGGTTTATAAGTTTGTTTACAACAAATGACACCATGTTTTCTGAATCTTACTTTAACCGGATGTGTTAATGTCTTATTGAAAACCTGGATTTAACTCCACGAGTTGAATCCTTTGTTTATGTAACATGAAATGAATCTCTTGATTTGAATACCATGATGTGAACAACTTGACTTGAATACCATGTTTTGAATCAATGAGTTTGAATACCATGTTTTGAACCAATGTGTTTGAATACCATGTTGTGAACCACTTGTTTTGAATATCATGATGTGATGACCTTGTATAACAACAAGGTTTATAGCAAAAGAAAGGTTGATGAAATCATTTGTTTAAAAATGTTTATCCTTTAAAAGATCATTTGAGTAAAACTGTTAATAAACCTTTCAAGAAAACATTTTAAAATCCTTTTTAGTAATAAGGGTTTAATAGTAAATAATTCCTTTAAAACAGTTGACAATTTCCTTAAACAGTTGAAGAATCACTTGGATTCATAGGATAAACCTGTAATGTTTATGAATGCACATACACTGTGCAATGAAACAAGATTGAAATAGCGGTTTTGATCACGTGTTCCACCCCAAAACAGTTATAAAACAGTAAAAGAGGGGCTAAAGTTCTCACCTGTCTGCAGTAGACTCTGAACTAAAACAGATAGCAAGTAGCAAACAGGACTTCTAATTGTTTCCTATAGCATTGTAATCATACATAAGATATAGGATTTATAATTGTATAGACGTTGATTCATTGATTGACTTGTGTTCTCATGATTTGATTGTTGTGAAAACTTGAATGTTATGATTTGAATCTCTTGATTGATCATGGGTCCAAGAAACTTATGAAATGTTCTTTGATGCATAATTCATATGCATAAAATGATATTTGTTTAAGAATTTGATAGCCATTGATTACCATTTGTTGTGAAAAGATGTTCAATTGATTTCAAGTCTTGTGATTGTGAATTCATCTTAAAATTAAGCTAAGTTTAGTTATAAACTTAAACTCAATAAGATCGAATTACAATCTACTTTGAGTAATGGCCTATGATGGGCCTTAAGCCCAATAAATCATAGTGGGCTAAATCAAAGTTCTATGGCCTCTTAGGTTAACAAAGGCCATTTGGGTGTGCTAGGAAGCCCATTAGAGGTGGTGTTGGCCCAACACTTGTACATAAACCGTGTATCGCGCCAAACACAATAGTAAACAATTTAGAATCGAAATGACCGAGTGGTCTTGAATTGGGCCTAAAGGATATGAGTCGGGCCATCCCATGTTTATGTAGGTCATATAATCTTCCAAGGTATTATTGGGCCACTTACTAATGGGATTGGGCCGAGTATGGTGGAATTGGGCCGAAAGTCTAATGGGCTGCCAACTTTGGCAGCGAACCCTCCCCCATTTCTGCTAAGGTTCGGCTAATGCAATCCCATAGTTCGTCTATCATGATTCACGAACCATGCAAGGGTTCGGCTTCGGAGAGTGAAGGGCCGAGGGTTCGTTGACATCAGGGTTCGTCCAAGAGTTCGGTCCTGATGATGGTTCGTGAAGTATAAACGGATGAAGGGTTCGGTATCTCCCTAAGGCTCGCAGCAGGTTTGTACAATGTGCAGGGTTCGTAGGCATGCATGGGTTCGTGAAAGGATTTTCATGCAGGGTTCGTCACCTGAACATGGTTCGGCTCACTCTACTGGTTCGTGTAAGACAATTAGGGTTCGTAGAAGGCTTGATGATCGACCACAGGCTCGTGAGATCCCCTATGGGTTCGGCAGCATGTTACACGAACCATGTAAGTTCGTGGAATCCCATTAGGGTTCGGTCAGCTGCAAACAAAGGTTTGGCTGACGAACCTGTTATCATCATCATCAACTTCATCGAACACCTGCACTCCAAGCTTCGATCTAAGCTGTCCTATCATCAGGGAGTGTAGTTGGAGGTGCGAAAATAAGTTTTGTGATGTAGAGATCGGCCATATGTTGAATTTCATGAACACACACCAAAAACCCTATTTTCCCGAGACTTCAAGATCAAATACCTCGAGATTGGCTGGATGAATCTGTGTAAATCTTGTACTTTCGAGTAGATAATGTTGAGAGCTTCGCGTGGACACCAAGAACGTCGAAATCCGTTGAGAAATAAGCGAGTTACGCGCGTTTAAAGTTCGGTTTTTCTAGAGAGAGAGGGAGTGGACGAAAATTTAGAGAGAGAATGGGTTGGTGGTGTAATGAATGCAAGAATAAGCCTTGTTAAAGTCTTTTATAGTTCGGTTGAAATTCGGGTTCGTTTCGGTCGCTCGGTTCGCGTTTCCGGAACGTAACGCGTATTTTACGCGGTTTTAACTAAAAATAGTTATTAAACTCATTAAAATGATGAGTTTCAAAATTGTAAAAATATAAAATAATTAATATAATTATTTTTACTCTTCGTGTGTTGTCGGATCGTTAAACATTCACAATTTACGTGTATACCCGCAATCGCGTACGTTTTCCGATCGTATTAAAATATTTAAAGATGTTTAATCGTAATTATAAGTTCAACATTCGTACTATTATGGATCGTCACCCATAACTATACTCAGTCTCGCTTACAGATTACGATCTTGGTTGAATTAATTAATTGTTATACTATTCGTCTCAACACTACGCACTAACACTAACCTGTTACACCGAACGCAGTATATGTATAGGGCTCACTCTCGCTGCCCACCACTGTTTCGATATAACAAGTTACTGTTCTTGCTTAGTGAGATCGACTGTAAATAGGTAATACATACTTGTTTTCCTGATTTCTAAGATCCTGTAACACACAAGCACACATTATGAACATACTGAATCACATTGATTGAACTGAACCATGAATAGACACTGTTCTAACACTGTTTACAACTACATGACTATATGCACAAATGTTACAGTCTCCCCTAGTTAAGGGAATTTCGTCCCGAAATTAACTAGCCGAAGATACTGTAAAAAGATGAGGGTACTTAAGCTTCATCTGGTCTTCACGTTCCCAGGTGAACTCAGCACCGCGTTTGCCCTCCCATCGCACTTTCACGATCGGGATACGGCTGCGTTTAAGTTTCTTGACCCCATGATCCATGATCTCAACTGGACGTTCAATGAATTGCATGTTATTCTGAATCTGTATGTCTTCCAGTGGAATCTGAACATCATGATCCGCCAAGCATTTCTTAAGATTTGATACATGAAAAGTATCATGAACATTGCTTAGCTCCACTGGAAGTTTGAGTTTGTAGGCTACGGGACCGATCCGTTCCAGGATCTCAAAAGGTCCAACGTACCTTGGTGCAAGTTTCCCTTTCTTCCCGAATCGGACAACGCCTTTCCAGGGAGAAACTTTGAGTAAGACTCGGTCACCGACTTGAAACTCAAGCGGTTTCCGACGTCGATCAGCATAACTCTTCTGCCGATCTCGTGCGGCCTTAAGCCGTGACTGAATGATTGTGATCTTGTCTGATGTTTCCTGAATGAGTTCTGGTCCTACGACCTGTGAGTCACCAATCTCGGTCCAACAGGCCGGTGATCGGCACTTTCTACCATATAGAGCCTCGAATGGTGCACATTGAATGCTCGTATGATAGCTATTGTTATATGAAAACTCAATGAGTGGAAGATGAGTGTCCCAACTTCCACCGAAGTCAATGACACAAGAACGGAGCATGTCCTCAAGTGTTTGGATAGTCCTCTCACTTTGGCCGTCGGTTTGGGGATGATACGCCGTGCTAAGATTAACACGCGTTCCCAAAGCCTTTTGCAATGATTGCCAAAAGCGAGAAGTGAAGCGACTATCACGATCAGATATGATTGATGTTGGTGTACCATGACGTGCAATGATTTCGTTGATGTACAATGTGGATAACTTCTCCATCTTGTAATCCTCTCGGATAGGGAGAAAATGAGCAGATTTGGTGAGTCGATCAACGATCACCCAAATCGAATCGAAACCTCTCGGAGTTCTCGGCAACTTTGTTATGAAATCCATGGAAATTTGCTCCCATTTCCATTGAGGAATTTCAGGTTGTTGCAGAAGTCCCGAAGGCTTTTGATGTTCTGCTTTGACCTTTGAACAAGTAAGACATTTTCCCACGTACAGTGCTATGTCTTTCTTCATTCCCGGCCACCAGTAAGATGTCCTCAAATCCTGATACATCTTGTCGGCTCCAGGATGAACTGAGTATCGCGACTTATGAGCCTCATCACAGATGAGTGTGCGCAATTCTTCAGACTTTGGAATCCAAATGCGGCCGTTGAGATATAACAACCCATCAGCTCGAGGTTCTAGTTTCTTCTCAATACCACAATCCAAGTCTGTCTTGAGTTGATTATCTGTTACTACTTGTTGTTGTGCAATACGAATCAAATCTTTCAAGTTTGGCTGTGTGTTGATCTCCATGGCTCTTACACGAATCGGTTTGACTGGTTCCTTGCGACTAAGAGCATCCGCCACCACGTTGGCTTTACCCGGATGGTAACGAATCTCACAGTCGTAATCAGTTAGAAGCTCAACCCAACGTCGTTGTCTCATGTTGAGTTCTTTCTGATTGAGAATGTGTTGAAGGCTCTTGTGGTCTGTGTAGATTACACATTTAGTACCATACAGGTAGTGTCTCCAAATCTTCAATGCAAAGACCACAGCCCCTAACTCAAGGTCATGAGTAGTGTAATTCTTCTCGTGAACCTTGAGTTGTCTTGAAGCATAAGCAATGACCTTGTCCCGTTGCATAAGTACACAACCAAGACCAAGGTTTGAAGCATCACAGTAGACAATGAAATCATCACTGCCTTCTGGAAGACTAAGGATAGGGGAATTACATAACTTCTGTTTAAGAAGTTGAAATGCATCTTCTTGTTTCTGTCCCCATATAAAAGCTTGACTTTTCTGAGTCAATGTAGTGAGTGGCAAGGCTATCTTAGAGAAGTTTGCAATGAATCTTCTATAATAACCTGCCAGACCCAGAAATGAACGAATCTCTGTGGGAGTAGATGGAGTAGTCCAGTTCTTAATCGCCTCAATCTTGGCTGGATCTACATGAATTCCATCTTTGTTTATGACATGTCCTAAGAAGTGAACCTCCTTTAGCCAAAATTCACACTTTGAGAATTTAGCATAAAGTTGTTCCTTTCTTAGTAGTTCCAAGACTTTCTTCAAATGATCCTCATGTTCTCGTTCTGACTTGGAATAAATCAGTATATCATCAATAAAGACGATAACAAACTGATCCAAGTAAGGCCTGCAGACTCGATTCATCAAGTCCATGAACACTGCGGGTGCATTGGTCAGCCCAAATGGCATAACCACAAACTCATAGTGTCCATATCGAGTCCTAAACGCAGTCTTTGGTATATCCTCATCATTTACTCTTAACTGATGATACCCGGATCGTAAATCAATCTTAGAGAAGCAAGTTGCTCCCTGCAATTGATCAAATAGATCATCGATCCTGGGCAGAGGATATCTATTCTTGATTGTCAACTTGTTCAGCTCACGATAGTCTATGCACATACGAAATGAACCGTCTTTCTTTTTGACAAAGAGAACCGGAGCTCCCCATGGAGAGAAACTCGGTCTTATGAAACCTTTGTCTAAAAGTTCTTGAAGCTGACTAGACAGTTCTTGCATCTCCGACGGTGCTAATCGATACGGTGATTTCGCCACTGGGTTTGCTCCAGGGACGAGATCAATTCTAAACTCCACTTGTCGGACTGGTGGTAGTCCAGGCAAGTCTTCTGGAAATACGTCTGGATAGTCTTTGATAACCGGTACATCTCCAACTGCTTTCTTGTCAGGTTTCTTTTCCACCACGTGAGCTAAGAACGCATAATATTTCTTCTTTAGATACTTCCTCGCCTTGATGCACGATACAATCTTCAATTCGCGGCAGGGTTTCTCACCGTAGACTATCATCGTTTCGCCGGACGGTAGGGGAATTCGAATAAGTTTCTCCGAGCATACGATTTCAGCATTATTCTTAGATAACCAATCCATTCCTACTACAACTTCGAAGCTTCCGAGAGTCATAGGAATGAGATCGATAGGGAAAAGATGGTCATTTAATCTTAGCTCACAAGCATTTATGATGGAATCTACAACTATGGTTTTACCATTCGCTACTTCTACAGTATAGGGAGCAGTAAGTGTGGATAGTTGCATATTAAGAACAGAAGCAGTATGAGCAGAGATAAAGCTTTTATCAGCACCAGTATCAAATATGATAGGAACATAGTGATTATTGATAAGAAATGTACCCGTGATGACTGCCGGCTCTTCACGTGCTTCAGCAGTTCCAATAACGAAAGCACGAGCAACAGCAGTATTGTTGTTGAGTTTCGGACACTGATTTCTGAAGTGTCCCTCTGCCCCACAATTGTAACAAACTCTTCCACCTGTAGCAGCAGAAGTTGTGGCAGCAGTTGTTGCAGCAGCAAGATGAGCAGATCGGCATGTAGCCGCCAAGTGTCCCATACGCCCACACTTGAGACACTTTCTGCATGGAATAGTGGGTAGATGATGGTATTGGCATCTGGTGCAGAGTGGAAACGAGCCAGTGTACTGCTTTCTGACATTAGCAGGTTGTGGCATAACAGTGAGGGGAGTAGCATGAGTAGGTGCAGCCGCAGTCAATGCTGCAAAGTTCTTGATTGTCTTTTGTTTCTTCTTCTTGGGATGGTGCTGTTCAGGCTTCTTGCCTTCTTCAATCTGTGCCCTTTTGAATCCCTTTCGGGTGAGCACCCCAGATTTCACATACTCTTCAGTAAGAGTAGCACCCAGTTGTATAGCAGCTTCCAAAGTAGTGGGGTTGTTCCCCATAACAGTTCCTCTAACCACTAGAGGCAAGCCTTCGATGTATTTCTCTATCCTGCGGGATAGAGGAGTAACCAGATGTGGTACCAAAATGCACAACTCATGAAAACGAGTTGTGTACTTGGCATTTTCGCCACTATCCTGCACCAGATTCCACATCTCCACCTCCAGTTTCTTTAGCTCGTGACGTGGACAAAACTTTTCCACCAGTAAATTTTTGAATCCATCCCATGGTAAGGCTAGGGCGACCTCACGTCCCCTGGTGTTCTTCTCAGAGTTCCACCAGGTAAGTGCGCCCTTATGAAATGCACTCGAGGCCATCTTGACCTTTAGATTTTCAGGGCATCCGGTGAAGTCCAGAATGTCTTCGATACTTTCCAGCCATTGCAGTAGGCCGGTAGCTCCTTCGGTACCAGAGTACTTAGGAGGCTTAGCATCGTTGAACTGCTTGAAAGTAAAGTTAGCAGTTCCAGCGTTTGTGGCATTTGAGTTGTGTGCAGAATCACCGGTACTTCCCCGAAGATTCTGGGTAATATCAGTGACCATGCCTGGGATCACATCCCTCATGTGAACAGCGATAGCTCGAGCAATCTTGTTAATTTCATCATCATTACCGCTTGTCGAACCCCCAGCATTTGGGTCTCGTCGAGGAGGCATTCTACGAATAGAAGCCACAAGCGGGTCAGTAATGAGAATGGATACAATTGAATTTTCATGATAAGGTCAGTAATATATCCATACTACTAGTATTATCATTCAATTGTAATATGATCCAGTACACGTATAAGTTATCAACTTATTTGTATACTTATCATGTGAATATGTACGATGTCTCATGATCTCTCCACCAAACCTACACACTGACACTTTCCCGATATACCGAAAATAGCTTATATATAGGGCTCACTCTCGCTGCCCACCACCGTTTCGGTATACCACGATCATGCCCTTGCTAGCATTTGGCAACACGTTTGTACTGGTTTCCATGTGTTTTCCATTGATTAAGAATCCCATGATCTTTGATCAACTTGAACTATGATTGATTCCATGATTGAACTATGATTATGTTATGCGTGCACCTACTAACAGTTGTTAACATGTAGAACTAAGTCATACGTGTGTTCTACACTTTCCTGTTAACTTATGCCAGTAAGTACTAATGATGTAATCACTTAAGAATTTCACTTAAGGTTTACATTTATGATATGTTCACAACTTGGTTGATTCACCATAATGTCTGGTTCATCCAAGTTTGAATTTCATTATGATTTGATTCACCAATGATTGTTTCCCAAATGTTTGTATCCCATGTGTTTTGACTAATGTTCCATGTGTCCAGTTGATCCCGAATCCTCACTCCAAATACAAACGCCGGATTCCCCCTAACATACTGAAATAAGCTTATATATAGGGTAAGCTCTCACCGACCCACCACTTACCTCAACACGTCAGCGTTAATCCGTCGTCTATATTTGGGGCTGAGATTCCAACTGTTGATTGATTATGATTGTCTCATGATTTCCTCTTGTTCTGTGATTCTGTTTATGATTGTGTAAACCATGGTCCTTAATTTACTAGAAACTAAGACCTTAGGTTTATGTATATGTGTCCTAGGTTAATCAACCTAGTTTCCCAATACTTACAGTACTGAGCATAATGATTTCCTGTGAGAACTTCAACTAAAGAATACTGTTACACAGATTCTTAGTTATAAAGTTCCTATGATAATGAACACCTGATAATGATAACAATGATAACAATGACAAGGATTTCAAATCTAAGTTCTAAATTAATAGACCTCAACCTTTGAATTCCTATAGTGATATGACAAGGATCTCAAATTCAAGTTCTAAATTAATAGATCTTGACCTTTGAATCCTATAATGAATATGACAAGGACTTTAGATCAAAGATAACCATCTTTGCCTCTAAATCCCATAATGAATATGACAAGGATCTTAGATCAAAGATACTAAATTAATAGATCTTTGCCTCTAAATCCCATAATGAATATGACAAGGATCTTAGATCAAAGATACTAAATTAATAGATCTTTGCCTCTAAATCCCATAATGAATATGACAAGAAATTCATATCAAAGATACTGAAACTACAGATCTTTGCCTCTGAATTTCTATAATGATCTCTGTGTGAGAATTTCAGATCAAGGATACTAAGAATACAGATCCTTGCCTCTGAAATCCTTAAATGCATATGTGTGAGAATTTAATTCGGTTTCTAAAATTATAGAAGTCCGATTCAAATTCTTTGACTCGATGCCTAATCTTAGAAAAATGTCCCTAAGATCTTTCAAGCTTATTGTAGACTTAATGCTTACTTAAGTTACTTAGATCCTAAGTATCCTCAAGCTTATAGCACTTAGTCCTATTGGGTAGCTTAGGTTATAGTCTAGGTCATTAAACATTGGGTTTTTCCTAGTTCTCTACAACCTTGGCTCTGATACCAACCTGTCACACCCCTGCGCCGCGTGCGGAATCCACGGCGCGGTGACGTATGATCAGTTGAATCATGCACAAGTATTGAATAAGAACAACCACAATGGATTACTACATTTCATAATGTTTAGACAGTTGATTAGTTACAGACAATCTATCTACCAAAAGTAAGACAACTACAGACCCAAAATATAGTTTACAAAATAAGACTCCAAACAAGACAATTAAACATTTAGGATTTAGTGAGTTACTATTCCATCCTAGCATGTTTCTTCATCTTGTTCTATCTTAGAATGGTCTCCTTAGTTGTCCCTGAGATTGTCTTAAACCTGATTACCTGAAACACGTGACAAGTAACTGTCAACTACAGACGTAGTTGGTGAGAACAATAGGTTTAAGCATTTGTAAACATGGGTATATGATATAAGACATAGGTAAGTTAAAGCATCATAAGATTCACACGGATGAGCTGCAACCCAAACTAACATCAAGTAAGAAAATGAGTGTAAACAGTCCAATCACTGTTTGCACATGAGTCAACATCTAATATCAAGTCCCAAACCACGTTTGGAGTTAGATAATATGTCAACAGTTTTGAATAAACCATATGTAACCGAAATCTGCAGTTAGTTTATAAAACAGATTTAAAAACTAACTGCAGCAATCGGCCTGCCCCAATGTATGTGTCCGCTTTCCCTTGTTGTGATCACCCAGTACTAACGCTAATGAATATGATACTTGATGGGTTTATAAGTTTGTTTACAACAAATGACACCATGTTTTCTGAATCTTACTTTAACCGGATGTGTTAATGTCTTATTGAAAACCTGGATTTAACTCCACGAGTTGAATCCTTTGTTTATGTAACATGAAATGAATCTCTTGATTTGAATACCATGATGTGAACAACTTGACTTGAATACCATGTTTTGAATCAATGAGTTTGAATACCATGTTTTGAACCAATGTGTTTGAATACCATGTTGTGAACCACTTGTTTTGAATATCATGATGTGATGACCTTGTATAACAACAAGGTTTATAGCAAAAGAAAGGTTGATGAAATCATTTGTTTAAAAATGTTTATCCTTTAAAAGATCATTTGAGTAAAACTGTTAATAAACCTTTCAAGAAAACATTTTAAAATCCTTTTTAGTAATAAGGGTTTAATAGTAAATAATTCCTTTAAAACAGTTGACAATTTCCTTAAACAGTTGAAGAATCACTTGGATTCATAGGATAAACCTGTAATGTTTATGAATGCACATACACTGTGCAATGAAACAAGATTGAAATAGCGGTTTTGATCACGTGTTCCACCCCAAAACAGTTATAAAACAGTAAAAGAGGGGCTAAAGTTCTCACCTGTCTGCAGTAGACTCTGAACTAAAACAGATAGCAAGTAGCAAACAGGACTTCTAATTGTTTCCTATAGCATTGTAATCATACATAAGATATAGGATTTATAATTGTATAGACGTTGATTCATTGATTGACTTGTGTTCTCATGATTTGATTGTTGTGAAAACTTGAATGTTATGATTTGAATCTCTTGATTGATCATGGGTCCAAGAAACTTATGAAATGTTCTTTGATGCATAATTCATATGCATAAAATGATATTTGTTTAAGAATTTGATAGCCATTGATTACCATTTGTTGTGAAAAGATGTTCAATTGATTTCAAGTCTTGTGATTGTGAATTCATCTTAAAATTAAGCTAAGTTTAGTTATAAACTTAAACTCAATAAGATCGAATTACAATCTACTTTGAGTAATGGCCTATGATGGGCCTTAAGCCCAATAAATCATAGTGGGCTAAATCAAAGTTCTATGGCCTCTTAGGTTAACAAAGGCCATTTGGGTGTGCTAGGAAGCCCATTAGAGGTGGTGTTGGCCCAACACTTGTACATAAACCGTGTATCGCGCCAAACACAATAGTAAACAATTTAGAATCGAAATGACCGAGTGGTCTTGAATTGGGCCTAAAGGATATGAGTCGGGCCATCCCATGTTTATGTAGGTCATATAATCTTCCAAGGTATTATTGGGCCACTTACTAATGGGATTGGGCCGAGTATGGTGGAATTGGGCCGAAAGTCTAATGGGCTGCCAACTTTGGCAGCGAACCCTCCCCCATTTCTGCTAAGGTTCGGCTAATGCAATCCCATAGTTCGTCTATCATGATTCACGAACCATGCAAGGGTTCGGCTTCGGAGAGTGAAGGGCCGAGGGTTCGTTGACATCAGGGTTCGTCCAAGAGTTCGGTCCTGATGATGGTTCGTGAAGTATAAACGGATGAAGGGTTCGGTATCTCCCTAAGGCTCGCAGCAGGTTTGTACAATGTGCAGGGTTCGTAGGCATGCATGGGTTCGTGAAAGGATTTTCATGCAGGGTTCGTCACCTGAACATGGTTCGGCTCACTCTACTGGTTCGTGTAAGACAATTAGGGTTCGTAGAAGGCTTGATGATCGACCACAGGCTCGTGAGATCCCCTATGGGTTCGGCAGCATGTTACACGAACCATGTAAGTTCGTGGAATCCCATTAGGGTTCGGTCAGCTGCAAACAAAGGTTTGGCTGACGAACCTGTTATCATCATCATCAACTTCATCGAACACCTGCACTCCAAGCTTCGATCTAAGCTGTCCTATCATCAGGGAGTGTAGTTGGAGGTGCGAAAATAAGTTTTGTGATGTAGAGATCGGCCATATGTTGAATTTCATGAACACACACCAAAAACCCTATTTTCCCGAGACTTCAAGATCAAATACCTCGAGATTGGCTGGATGAATCTGTGTAAATCTTGTACTTTCGAGTAGATAATGTTGAGAGCTTCGCGTGGACACCAAGAACGTCGAAATCCGTTGAGAAATAAGCGAGTTACGCGCGTTTAAAGTTCGGTTTTTCTAGAGAGAGAGGGAGTGGACGAAAATTTAGAGAGAGAATGGGTTGGTGGTGTAATGAATGCAAGAATAAGCCTTGTTAAAGTCTTTTATAGTTCGGTTGAAATTCGGGTTCGTTTCGGTCGCTCGGTTCGCGTTTCCGGAACGTAACGCGTATTTTACGCGGTTTTAACTAAAAATAGTTATTAAACTCATTAAAATGATGAGTTTCAAAATTGTAAAAATATAAAATAATTAATATAATTATTTTTACTCTTCGTGTGTTGTCGGATCGTTAAACATTCACAATTTACGTGTATACCCGCAATCGCGTACGTTTTCCGATCGTATTAAAATATTTAAAGATGTTTAATCGTAATTATAAGTTCAACATTCGTACTATTATGGATCGTCACCCATAACTATACTCAGTCTCGCTTACAGATTACGATCTTGGTTGAATTAATTAATTGTTATACTATTCGTCTCAACACTACGCACTAACACTAACCTGTTACACCGAACGCAGTATATGTATAGGGCTCACTCTCGCTGCCCACCACTGTTTCGATATAACAAGTTACTGTTCTTGCTTAGTGAGATCGACTGTAAATAGGTAATACATACTTGTTTTCCTGATTTCTAAGATCCTGTAACACACAAGCACACATTATGAACATACTGAATCACATTGATTGAACTGAACCATGAATAGACACTGTTCTAACACTGTTTACAACTACATGACTATATGCACAAATGTTACAGTGGTTGCAAGAAAGAGTGTTCATTCTTAAGAAAGACTCTGCCACAAAGGATCACATCATTGAAAACTTCAGAGAAGGAATGCTGAAGTTCTGTGAGCACATCAACAAACACCACAGGGTTCTCATGTTTTTGAAGAAAGAAAATGCTAAACTGCGTAAAGAGATTGGAGCTCTTAAAGGAGCCAAACCTGTCGATACTAAAGAAAATACTGATGTTGATGATGATAAGGATGATGATCTGGAAGGAAAGAAAAACAAAGATGATGATGACAATTACGATGATGAGAAGAAAGATGACAAGGATGATCATGATGATGATGATGATGATGATGATGATGATGATGACGGTGATGTAGGTCAAGGCAAGGAAACATCAAGCAAAAAGGATGATGAACCTGCTGATGACAACAAAGATAGAGATGATTCTGGAAATCCTTCAGCCTTAGAGAAGCCCCTAGACCCTTATGATGACTTATTTGGGGATCTTCCTGAGAATTTTCTGTTTGAAGGCTTTGGCGAAGGATTGAAGGATGCGGGTATTAGAGACTTGGTCACAGACGTGACTTTGGATTCAGTATTTGACGTGGTATGTGAAAAGGATCGTGATGAGTTAGTCTAATCTTCTGTGGGAGCATCCGAAGAAGAAGAACCAGAGAACATCATATTGGGAAATATCTCCACAGACCCTTATATTGACTATTTGTATGCTCAAAAATATGTCGATGCACTTGGACAGGAGGTCACATCACTAGGAAAGGTGATTGACAGTTGGTTTGATAAACAAGGTGATTGGACTCCTGCTCCCTTGGAAGTGCAGAAATCATGGATGGGTGAAGGACCCATTGAGGAAGATACTGAAGTGACATACACTTCCTGTTTGTCCCAGTGAAGGATCAAAAACCGATATCGATTGAAACAACACGTGAGAGATAGGAACGATATCACGTGTGTGCAAGAGAGACAATAATAAAGATAGAGATGAAGAACAGTGCAAAATATCCAATTCAATTGCACTCGGCTTCAATAGAGCCGACTAGTACAAAAGTTAAAAAATCCCATGAACAAAGAGAGAAAATATATCAATAAGCTCTAACCATAATTATGACTCAAAGAAGGGTTTATATACTACCCATAAAAGACTAAGGCCTCTTGGCCCATTTCCATTAAAGTAAAACCAAAACCAAAACATTCGAGAACCCCAACCATGTCGAGAACCTATTAACTAATCAACTTGAAACACCAAAACTTTAACATATTCCAACAATCCCCCCCAGTTTTGTGTTTCTTTATCACTCTTCTCCTTTGAAGGTTCATCAGCTTCACCACACTTAATCATGAGAGTAGAAGAATCTCCTTTGCCTCCTAACCATGCTTCATTCTTCACAATAACTCCAACATAAACAACAAATTCTAGTGCATCCTCCAAATGATCCTGATCCACTTTCATTTATTGATTGTCCAAGAACTTGATATCTTTTCACTTAAGCACATAAGATCAATTGGATCATAGAATTTGTACTCCACTTCTCCACATTTGATAATTACTCCATATGTTTGTTCATCAATGACCCAAAATTTGAAATTATACAGAACTCCTTCAGGTAAATCAGGGAGAATTGGTACCTTCTTCATCCATTCTGTGGCTGGCCATCTCACTTTAAAAACATCTATATCAATGGGATTTCCAGGTGAGTTTGTCTTCTTCTTTATTCTCACAGATTTAGAGAGAGTCATGTCTAAAAAGCCTTTCCTAACATGTTGCTGCAGTGAAGTATAGAAGCTTTCTCCTCGCTTGTTCTTGGTTGGATTAAAGAATCTTTGTCTTGCCAACTCCACCATGTCTAACACTGTCAATGACTTGAAGGAAGAGGGATGATCATAATACTTGATCCACTTGGTTAACTTTCTTCACAACCACCACAATTCCTTGACCTCATCATATCCCCAGCACACAATCCCAGATATATCCCCTTCATAGTTGAATCGAATGTCTCCCACATCAACAATAAACCTTGTACGTTTAAACTTTGCAGCATCTTTAGCCTCTTGAATAGTTCTTTCAGTGATCATCATGAGTTCTCAGGATTTTTCCATACTAACTTTGAATCTAGTATCACCAGCAAAGTATATCCTTATGTCACACCCACAAAATCCCACGTGAGGTGTCAGTCCGCATGGGTGTGACGTGGCCAGAATCACAGCTCTCGATCATATATAACGACTCTATGTGCGTTTGAAAAGAATGTTCGTAACAACAGTATTAACCAAACTAATTAATTAATATGCAGCATAATTTCAAAAGTGTAATAGCAGCGGGATGTAAAGAGTTTAAAATGCAGCGATAAGTAAAATGTTAGACACTACATTGTTTTAATACATAACATAAATGAAAAATGTTTGTCCAAATGACATGATAAGAATGCATGTAGTCCTATGCTCAGCCCTTATGTGCATTCCTGTTCGTGCAAGCTAGTTACCTTAGAATACATGTTTAACAAAAAGTGTCAACACATAGGTTGGTGAGTTCACAGGTTTTGATATATACATAAATATGCAAAAGAAATATTGTCACGTGTCATGCTGTTTATTATATGTTAGTCTCGACCCCTAGGCTCCAATTGCATTTTGCGTCTCTACCGAACTATACTTGGTAGCTCTTGCCTTCGCCATGTCTCATAATAACAATGCACGATGGGTCGAGATTACACACGTCCTGACCCCCAGTCAGTATTGGCGCCACGTGGGGTCCGTCACACTCAACACATCTATCTAAACTCCCCTCTTTGTTTGTTCATTAACGGCAAAACTGTGCGAGGCCTTTGTTACGATACAAAACTTAATGTTTGTGTAATAAATCAGCATACACAAATGTTTGTACAAGTAATAAATGTTTGACTCGATTTAACAAGTATTCTCCCTCTATTTTGAAAGTTTGCAAAAGAGTTAAAGAGGGGCCGTAAACTCATCTTAGTTGAATGTTGGTAAGCGTAAGCTCCTGATCTCACTGGCGAGTCGGTCACCGGCTACCTATATCGTATATCTTTTGTGAGTTCGTGTATGTGACCGTGTTTCGTGTTCTTGCTCGTGTTTGTGCTCAACAACCCTCGGTTGTTATGTTTGTCCATGTTGGTCCACATTGACCTTGTTTGTTCGTGTTAGACTGTGTTTGACCGTGTCAAGTCAACACCCGTTGGTGAACCATGTGTCGGTTATAATTCATGTAACATTCGTTATTGTGCACATAGTGCGTAAAACACATAAATCACATTAATGGACAGCTTACTATTTAAAGTAAGTTTCCATTTTTAGAAAGTTCACAACACATTTCATTTTAATAGTTCTAACATGCTCATTATTCCTATGTGATTATGTTAACACATAACACGTTGTTACAAACAATCAAATAAACATATAAACCGTTTTTAGTCATTAAAGTTTCCTCAAATGGAAAGTTTCTATATTTAGCATAATTAACATCAAGAATCACATAACTTATCACACAATAATCGTATTACATCATTTTAAGCTATTTATCATGTACAAATCAAGTCTTGTATATCTATTTTCATGATTTCACCAAACAAGGTTTCTAAAATTAGAAGGTTTGTAAAAATCAAGTTTTAATAAAATAAAATCACCTACAAATCGTTCATAACATCATCCATGACGTAAATCAATCACACTATATCCTAAAGTCATTTTATTTGCACATTATTCACCACAAAAGTTTCTATTTATAAAATCATTTAGCAGAACACTTATTTCTTCAAATCTTGTACACCATTTTGTCAAAATCCATCATATAAATCATATATCACCATTTCAAAGTTCATGCATATTCATATTACCTCTTCTAATGAGATTTGCACAAATAAAGTAACTATATTTAGTAACTAGGCCCATAATGGCCATAAATCACTGTCTAATCCTTTGTAACACCTCACACAACCCAAATAATCATTCCTGAACATTCAAAATCCTTTTGATATCATTAGACCATGCATGCATGTTAATAAAAATGATCATTTTAACATCTATGAACAAGTTAAGCATCATGACACACCTACAACATCATGGATCATCATTTACTATCAAGATACTCAATTAGATCATTCTAGATCATCATAATCAATAGCAAGATCATGAAACCCAGATTCAAATCATCAAAGTTTCGTGCATGTGATGCTAGTGTGCTTGCATGTGGGTTTCATGCCTTGCATGTGTGTTTTTGAGTGTGAAGAGTGTGCGATGGCCATGGAATTACCTTCAAATGCTCCAATAATGCAGAGATGATGAATCAATCAGCTCCCTAGCCTCCTGAATAGTTGCGTTAGGCAGAATCAAGAAGATGGTGGGGGCGTTAAAGCTTTCTTGGTGGATGTCAAGCCTCAATCTTCAAACTATGAGCTTCAAAATGATCTTCAATGGCTTCCAAGAGGTGAATCAGGGTGTTTTGCAGAGGATAAGGTCGAGTGATTTCGTGCTAAGCCGGATATAATGAGTGGAAAAAGTACGGTAGCCATGAATGTCTTGGTTTTATATATAATTGGCGTCTGGGTGTCGTCGCGTACCGCCAAGGGGGCTCCCAAAGGGCTTGGCGTACCGCCGCGGATTTCGGGATTCAAATTCCATTGCCCACTTTCCGCGTACCACCGAGGCCCACTCCAAGGCCCTTAGCGTGCCGCGAAGGGTTCCGGTTGAGTCTTTTTCGACCAATTTCGATGTTTTGGTGTTGGTGCACGAAATGTCCCTAGTTCAGTTTTGTATGATCTTTTGATGTATAAAGTTTATATCATTAATGAATAAGTATTTCTATCTTGTTCTTAATGTTTATTCAAGTTTATATGTGTTTGATTGTGTTTAACATTGATTATATATGTTTATAGACCCATTCGGGCGAATGACACTAAGAATGAAGTTATTCGGCCGAATGAACGCTAACAGAATGTCTTGGGCGATCGAATGAATCACCCGCATGACACATTCGCTAGTCCAAGCTCATTCGGCTGAGCCATTCGCCGAATGAGTTGTTTCGGCCACTCATTCGGCCGAATGAGTACAGTCTATATATACCAACCCAAACAGATTCAAACCTAACTTTCATGAGCCCTCCTTCTTCCCAGAGCACTCCAGTGTCAAACCCTAGAAGTTTTGAGTGGTTCTTGCTGTCCAAGTTCGATTCTCAAACCGTGGTGTTCAATCTAGCTTCAAACGTTCATCCTTTACCTTCGGATCACCACGGTTGCTCTTGGTTTCGATTGGAAAACCCTGGATTAGGATTCCGCACTATTCCTGAGGCTTTTGAGCAGATCTCCATTGGAACCGGATTGTTTCCGGGCTCCTAGTTGGTCCTACAAAGTGGTATCAGAGCTTTGGCTCTTGATACTGCTCGATTTCCATTCCAAATCATTGAATCAGATATTGGGTGTTCGAGATCTGCAAAAACCCTAAGTTTCTTACCCTCCAAGTCATTGTTTCATTGAAAATCTATGGGTTTTTGTAGTTGTTTTGTCAAATATTTCATCCCAATTGGTTGGTAGTCATGTCTTGATGTTCTGTATCAAATTTGGTGCTTAGATCTTGTCAAAATTGAAAGTTATCGCGATTTTTGCAGCTGAACACCCCAGATAGCCCGAATGAGCTACCCGACCGAATAGATCACCCAAATAGCCCTCATTCCGCCGAATCAGTCTCATTCACCGAATAGCTCTCATTCGCTTGCTCATTCGCCGAATAGCTTCAGTCGGTAGTTCACTCATTCACCAGACCCATTCGTTTGGCCTAGTTGTCTTTCTGAGTTTTTCATTCGGCTCTCAAGCTATTCTGACTTCATTCTCTCAGCTTATCAACTTCATTCGCCCAGTTCAAGTTCTTTCGGCCCCCGATATTCGGCCAAAGTAGAGCCATTCGGCCATCAGATTTCAGAATTTTCTAAGTGTTGGACACTTTTGATCTTGACTTTATGGAGGACTTAGCTTTGATGGCGAACCAGAATCATCGCATTCAAACATTGTTGCTCACTCAGACAGAGACGGGGAACTCTAATAAAGCTCCCAAGTCGCTTTCATTAGATGATTATCCCCATTGGAAGTACTGGTTTGAAATCCACATCAATGGAGTTGATACTAACTTGTGGATGACGATAGAGAGTGGTTATCTAAGACCTCTGAATAAAGATGGGACTCCAATTTTAGTCACACGGATAACTGAACCACAGAGGAAGCTACATGACTATGAGAAGAAAGCTTATGCTATTTTGTCCCAGTCCATTGCAACTGATATTTTTCATCAGTTCAGACAGTTCACATGTTCTAAGTTTCTATGGGATGCTTTACAACAGAGATATGAGGGAAATGATGCATTAAAGAACATCAAGTCCAAAGATTTACGGAAGGAGTTTAACAGTTTCATGTATGTGGGAAACGAATCACTTGATGACCTGATTACAAGATTCTACCATCTTCTGAGTGAGTTGTTTAATCATCAAGTCAAGACTACAACTCAAGAGAAATTTTAGTGCTTGGCAGATGCGCTACCTCCAAAATGGGAGTCATTTCTGATGGTTTTAAAGCATAATGAGATGATGGAAAACATGGACATCAATGATTTCATCCAGAAGTTGAAAGAGCAGGAAATTGAGAACAAGTGGAAAGCTAAGAGAGTTGCTCAAGTTCAAGACCCTTCACTGTATTATTCTACTCCTACTGTAGAGAGAGCCTCTTCCCATTCTCCACTGAAGACTGCTTTTGTCTATCAGACTTCTGAAGCTCCATCTTCCTATCAAATTCATTTCAGTCAATCATCTTCATCATCCAGCTCTCAGAAAGAAAGTGGTCAACCAGTCACAAGTCTTAAGACTGACAACTTTGAGTAAGTGACTGTAGAGATTGCCAAAAAGCGTATGGGTCTTCTGTCCACTGTTGTTAGTTCCTATGATGGATTAGTAGCAGTACAGATTGGCAATCCTTATCTGACTAATGATTATTATTCTCATATAGACCCAGATGACATGGAGATGATTGATATCATGTGGGCTCTGGCTAGTGCTGTGAGAAGAGCAAAGGATTTTGTGAAAAGGACTGGCAAAGACATCAACCTGAATAAGGTTTCTAAATTTGGTTTTGACATGGCATCTGTCACTTGCTAAAATTGTGGGGAGAAGGGACACTTTGCAAGACAGTGCAAATAGCCAAAGAAGTCAGGAAACAAGAATCCTTTTCAGCATCAGAGATCTTCTGCATCAAATCCAGAGAGAAGACTTGTGCCCATTGATTTTCCTGCTCAGGCTGGTTCTTCAAATGCAAGTAAAGCATTGATGGTGCAGCAGGATGAAGGTGCGAATTCGGACTTCATATTCAATACTGATAAGGGAGGACAGGATAAAGCGTGTGCTGCTGCAATTCTGAAGACTGATGAGTCTTGTGAAGAAAGCACTTATGGAGAAGCACAGATCAGTCTAGAAGAAACATCTGGTTCACAGCCAGAAAGCATTTCAGACTCAGACACTCAAGCAGATTATGATGCTGATATTGAAGAACTAGTAACTCAGTTTGCTTTAATGTGAACACATCTGCTACTTCTGCTGCCACTTCACAATCAGATCAGGTAGATAATGAATGCTCTTCTTCTCATTCTAGGTGTTTTAACTGTGTTGACCTTGACAGTAAGGTCCTGGCTTATCAGAAGCACAATGCTGACTTGATTAGCGATCTCAACCAAATGATTGAGGCTAACAAAATTTTAAAATCTAATGAAAAAGATTTTCAAGATAAAATCAATTTGTTAAACAGACAGTTGCATGAGGCTGAGATCGCGGTTCTCAACAAGCAGGATGCAGTTACTTCTTATCTATACACCATAAATGAGACTAAGAAGATACCTGCATAGTCGAGTATGACTTATTATACATTAAGCCAGAAGCTCAAGAGCTATGGGCGCTCGTATTACATTATTGAGCCCCACCAATCTTGAACAGCTTTGTCAATTCCCCAAATGACAAAGATGTTAAAGATTTCCAAGTTAAAACTCCATTAGTAATTGATTCAATTGGAATGATTACTGATGAGGGTTCCTCATTGCCTGAGAAATCTTTTATGGAGGTAATTGTTGAAGATTGGTTCTCAGATTCTGAGGATGAATCTGATAATTCATCTGATGGTATTGTTGCTCAGAATCAGACACATGTATTCATGAAAGGTGACCCAATATCATCTTCAAAAATCTATCAAGACTTAGGTTTTGTGAAGGCTTCAAAAGAGAATGAAGCATGTGTGTTTAACAAGATTGACAATCTTGTTTCTAATGGGAAAAAGGGTTTGGGTTTTAAGCAGAACAAGACCAAAACAAATGTTTTTAAACAACAAAATCAGTATTTTTCTAAAATCAAACATTTTCATCAAAAAGATAACAAAGTTTTCTTTGAGTGTGGTGCACCTGGACATGTTGTTAGATTTTGTCCCCAGTAGATCTGACCTAAGGTTGCACCACCCATAAAACTTAATCAGAATTTTAACATAACTGTCAAATCTGATTCTAAGTCAACTTAAGCAAAACCAAACAACCTAATATGGTTAAACCTTTGGATAAGCGTAAAGGGAAATTGGTGAACTTGGATGTTTCCAAAGTGGTTAACGTCAATCAATCAAAGCCATCATCCATTTACTTGAAAAACTCTTTCAGTAAAAACATTGTCTAGAAAGTCAAGTCTTCTGAGACTTCTGTTTTACACACTCCAGATAAGGCAACCCCTGATGGTAAATGGATTGATGTTTGGATCCGAGACTCTTTGGGTCAACCCAAGATTGTAAAGGCTTCGGTTCCCAAGTTGAACTAATTGTTTGTGTTTGTGCAGGTTGTCCTAACAACTTCTCTTAACAACTCTTGGATCGTTGATAGTGGGGCTTCTAGGCACATGACTGGAGATATATCGTTGCTTATCAATGTCAATTCTATTTGAGGTGGTTATGTAGCGTTTGTTGGTGATAAAGGCAGGTTCATTACAGGAGAGGGTATTCTATCATATGGCCAAGTTTCTTTTGACAAAGTCAGATATGTCAAGCAATTGGAGAATAATCTTATTTCAGTGTCACAGATCTGCGACAAGCATTATAAAGTTCTTGTTGACGACTCCAATTGCTACATACTCAACCAAGCTGTGTCTATTCCTGAAGATTGGATATTGATGTCAACACCCCGTAAGCATGACTTGTATGTACTCAACATGGCCACAACTTCAACAACATCCTCCACAGCTTCATGTTTTATGTCAAAGGCAACTGAGAAAGATTCTATTATGCAAGAAAGGAAAGCAGACCAAGCAGTCTCATAAGCTGAAAAAGTTTCATTCAATCACTATTCCTCTTGAGCTTCTCCACATGGATTTATTTGGTCGAGTAAATCGCAAGAGTATACCTGGAGATCAATACTATCTAGTCATCACTGATGAGTATTCCAGATATTCTTGAGTTTTCTTTTTAAAGGAGAAATCTGAAACGTTTGACTGTGTTCAAGTGTTGGTGACCAAATTTGAATCTCTTTATAAGCTCAAGATTCGTATGCTCAGAACAGAAAACTGGACAAAGTTCAAGAACCACAACATGGAGAACTTATGTAATGCACGGGGCATTGTCCAACAACTTAGTGCTCCACATGTCCCGCAAATGAATGGTGTTGCTGAGCGAAAGAACAGAACTTTGATTGAGGCTGCTAGGGCGACCCTTGCTGATTCATCTATTCTAGTTCAGTTCTAGAATGAAGCTATGGCAAACGCTTGCTACACACTGAACCGGGTATTTATAGTCAAGAGACATGGGAAGACTTGCTTTGAGCTGCTCCACAACAGAAAGCCTAATCTTAAGTATCTTGAACCTTTTTGTGCACCATGCACGATGCTTAAGAAACACGAGCAGGAAAAGTTTAATGAGAAGGTGGAAGAAGAAGGGTACTTTCTTGGGTACATCACTCCTAATAAAAGGGTCTACAACAAATCAACTCATAATGTGGAGGAGTGGTACCATGTTGTTGTTCAGAGACACCCTATGCCCCCACCTAGAAAAGGTCCAGACTGGATGTTTGACTATTCAGACCTTTTCGACTCTTTCAATATGCCTCCAATATACTCAGATGAAGATGTTACCGTTCAAATGATGTATGATGCAAATAATGCACCTGATGAACCTGTGCAACCTTCATCAGCTTCAATTCCCACAGAACAGATAAATGATGACAGCTCAGACACAGATGATAACCCAGTTCAGCCAGCTGCCCCCGAACCAAATGTTGACAATCTTGTACCTGGACTTGAGGACTTGAACCTGATCAACCTTGATCCACAGACTGAAGTTCCAGCTCATCCTGTTGGAAGAATCAATCGCATTCATCCTCAGGAGAACATTATTGGAAGTCCACTTGATGGGGTTAAGACAAGAAATCAGCTATCTTTAAGATGCCTTGCAGATATTCTTGACTTTGCTGATTTGAACTACTATGCCCATTCTTGCTTCATCTCTCAAGTTGAATCACACACTGTCACCGAAGCATTGAGAGAAGAATCATGGGTTGATGCAATGCAAGAGGAACTTATGCAATTCAAGAAATTAG
The DNA here is from genome assembly GCA_009363875.1 of Mikania micrantha. NCBI lineage: Eukaryota > Viridiplantae > Streptophyta > Magnoliopsida > Asterales > Asteraceae > Mikania > Mikania micrantha. The sequence goes on from CM018692.1 coordinate 52,409,850, forward strand.
GTTTTTGCCAACTTGTTGACAAACCGAAAGGTGCAAAAAATTATAGGCCCCAGATGGGTTCTTTGTTGCAAAAGGGACAATCACGGGATCGTTGTGCGAAACAAAGCACGTCTGGTGGTTCAAGGATTCAGACAGATTGAAGGACTTGACTATAATGAAGTGTTTGCACCGGTTGCTCGTCTCGAAGTAATCTGTATCTTCTTGGCATACGCAACCTTCAAGAAATTCAAAGTTCATCAAATGGATGTCAAGAGTGCATTCCTTCACGGTGTGATTAGTTAAATAGTGTATGTCAGTCAACCTCCCGGGTTTGAGGATCCATTACATCGTGACCAAGTCTAAATGCTAGACAAGGCTTTATATGGATTGCATCAAGCACCACGAGCATGGTACGAGACACTCTCCAGTCACCTTCTGAAGAACGTGTTCAGAAGAGGTGTCATTGACTGCACACTGTTTATTCGAGAGAAGGATGGTGATTTACTCTTGGTGCAAGTTTATGTGGACGATATCATTTTCGGTCCTACAAATGATAGTCTGTTCAAGGAATTTGAGAAGGTCATGAAAGACAAGTTTGAAATGAGCTCGATGGGGGAGATGAAATGTTTTCTCGGGTTGCAGGTGGATCAATCTGAGGCAGGAATTTTCATTCATCAGACCAAATACGTTGGTGACATTCTGAGCCGGTTCAGTATGTCCGATGCAAAGCCTGCTGGTACCCCACTAGCTGTTAATCACGGGATTACACCAGATGAAAAGAGGGAGTTAATCGATGCCACTCTGTATCCAGCAATGATTGGATCTCTCATGTATCTGACTGCTTCTTAGCCAGATATCATGTTCGCCACATGCCTGTGTGCTTGCTATTAGTCCAAACCAAGAGTATCACATCTGATTGCTGTGCAGAGGATTATGCGTTATCTGAAGGGTACTCTTGATCTTGGCTTATGGTATGCTAATGATGATAACTTTGAGCTTACTGCATACAGTGATTCAGACTATGGCGGATGCAAAAGGGATTTCAGGTCAACATCAGCTGGATGTCAGTTCTTTGGGACCCATTTAGTTACCTGGCAATGCAAGAAGTAGACGTCGGTGTCTACTTCAACCTGTGAAGCTGAATACATTGCTGCTGCTAGTTGCTGTTCACAAATCATCTGGACACAACAGCAACTCAGGGACTATGGGTTACATTTTTCTAACACTCCTATTTATGTCGATAATACTGCTGCCATAGTTGTCACTAAGAATCCAGTCCAGCACTCGAAAACCAAACACATCGACATCAAATATCACTTTATATGTGATTGTTTTGAAAAGAAACTCATCGATGTTGTTAAAATACACACCGATCACCAGAAAGCCGATCTGTTTACAAAATCTTTTGATAAACCCAGATTTTTATATCTGCTATCGGCTAATGGTGTTTTTCAAAAGGATGAAGTCATTCCTTTATCTAAAACTAACAAATAATCATCGATTTTATTAGTTAGTTTTATTTTTTTTTATTTTTCATTGTTAAGTATTTCTGTTATTTCTTTTATTTAATCAAAACCTAAAAAAAAAGATTTTATGTTTTAGGTTTTTAGGGATAGAAAAAGTAGGTTAACTAAAAAACCAAAAACATCTGAAAATTTTGAAAAATACAAAAACATTTAAAAAATCTTAAAAAATGAGAAAGTAATGTGTTAACCTGTTATGTTTTAAAAGCAAAATGAGAATTGTGAATTGATGTACTGATAGGTCGACTTTACAAAATGTATAGACAATTTGTGACGGCTTAGAAAGTTTGATTTGTGGGATCCGTTTTAGAAAACCAAGTGATAAACAGTTTCTGACTCAAATCAGGCATACACCTATTATCATAGGATCTAATAAGGTTTCCAATGATTCATGAATTCAAGTCTGTACACGTGCCTAACTGCTTTGTAAGGACCTAGCTGAAGCCGTCCATTCAGATGAGAATAATTGAATCATAAGAAAATAAAAGAAAATCAAGCTTGTATTAAGCTTGGAAAATACAAAAATAAAATAAGTTCGATTCCATACACGTGCCATATTGCTTTGTAAAGACATAGCTGAAGCCTTCCATTTGTATAGAACAAATTGATCGTGTCAACACAATTCTGTATACGTGCCATATTGCTTTGTAATGACCTAGCTGAAGCCATCGATGAGAATGTGTTGAAAATGAGAGACAAATTAAAAAGAAAAATACAAAAAGAGAATAAATTGGAACCTTATAGAATTTATGATGATTAGTACTAAGTTATGCAGAGATGAGTTACAAACTGGTTTTGATCTTTATTGATAAAGAAATGGGTAACTCAGTCAGAAAACATGAGTGATCATCAAATTTTTCTAGAAGTTATGTATTGTCATGCTAAAAAAGGAAAAATATATCAGTAATCATATCACAAGACAAATGTTTCTGAAGTGAAACATTCAGTAATGTTGATTTGATGTGACTAGGTGTATGTGTTAGTTTCTCAATATACTTCTCACAAAAATATGTGTTTCTTTGTTGATTAGTTGTTAGTTGTACAGTCGTATTTTGTTTCAGAAAAATACAAAATGATTTTATATTTTTTTCATATTTGTTTTAGATGATCATTTGTGTGTTCGGATGTTCAATCATCCATGAATCCATAACCAACCAGACTATTCTTCATAATGGTATCTGTTTAACTGATCAAAATGTTAAAATTTTGAAATTAAGTTGTGTTTTGTGAGTGCCAAGTTTCATTCGTATGAACGAACAAGGAGAATAGGCCATTCAACCGAATGAGATCATTCCAGCGAATGAGTCTTTCGGCCGAATCAACCTAGGCCGAAGTAACTCAGTCGGCTGTCTCATTCGCCGAATGAAATTGTTTTTTAAGGGCTTATTTCGGCCGAATGAAATTGGGGTGAAGTAACTCATTCGATTGAATCATTCGCCGAATGAAGGTTCCTATTTAAATGGTTCCTTCGGCTGAACCACCTCATTCTCCCAAAACATATTCTCCTAAAACACATTCTCTCGCCTACTCTGTGTTCCATTCACTCGAAACACCTTCTCTTTTCGGTTCATCAGATTTTCACCGATTTTATTGTACCATCTGCTGATATTTCGTTGTGTGATTGTTACAGGTACTTGTGGATCAAAGATTAGAAATTTTTGTCCACGGATTCGTTGAGAACAGACCAAGTTTTAGGGATTTAGGGTTCTAAACCATCGCCACTCAATAAATGTCAAAATAGAACTCTAAATCACTTAATATGTTCATTAAAAACCTTAATCGGTCGGTTCTGAATGTATTGGTACAATTTTTGTGGACTGATTTGGATTTTTGTTAACTTGGAATTTGAACTTCATACAGCCGAACGAATGAAGCTCATTCGGCAGTTAAGGGCCGACCGAATGAACCCAACGATCGAATGGAGTAATACGGCCGAATGAACCTCATTCGTTCTCTACTCTCATTCGCTGGTTATTCAGTTGACCAGCCTCATTCGCTGTCTCTTCTGTTGACCAAGTTCATTCGGTCAACTTATTCATTCGCCCAAGGGTTATTCGGCCAGATCAGTCTCATTCGTTCAAATGTTATACTTGTAAAGTTTTCTGATTTGATTCAATTGTTTAACTGATGTGTACTAATATGTTTAATTCTTTGTTTTTCAGTATGGGAGAGTATAAATCAGTGACCAAGAACAACATCTGCGCTCATCTGGATCTCACCACGGCAAATGCCCGACACTTTACTGAGATTATTACTTTCTTGAGGCTTTCCAGGATCTTTACTGCCATATCTACTGTGTATGTGCCATATCTACTGTGTATGTGCCATATCAGTCACATCAGCAGGATTTCTGGAAATCTGCTAATATTGATTACGAGGTTGAGCCACCGGTTATTAGGGGCAAGGTGCAGGGTCATTATGGTGTTATTTCTGCTGAACATATCAGGAGGATATGTGGATTCCATGATGTGTCACACCCCGAGCCGGCAGGATTGGATCGGAAACCCCGTCGGGCGGAAGGTTCCCGGGGCGCGATATCGTGGGTGATAATCGTGATGATCAGATTGTTTACATTGCACATGATATAAATGAGAAATGCTAAATAAATTATAATTACAAAGTTAAATTACATCAGTATCGTTTATAATTTAACAATGTAAATCTACCATAAACATCATAAAGTTTCTATCTTGTATCTACACAAGATATACAAAATATATTGTATAATGATATTCCCAAAAGTATGCAGGTCCAAAAATACTAAGTCTTCTATCTGAAGTCCTAGTCCAAAAGCAATAACTTCTTAATTGACCTGTTCGTCACCTGAGAAGTCATGCAAAAAGATCAAGTCAACACATGGTTGGTGAGTTCATATAGTTTAGTAATTGAAAATGTTTTGTAAACCCTTTTCGATAAAGACCCTAACCTCATTAACATCACATGAAATATCCACATTGGTATGTTTATATATAGGGCATACCCTTGAGTCGAGCCTACAACCCGCCCAGATGCCGTCCCACCACATACTAGTATGCATATGACACTGTTGTTAACGATAATTAAGCATTTTTACCTAACACACACTTCCATTCACTGTAGTTCAAATGTACCCTCAAAATCTCTATTAAACACTCGGGTAACAACCTTAATCTCATTAACATCACATGCATCATCTAGATCGGTATGCTTATATATAGGGCATACCCCTAAGTCGAGCCTACAGCCCGCCCAGACGCCGTCCCACCACATACTAATCCACATGGGACATTGGTGTTAATGAAAATTAAGCATTTTACCCCTACCATTAACCCAACGATTCTTCAGTTCTTTGTTCCTGTAAATACAATAATTTGGAATCTTTGTTGATTCCTTAAGTTCATCACAATATTGATCAACCACAGTAATTGTAGAAACAGTTATAAATGCTTAATTAAATAAATAAATAAACATTTAATAAAAATCTAAATCCTAATGATTGGGCCTTGGTCAACTCGAGTAGACTATTCTGTCAATCAAAGTACTTAGTAGTTAGAGAATTCTGTAAATATCATCAAACATATGACCTACAAATCAAACGGTCTAGCTAGGACTTCTTGAAATGTAGGGTTTTTGTTTCGTTCTTGATTCGTTTTGTTTCGTTGGCATATGTTATCTTTGATATTTCCCAGACTTTCCCCTGAAAATGATTTATTGATTAGTCATATTCTATCACAAGATGTACTTGATTCGTTGATCATGGAATACTAGATTTGTTAATCAAATGTACTCTTGATTCGTTGTTCATCAAACACTTGATTCGTTGAACATCGAATATTAACTTTGCAAAGATAGTTTCGTTTGATTCATTGAACTCACACTTGTTTTGTCAAAATAGTTTCGTTTGATTTGTTGAACTCCCACACTTCTTTTGTCAAAATAGTTTCGTTTGATTCTTTTGAACTCACACTTGTTTTGTCAAAATAGTTTTGTTTGATTCGTTTGAACTCACACTTGTTTTGTCAAAATAGTTTCGTTTTATTCGTTGAAATGTTTAGTTTAACTCAATTATTCACTTAAATTATAAGTAAATAAACTTAGTAAAACCTGCAGAAAATTTACCTAGACATGATCTAGGTTAACAATTCACATATAAAACATATATTAAATAAAAGCATTTAAGTATACAATTTAAATAAAACTGTTTACGCATGCTTCTCAGCCCCGCGTTTTAAAACAAAATGTTAGAAAAGGGGCAATGAACTCACCTGTGTTGCTATGTAAATGATCTATCACAAAATGCGCGCTCTTGTTGTAGTTTAGGTTTCTTCAGTTCCTGAGTTGTTTTAAAAGAATTCGAATGCAATAGGTACACGTATTAGTCGTCGTATCTAAGGCTTGGTCTCTATGTGTGTACTTAGTGTCCTAGATACTAGTGTACATCTATGACTCAACAAATTAATCTTGTTTTATTACCCATTTGTACCCCAAATCCCATGATTTGTTAAAACAATCTATCTTTTAATTCTTTTACGAAATTCGGGCAGATTTTCCTTTGTTTTCAGCTCGAATTCAGACAATTTATATTGTCCATTTTTTATCCACAATTTCCCAAACAATCTAATCACAATAAGCCTTTAATCAAAACATTTATAATTAAATTCCATTTCAATTCAATATTAAGTCAAAATCAATTAATTAAGCTAGCAATCTATAAATTGGTTTCTTTTATTAACATCTCATTACTCCTTGAATCAAATAAGCATTTTCAATATGATGGGCCTTAGTTAGCCCATTGGGTCCATATCGGCCCGTTTGATAAACTTTGATCGCGTATTGATAACAAACTTTGATTTTGATCCATATGAGTTCTTGGAAATCTTTCACGTGTGTTAAACTTAATTAATAGATGTTAACATTCATTTTGATATGTTATTGTGTTTCATGAAAGCCCATATCTCTTAGTGACTCTACGTATTAGTCCATGCACAAACACACACATACTTCATGCATGCATGTATTCTTAGCTCGTTTCTAGAACTTGAATTCTCATATGTACATTCCCGTGGTTCTTAGGCTTAAGTTCATAACCCTTAGTCCATCACAACACTAATTCGATAGCATTTTGGGTTTGGTATCCCCCAAGGAGCAGCAAACCTTTTCATGCAATCTCCTTCGGTTCGGCTAGCACTTAAACCCTAACGAACCCTTAGGGTTCGGCTATGATGAGGGAAGGTTCGGCCGAAGGAGGATGGTTCATGGTCTTGATGGTTCGGCTACACTAACATAGGGGTTCGGCACTAATGGTTCGTATCTATCAAGGTTTGCATGGCCAAGGTTCGGCCATGCATGGTTCGTTGCAGGGTGATGGTTAGGTGGTAGTAGGTTCGTGGCTCGGAGTAGACAGGTTCATGAAACAGGGTTCCTAGCAGAAAAGGAAGGTTCGTCGGATAGGAAAGGTTTGGCCAGGTTTCCAGCTTTATCACCATAAGGTTCAGCCAGGTTTCCAGCTTTATCACCATAAGGTTCGGCCGCCTATTGATGGGTTCGTCCGATGAACTGACGAACCTGTAGTGATTTAGGCATCATCATCTTCATCCTAGGGAGCTAAATCTGTTACAAATCCACTCCTAACAGTACCTAAATACGTATAACACCTTAATCCAAGTGATTTAAGTGTTTAAAATCGATTAACACTACAAAAACCATATAAATCGTGAAACAAACACACTAAGCCGAATTTAAAACTGAAAGTTACCTCCAAATCAGTGTATGAACGTTTAAAATTCTTGTACTTTCGTGATCTTCGTGAAGAGGTGGTCGTTTTGGCACCAACTAGGCTTGAATCCGACGAGAAACGTGCTCCAAATCTTAGAGAGAAGGTTGTGTTTTAGAGAGAGAGTTAGTGAGAGAGTGAGAGAACGAGATGAGAGAGAGAGAGAGAGTTGAATGGTAGTGGTTGTGGCGTTTAATTGCCACATTAAATGTCTCAAACACCCGGTAGTTCGGTCTAGTTCGGTTTCGCGTAATATGCCGGTTCGCGAGGTTTTCGCGATTAAACAACACAGTTTATAAAAATAATATTTACAAATATATTTAAGTTGTGATTCCTAATAAATTAACTAATATCTCTTATTTATTTTAAAATTTTCAGAATTATTTAATCAACTATTCAAATTGAATCGTACGGTTGTCGCGTGTATTCGTTCGAATCGTCACCCGTACGAACACGACGATAACTACACTTTTCAATATTGTTTTCTAATTATTGGATATTATTCAGAACGTTAAACCTTCAGATATATTCGTACAGATCGTCACCTAGATGAATAACCCGTCAATTTAGCATTCACATAACAATACCCGTTCTGTTTTGTTCTGTATAGCCTCACATACGTTTATACATAATAAATCTTAACAAGAAATCACATGATGGTTCTGTATTGCCAGATAATTATCTGACTCCAAAACCAAAATTCTGAATTTTGTTTCTGTTAAATGTTTCTGACTTGTTTGACAACACCAAATGATAATAACAATGGATATGAATAGAAAATTGCACTGAAATGTATGTAGTTCGTACCTGTTCACTGTTCATGTTACTGTGTAGATCACTGTTCTGGTCACGATTCCGGCATTGATGTTACAGTCTCCCCTTGTTAGAGAAATTTCATTCCGAAATTTAAGAATCGTTATCAGGTACGGCTTCCTCTGTAAACAGATGGTGATACTTCAACTTCATGTGATCCTCGCGTTCCCAAGTAAACTCGGGTCCATGCTTTGAATTCAATCGAACCTTGACAATCGGAATACGGCTTTGCTTCAGTTGTTTAACTTCACGATCAAAAATTTCTAAAGGTTCTTCGATAAAGTGTAATTGCTCGTCCACTTGAATTTCTTCGATTGGTATGACGAGTGATTCGCCAACAAAGCATTTCTTAAAGTTTGAGACGTGAAACACGTCATGCAAACCTCTAAGTTCATTTGGTAGTCTTAGTCTGTACGCTACAAAACCAATACGTTCAATAATATCGAACGGTCCCACGTATCTTGGTGCTAATTTGCCTTTATTTCCAAAACGAACTACGCCTTTCCATGGGGATACCTATAGCATGACACGGTCTCCCACTTGAAATTCCAACGGCTTGCGCCGTTTGTCGGCATAGCTCTTTTGTTTGCTCATTGTCGCTTGTAGTCTTTTCTAAATTTGAGCAATCTTGTCAGTAGTTTCCTGAATAAGCTCTGGCCCAGTTATACGGTTATCTCCAACTTCAGTCCAACAGATCGGTGATCGACATTTTCGACCATAAAGAGCCTCGAATGGTGCGCATCCGATGCCACTGTGATAACTGTTGTCATAGGAGAACTCAATCAGTGGCAAATGAGAGTCCCAATTTCCATCGAAATCTAATACACAAGTTCTCAGCATGTCCTCCAGGGTTTGAATCATGCGTTCGCTTTGACCGTCTGTTTGTGGATGGTAAGCTGTACTCAGATTTAAGTGTGTCCCTAGAGATTTCTGTAATGATTTCCAGAACCTTGATGTGAATCTATTATCTCTATCCGAAATGATAGACAATGGCACACCGTGACGTACCACTATCTTATTGATGTATAGTCTCGCCAGTTTATCCATCGTGAAGGTTTCACGCATTGGCAAGAAGTGAGCAGATTTTGTCAAACGATCAACGATAACCCATATAGTATCATGACCACTGGAAGTGCGTGGTAGCTTGGTAATGAAGTCCATAGCTATTTGTTCCCACTTCCAGAGTGGAATCTCAGGCTGTTCCAGTAAACCTGACGGTTTCTGGTGTTCCGCCTTTACTTTTGCACACGTAAGACATTGGCCGACATACTCGGCTATGTCTTTCTTCATTCCCGGCCACCAATAAAATCCCCGTAAGTCTTGGTGCATTTTATCAGCGCCTGGATGTATGGAGTATTTAGTCTTGTGTGCTTCATCAAAGATGAGTCTTCTCAATTCATCCACTGCAGGAATCCACATACGATCCTGGTAGTAGATAATTCCATCAGGCTTCGTTTCAAATTGTCTCTCTGCTCCACAGTCGAGTTCTTTCTTCAGGTTTCCTCAATCAACTGATTCTTGTTGCGCCTGGATAATCTTGTCGCGTAAGCTTGTCTGCACAGTCATCCCCATTGCTCTGACACGCAAGGGTTTGACCCGTTCCTTCCGGCTCAAGGCGTCAGCTACAATGTTTGCCTTGCCCGGATGGTACTTGATTACACAGTCGTAATCATTCAGAAGTTCAACCCAACGACGTTGTCGCATGTTGAGTTCCTTTTGATCAAAGATATGTTGCAGACTCTTGTAATCGGTAAATATGGTACATTTAGTGCCATATAAGTAATGTCTCCAAATCATCAATGCGAAGATTACAGCTCCCAATTCTAGATCATGAGTAGTTTAACACCTTTCATGAATCTTTAACTGTCTTGATGCATACGCGATAACTTTGTCTCGTTGCATTAATACGCTACCAAGTCCCTTATGGGAGGCATCACAGTATACTACAAAGTCATCAAAGCCTTCTGGGAGAGATAAAATTGGAGCATCACATAGTTTCTGTTTCAATGTCTGAAAAGCATCTTCTTGTTTCTTCTCCCAGACAAACGGTTCACTTTTCTGAGTTAGTTTAGTAAGAGGCAGAGCTATCTTAGAAAAGTTTGAGATGAACCTTCTATAATAACCTGCCAATCCCAGAAAAGACCGTATCTTCGTCGGTCTCTTCGGAGTATCCCAGTTCTTTATCGCCTCGATCTTGGCAGGGTCTGCGTGTATTCCCTCACTGTTGACCACAAGACCCAGAAATTGAACTTCTCTAAGCCAAAATTCACATTTAGAGAATTTAGCATAGAGTTGTTCTTTCTTCAACAGCTCCAAGATCTTTCTAAGGTGTTGTTCATGATCTGCTTTGCTCTTTGAATAAATGAGTTATGTCATCAATAAAGACAATAACAAACTGATCTAGATACGGCTTGCACACTCGGTTCATGAGATCCATGAAAACCGCTAGTGCATTTGTCAATCCGAAAGGCATCACCATGAATTCGTAATGCCCGTATCTGGTTCGGAAGTCCGTTTTCGGTATGTCTTCGTCTTGAACTCTAAGCTGATGATATCCAGACCGCAAGTCAATCTTTGAGAAGTATTGAGCTCCTTGCAGTTGGTCAAACAAATCATCAATCCTCGGTAATGGATACCGATTCTTGATGGTTAGTTTGTTCAGCTCTCTATAATCTATGCACATTCTGAACAATCCATCTTTCTTCTTTAAAAACAAGACCAGAGCTCCCCAAGGTGAATAGCTCAGTCTGATAAAACCTTTGTCAATTAACTCCTGTAACTGGTTTGACAATTCCTGCATCTGTGAAGGTGCTAACCTGTAAGGAGATTTAGCAACAGGAGTTGCTCCAGGGATTAAGTCAATGCGAAACTCTACCGGTCGCGCAGGAGGCAAACCTGGTAGATCTTCAGGAAATACTTCTGGATACTCCTTCACAACTGGTACGTCTTGAATCTTTTTCTTATCCTTCTCCTTCTCCACCACATGAGCCAAGAACGCAACGCACCGCTTCTGTAGACATTTACGTGCTTTTATGCAAGAAATAATTTTGACACTCCTTTTTTCTCGATCCCCTTTAACTTCCAATATGCGATCACTCGACAATGGAACACGAAGCAGCTTTTCAGAACAGATGACTTCCACTCGATTAGAGGATAGCCAATCCATTCCAACGATGATGTCGAAACTACCCAACTCCATCGGTATCAAATCAATGGTGAATGTATGACCATTAAGGGTCAATGGGCAATTCCTATAAACTGTACTAACTGTAATCTGTTTCCCGTTAGCTACTTCTATGATATAAGGGGAATCTAACTGTTCCTCTATAGAATCTAATTGGCATGCAAAATTGGTAGAGATAAAACTCTGATCCGCACCAGTATCAAATATAACAGATGCATAAAAGTCATGTAAGAGAAACGTACCAGTGACCACATTCGGGTCCTGGCGTGCATCTGGTGCTCCAATAACAAAAGCTCTCCTACGAGGAGCTTGAACTGCCTGTTGAGCCTTCTTTGTGCAGTTCTTTGCGAAGTGGCCTTGTTCGCCACAACTGAAGCATCCATCGTTGTTCTGGTTGGCTGGTGGAGGGAGAGCCAAAGCAGCATTGTTGACTACTTGGTTAGGGGTCGTTCGACAGTGTTGGACCCAATGGCCCTTTCGCCCACATCCCGGGCAATGCTTGCAGGGAGTGTCAGCAGTATGATGATATTGACACTTGGCACACAGAGGGAACGTGCCAGTGTAGGGCCTCTTGTTAGGGTTTTGTGGTGTTGCTGCTACTTGTTGAAGAGGTGTGGCCACTGTGTAGTTCTTGATGGTCTTCTGTTTCTTCTTCTGATGGTGGTGGGGTATCTTTGACGATTCGGCTTTGTTCTTGCCGGAGTCAGCCTCTTTCTTTAGAACTCCAGAGGCTACCATTAGATCAGTGAGTTTCCCGGACAATCTCACTGCAGGCTCGACAGTAGTAGGATTAGCTGTAACAACTAATCCCTGAATGCAGGCGGGAAGTCCACCTACATATCGATCAATTCTCTTCTCCAAAGTTGGTACCATGTTTGGTACCAAAGCAACCAACTCGTGATAACGAGTCGTATACCCCATGTGATCAGCCCCTTTCATCACATGGTTTGACAATTCCACCTCCAGTTTTTGCAGTTCATTCTTGGGGCAGAATTCTGTTCTCAGCAACGTCTTGAAATCTTCCCATGGCACGGCCATAGCTTCTTCTCTTCCTCTGGCATTGATTTGACCATTCCACCAAGTCAAAGCCCGCTTGTTGAATATTCCAGCTGAATAGCGAACTTTGTGGTGCTCTGGACAGCTACATAGATCCAGAGTAGCTTCAATCTTTTCAATCCATTGGATTAGTCCAACGGCTCTTTCAGACCCACTAAAGCTGGGCAGTTTACATCCCACAAATGATTTGTAGGAGTAGTGTGATGAATTACCAGTATTTCCACTTGCTTCCCCTGATGAGTTGCCTGTGTTGTTGATTTCGTTGCGGAGACGGAGGAACATCTCCGGTATCGCCTCCTTCATTTGGTTGGTCATCTGATTACTCAGAAAAGTCATCATGGCGATAGTGGCAGGATCCATCATCGATGTTGTGCTCGGGCCTGGTGGTGGGTTGAGTAGAGGAGGAGGAGGTGGCGGTGGTGAATTAGATGGTGAAGGAGTAGATGAATGTGGTGCCAAGTCTTGCGGTGGTGGAGGCAACGAAGGAGTCTGTCTTCTCGGCGGCATTCTGATCATAACCAATAAAATTATCAGTTAGTGCAATGATCGAATACAGAAGAGAATATGCAAATAAATCTTAAGTCCTATGTTCTCTACATGCAGGGTCCCTAGGTTATAGTCTAGGCCAAACCATTTAAATGAGTGACTTATATTTCTCTATAACCATGGCTCTGATACCAATCTGTCACACCCCGAGCCGGCGGAGTTGGATCGGAATCCCCGTCGGGCGGAAGGTTCCCGGGGCGCGATATCGTGGGTCATAATCGTGATGATCAGATTGTTTACATTGCACAGGATATAAATGAGAAATGCTAAATAAAGTAGAATTACAAAGTTAAATTACATCAGTATCGTTTATAATTTAACAATGTAAATCTACCATAAACATCATAAAGTTTCTATCTTGTATCTACACAATATATACAAAATATATTGTATAATGCTGTTCCCAAAAGTATGCAGGTCCAAAAATACTAAGTCTTCTATCTGAAGTCCTAGTCCAAAAGTAATAACTTCTTAATTGACATGTTCGTCACCTGAGAAGTCATGCAAAAAGATCAAGTCAACACATGGTTGGTGAGTTCATATAGTTTAGTAATTGAAAATGTTTTGTAAACCCTTTTAGGTAAAGGCCCTAACCTCATTAACATCACATGAAATATCCATATCGGTATGCTTATATATAGGGCATACCCCTGAGTCAAGCCTACAACCCGCCCAGACGCCGTCCCACCACTTACTAATATTCAAATGACACTGTTGTTAATGATAATTAAGCACTTTTACCTAACACACACTTCCATTCACTATAGTTCAAATGTACACTCAAAATCTCTGCTAAACACTCGGGTAACAACCTTAATCTCATTAACATCACATGCATCATCCAGATCGGTATGCTTATATATAGGGCATACCCCTAATCCACATGGGACATTGGTGTTAATGAAAATTAAGCATTTTACCCCTACCATTAACCCAATGATTCTTCAGTTCTTTGTTCCTGTAAATACAATAATTTGGAATCTATGTTGATTCCTTAACAATAATTGTAGAAACAGTTATAAATGCTTAATTAAATAAATAAATAAACATTTAATAAAAATCAAACTCCTAATGATAGGGCATTGGTCAACTCGAGTAAACTAGTCTGTCAATCTAAGTACTTAGTAGTTAGAGAATTCTGTAAATATCATCAAACATATGACCTACAAATCAAACGGTCTAGCTAGGACTTCTTGAAATGTAGGGTTTTTGTTTCATTCTTGATTCGTTTTGTTTCGTTAGCATATGTTATCTTTGATATTTCCCAGACTTTCCCCTGAAAATGATTTATTGATTCGTCTGATTCTGTCACAAGATGTACTTGATTCGTTGATCATGGAATACTAGATTCGTTGATCAAATCTACTCTTGATTCGTAGTTCATCAAACACTTGATTCGTTGAACAACGAATATTAACTTTCCAAAGATAGTTTCGTTTGATTCGTTGAACTCACACTTGTTATGTCAAAATAGTTTCGTTTGATTCGTTGAACTCCCACACTTGTTTTGTCAAAATAGTTTCGTTTGATTCGTTTGAACTCACACTTGTTTTGTCAAAAATAGTTTCGTTTGATTCGTTTAAACTCACACTTGTTTTGTCAAAATAGTTTCGTTTGATTTGTTGAAATGTTTAGTTTAACTCAATTATTCACTTAAATTATAAGTAAATAAACTTAGTAAAACCTGCAGAAAATTTGCCTAGACATGATCTAGGTTAACAATTCACATATAAAACATATATTAAATAAAAGCATTTAAGTAAACAATTTAAATAAAACAGTTTACGCATGCTTCTCAGCCCCGCGTTTTAAAACAAAATGTTAGAAAAGGGGCAACGAACTCACCTGTGTTGCTATGTAAATGATCTATCACAAAATGCGTGCTCTTGTTGTAGTTTAGGTTTCTTCAGTTCCTAAGTTGTTTTAAAAGAATTCGAATGCAATAAGTACACGTATTAGTCATCGTATCTAAGGCTTGGTCTCTATGTGTGTACTAAGTGTCCTAGATACTAGTGTACTTCTATGACTCAACAAATTAATCTTGTTTTATTACCCATTTGTACCCCAAATCCCATGATTTGTTAAAACAATCTATCTTTTAAATTTTTTATGAAATTCGGGCAGAGTTTCCTTTGTTTTCAGCACGAATCTAGACAATTTATATTGTCCATTTTTTTTCAACAATTTCCCAAACAATCTAATCACAATATGCCTTTAATCAAAACATTTATAATTAAATTCCATTTCAATTCAGTATTAAGTCAAAATCAATTAATTAAGCTAGCAATCTATAAATTGGTTTCTTTTATTAACATCTCATTACTCCTTGAATCAAATAAGCATTTTCAATATGATAGGCCTTAGTTAGCCCATTGGGTCCATATCGGCCCTTTTGATAAACTTTGATCCCGTATTGATAACAAACTTTGATTTTGATCCATATGAGTTCTTGGAAATCTTTCACGTGTGTTAAACTTAATTAATTGATGTTAACATTCATATTGATATGTTATTGTGTTTCATGAAAGCCCATATCTCTTAGTGACTCTACGTATTAGTCCATATACAAACACACACATACTTCATGCATGCATGTATCCTTAGCTCGTTTCTAGACCTTGAATTCTCATATGTACATTCCCGTGGTTCTTAGGCTTAAGTTCATAACCCTAAGTCCATCACAACACTAATTCGATAACATTTTGGGTTCGGTATCCACCAAGGAGCAGCGAACCTTTTCAGGCAATCTCCTTGGGTTCGGATAACACTTAAACCCTAACGAACCCTTAAGGTTCGGCTATGATGAGGGAAGGTTCGGCCGAAGGAGGATGGTTCACGGTCTTGATGGTTCGGCTACACTAACATAGGGGTTCGGCACTAATGGTTCGTATCTATTAAGGTTTGCATGGCCAAGGTTCGGCCATGCATGGTTCGTTGCAGGGTGATGGTTAGGTGGTAGTAGGTTCGTGGCTCAGAGTAGACAGGTTCGTGAAACAGGGTCTGTAGCAGAAAGGGAAGGTTCGTCGGATAGGGAAGGTTCGGCCAGGTTTTCAGCTTTATCACCCTAAGGTTCGGCCAGGTTTCCACCTTTATCACCATAAGGTTCGGCCGCCTATTGATGGGTTCGTCCGATGAACTCACGAACCTGTAGTGATTTAGGCATCATCATCTTCATCCTAGGGAGCTAAACCTATTACAAATCCACTCCTAACAGTACCTAAATACGTATAACACCTTAATCCATGTGATTTAAGTGTTTAAAATCGATTAATACTACAAAAACCATTTAAATCGTGAAACACACACACTAAGCCGAATTTAAAACTGAAAGTTACCTCCAAATCGGTGGATGAACGTTTCGTGATCTTCGTGAAGAGGTGGTCGTTTTGGCACCAACTAGGCTTGAATCCGAAGACAACCGAGCTCCAAATCTTAGAGAGAAGGTTGTGTTCTAGAGAGAGAGTTAGGGAGAGAGTGAGAGAACGATATGAGAGAGAGAGAGAGAGTTGAATGGTTGGGGTTGTGGCGTTTAATTTCCACATTAAATGTCCCAAACACCCGGTAGTTCGGTCTAGTTCGGTTTCGCGTAAAATGCCGGTTCACGAGGTTTTCGCAATGAAACGACACAGTTTATAAAAATAATATTTATAAATATATTTAAGTTGTGATTCCTAATAAATTAACTAATATCTCTTATTTATTTTAAAATTTTCAGAATTATTTAATTAACTGTTCAAATTGAATCGTACGGTCGTCGCGCGTATTCGTTCGAATCGTCACCCGTACGAACACGACGATAACTACACTTTTCAATATTGTTTTCTAATTATTGGATATTATTCAGAACGTTAAACCTTCAGATATATTCGTACAGATCGTCACCTATACGAATAACCCGTCAATTTAGCATTCACATAACAACACTCGTTCTGTTTTTATCTGTATAGCCTCACATACGTTTATACATAATAATTCTTAACAAGAAATCACATGATAGTTCTGTATTGCCAGATAATTATCTAACTCCAAAACCAAAATTCTGAACTTTGTTTCTATTAAATGTTTCTGACTTGTTGTTTGACAACACCAAATGATAATAACAATGGATATGAATAGAAAATTGCACTGAAATGTATGTAGTTCGTACCTGTTCACTGTTCATGTTACTGTGTAGATCACTGTTCCGGTCACGATTCCGGCACTGATGTTACATGATGCACCAGATCAGCCTATCTTACTTGATCGCTATCTTGTACGAGGATTCTTCATGCGATGCAAGTACGATGGTGACTTGGGAGTTGGGATACTCAACAAGGCTTTTCTGTCTCCGCAGTTCAAGTACCTTGCACATGTACTTATCCACTGCTTGGTTCGAGGAGAGGTGAATTTGATGATCTACGGGAGAGTATTCAGCGTACCTTTGTTGCCCTGGTGCTGAATCTGCCCTTTAATTTTTATGAGATGATCTTTACCCACATGAAGGAGAATATGGTGCTCAAGGGTGACAAGAAGTTTCTTATGTACCCTCGGTTCCTCTAGAAGATCTTTGACGCTTAGGTGCCTAACCTGCCGAAGACCAACACTGATATCCTCCGATTAAAGCACGTGAATGAAATTACTCTGAACAGAGTGATGTCTTACAGAGGAATGGAGAGGAAGCCTTCGGTTCATACTTTATTCAGTCATCTTCAAAGACCAGAATATGTTACTCCTGGTAGTAGGAAGTGGAGGCATGATGACTCGGATTCTGATAAAGAGGACTTTGTTGTGCCAGGAGATGATGGTGATGATGATGGAGATGATGGTGCTAGTGATGTAGGTGGTGGTGATGCTGGAGTTAGTGTTGGTGTGATAGGTGTTAGTGATGCTGCTGTGAGTACAGTTGGTGTTAGTTCTATTGTTGTTGCTGGTACAGGTGTGGGAGGTTCTGGAGCTGGTGATGATGATATGGATGTTGATGCACTATTAGATTTGGATTTAATGGCTACTACTCAGGCCACTGCATCTACACCATTTGAGATAACACGCACCACCTCAGCAGAAGATAAAGATGATTCAGAGGAATCAGGTGATGATGGTCGTGAGGCTAAAGGTGAAGAAGGCCCTGAGAGCTCAAATTCTGAGGATACTCCTGATGAGTTTGAGAGCGTTTGGGTAGGGGAGGGAGACTGGTGAAGAAAAGGAAGAGACGAAGTGAAGCAGTTCTTGAGGAAATTGTCGATCGTTCCTTTGTTCCTGAGTTTGATCCTCCTCCTCCTCCTCCTCCACGTACTTCCACTTCCATTTCTACAGTTACATCAGTGGCAGTAGTTACAGTTTCTTCACTGACCAGGTCACGGGCTGTTCTTACACGCACTATTGTTATCCCTCTGACATCCTCTGGTGTTCGTGCTCCTATTTACACTACTACTTCGGTTGGTCCCTCCGTTACACGAGCCGATTCGATTATACCTACTGTTTAAGTGAATGAACAACTCAGTACACTGAAAAATTTGTTACTTAGATTGATGGAGAAGAACCATCAACAGGAGGAGGCCATTGTCACACCCCGAGCCGGCGGGGTTGGATCGAAGTCCCCGTCGGGCGGAAGGTTCTCGGGGCGCGATATCGTGAGTGATAATCGTGATGATTAGATTGTTTACATAGCATCGATGTTAAGAATAACTAAAGCACAATAAAGAATTTAAATAGGATTACAAAGTTAAATTACAATGTCAATGTTCGGTAAGTTAACTCGGTAAACCTAACAAAAGAATCAATGTTTTCAATCTTGTAATCTGTACAAGATATCAAAAGTAATGCGTGTCATCACAAAATATGTGCTTCCAAAATCAACTAGGTCCTCTATCTAGGCCACCTAGCATGCAATCCAATAACCATAGCTTAAACATGTTCGTCACCTGAGAAAGCATGTAAGAAAAACAAAGTCAACACGATGGTTGGTGAGTTCATATAGTTTTTAAGTTTAAAATAGCTTTAACAAACCTCTTTCGGTAAAACCTTAACCTCATTAACTCCACATATAATATCCAAATCAGTATGCTTATATACAGGGCATACCCCTGAGTCGAGCCTACAACCCGCCCAGACGCCGTCCCACCACATACTAATCCGCATATGACACTGTTGTTAATAATAATTAAGCATTTTACCTACCAATAAATTCATTCCTCCTCATAGTTTTAGTTATCTGTTTCAAAGTTTACAAGTCTACAGTATTCATAAATATTAGCTTCAATATCGTTTAACAAGCATCATAGTTTCACACGCACATAGTTTAGCTTTCCCTAATCTCATGCGTGAGTACAAGCTCTGCTATAGCAGAAGTTTATCAATTATGTAGCTCACGGCTAGATACAAGCTTTGCTCTAGCAGAAGTTTAGCCATTGCGTATCTCATGAATTAGTTAAGCTTAGTCTAGCAATTACGTGTCTCATATACAAGATACAAGCTCTGCTCTAGCAAAAGTTTAGCAATTACGTATCTCATACATAGACACAAGCCATGCATACACAAACAATCCAGCAATTACATATCTCATATAAGCAGACAAAAGCTCTGCTCTAGCAGAAGTTTAGCAATTACATGTCTCTTATATAGATAATAGCATAGCCTCGTCATGGTTTAGTTTTCATGTATCTCAATACATAGGTACAAGCTCTGCACTAGCAGAAGTTTAGCAATTACTTAGCCTATGATTAGATACATGCATAGTATTTCACGCGCAAATCATAGTTTCAAGCATATAGTTTCAAGCATCCACGTATAGTTTCATCATGAATTCCATAGCATAATCATCAAGTCTCAAGTTTAAGTATCTCATCTCAAACATAAGCATCAAGTCTCAAGTTTAAGTATTTCATCTCAAGCATAAGTATCAAGCCTCAAGTTTAACCATCTCATTTCAAGTATATACATCTAGTCTAAAGTTTAAGTATCTCGTTTCAAACATAAGCCTCAAGTTTGTAGGATAAGTATCAAGTTTATAGTTTCTCAAAGTATAATAGATTACAAGCATAAGTCTCATTGTAAGCATCATGTTTAAGTATAAAAGCATTAAATAACATTTCAATCGTTTATTAAAATGTTTAACATGCTTCTCAGTCCCAAAGTAAAACAAATAAGTTTGAAAAGGGACAAATGAACTCACCTTGTGTCCGTAGTGTTTGACTAAGTAGAATAAAAATGCACGCGCTCTTTGTTTGTACTTGTTGTGATGTTCACGATCCTGTATTAATTTCATAGTGATTTGTACTTATAAGTATAAGTTATAATCAATGCGTATGTGTGTAAGTGTTAGCTTTAAAATTTGCTAACACTGGTGGGTCTCGGTTGTCTTTCGGCCCCTTATTGTTTATTAACGATTTAAGTGACACATAGGTAAGGTCGCCTTCTTGTTCATGTGCTTTGGTTTCTTTGCCAATAAGAATCCTTGTAGTAGTTTGTTCAAATCCCATACAGGTTATCAAATTTTCACTTAGTTAGAGTTTTATTTCATGTATTTGATTATTATGGGCCAAATGATATAGACTAGTGTTTTCCATTCGGGCCGAAAGAAGTAAATATGGGTCTGTTAAAAGTGAGAGGCCGAAAGGTCTATGTTGGGCTAAACAACCATAGTGGGCCGCAGCCAAGTAAGTGGCCCGATTGATTATATTGATCCAATGTAATAATAAATCATTGGACCTTAATTGAATTCTCAATCCTGGCCCAAAACGAATCAATATTAACGATGTGGACCAATTCTTATATGGGCCGATCAAAGGGAAACGAAGCAGGTGGCTTGTTAGGCTACCAAAAATATATAGGTTCTCTTCCCAGCGAACCTTCGATGGTCCTGGCTAAAGGTTCGGCATGTGATTCTGACGAACCTTATGGTTCACCCAGGAGGGGTTCGGCTCCTAGTGTTTGTGGCCTCACAATGGTTCGCCATAAGGTTCGTAGGTGGTTAGGTTCGTCGGCATTCATGCACAGTACGCAGAAAGTTCGTTGATGGCTCACTGATACAAGTTCGGTGATAGCATAAGGGTTCGTCGCCAGTGAAGGGTTCGGCCAGGGGTTGAGTTAGCCGGTGAAGGTTCGGCCAATTCATTATGCATGGGTTCGTTGCCCGTGATGTAGAAGCAGGGTTCGTCTACCTACATGCAGTCAAGGTTCGTCACCCTATGGTTCGTGAGCCATTATCGAAAGGTTCAGCTGGGTGATGGTTAGGCAACATGATTGAAAAGGCTCGGCCATGTCTTAGGGTTCGGCTTTGATGGTAAAAGGTTCGTGAATGATGACAGTTAGATGGTTCGGCCGAGATACCCACATACGAACATGTTACATCATTGTCTTCCTCGTCGAGCTTAGGGTGCTTGTAGTGTTGTACTAACATCAACCACATGCAAGGGTTAATCTAGAGACTGTAAGAAGGGTATGTGTGAGAGGGTTAAACCGGTTTAAGTGGATGGATCTTTAGTTCGGTTGTACTTCTAGATAGAGAACGTTGAGATCTTCGTTTAGGCTCCAAGAACACACGATTTCATCAAGATTTGAGCAAGTTTTGGTGATTCAAAGTGTGGAAATCTAGAGAGAGAGAGAGGGGTGACGGGTGAAAGAATTTAGAGAGAGAGAGGGTTTGTCATTGATGAGAAAGATAGCCTCTTTCAAGGCTTATATACCCCGAGGGTATTCGGGTTCGTTTCTGTTGCTCGGTTCATATTTTCGTCGCATATCCGGATCGTTAGGCGCATTTTTCGTAAATTTAAATAAAAAGAGTTGATTTTAACTATTTGGATGGTATTTAATTCTAATAATTATTTTAAATATCATTTTATTAATTAATTTACCGAATTATATTATTGTTACGCGTTTCGTTAATCTGTTCGTAAATTAATAACACAGTTTCGTTTAAATTTATTCATGATGAGTTTCAAAATTGAAAAACAGGAAATATTTTATTTCCTTAAATTCATGATTGTTCTTCGTTTTCGTTTTCGTTTTCGTTTCATCAGAACGCGTCGCCATCGCGCGTATTCGTTCGAATCGTCATTCGAACGAGCACGACGATGGTTTGGCTTTCTGATTCTTGTTCTCTACTGTTCAGTCATTATTTCAGAACGTTAAACTCTCAGAATCATTCGTACAGATCGTCACCTATACGAATAACTCGTCGGTTTAGCATTTCGTAACAACAACCGTTATAGTTTTGTTCTGTTTAACCTCACATACGTCGGCACACGTCCGGCACTGATGTTACAGCCATTGCCCAACTCACGCTGAGGGTCAATGAGTAAGATGCTCTACTTCTTCAGGCTGCTGACCAGCATGCAGATTTGCGGGCTAGATCAGCTCAACAGGAGGAACATCTGCTCAAGTACATTGATGAGCATAACCAGCTGGCCTTGACTGCAGCTTGTTTTAGTGACCGGATCCTGACTCTTGAAGCAGAGAATGCCAGACTCACAGAGCAGGTTGAAAGTCTTAGGGAGGGTACTCCCAGGATAGAGGGTACTGAGGCTCACTCTGATGATTCAGACGAAGACAAAGATAAAAAAGAAGATGAAGAAGAAGGGGAGTCTGATGAGGAGAAAGTAGATTATGAAGACTCAGACAAAGATGATGGTTCTAATGATTGAGTCTGATGATGGTTCAGGGAGTGGGTCTGTGAGTTCATCAGGTACAGCAGCTGAACAGTACCCTCCCACGGAAATCCGAACCATTACAAGGCACGACAAAGGTGATAAGGCTCATCCTCCACCTCCTCCTGCTCAGACAGATGATCCAATAGCTACTGAGGAAGTAGAAGCTGTGCCTTTGAGATGTGGACTTGAGGAGACACTGACTATGATTTTAGACGCTCAAGGCATTATACAGCACTCATTCAGCTACGAGGTTGTGATTGATGACACCTCAGCTCCTGTTTTTGATGAGCCTTCTCCAGAGATTTTTGATGACGTGGATGAGGTTATGTTGGAGGACATCACTGAAGAGGAAACCACCATGTATACTTCAGCTGAGGGCGAATTACCAACTTTTACTGACCTCTTTGGACAAGCCACTGAAGAGGAAATGAACATAAATGTTGAATAAAAGGTCAGTGGTGGTGAGTCTTCAGCAGAAGACATTCAACAGAGAAGAGAAGAGTGGAAAGCTTATTGGGAGATCTTAAAGAAAGAAAGCATTGTAAAGATGGCAGCTACTCACACTAAAGTCAATAGGACCAAAGGCTACAAGGCTGGAGGTCAAATCATTAGCTGGGCATACTTCCATGATCTCCAGTGCTATGCTATCTATAGAGAATAGGGGATTCAGTATTTCAAGCATCCACATGATTTCAAAACTTTGCCTGGATTCGAAGTCAATCACCTTGCACGCTTGAAGATGCTATATAGTGAAGACTCAGGGATGTCCGTTTGGTTCTCGAGACAGATACAGTATGAGTATAGGAAGAGATGGGTGAATTTCAGGCCTCAGCAACCTGAAAGTTATTATTTACCTGAGATTGATGGAGATACCCCGCAAGCATAAAGTCATCCTAAAGTGGCTACCTCCAAAAGTCATGAAGAAGATTCCTTCGAGGAAGATGCGTCAAGACTTTTTGGAACGCTTCCGTTGGTGGTATTATGATGGGCGTACTGGAGAAGCTGTGATAGTGCTCTGCAAAGAAAAGAAGTGGGAGACTAAACGTATATTTGACCCGATGTGGTTAACTAATCTGTCACACAGCGATGTCAATGCTCTTTACAGACACCAGATTTTTTTTTAAGTGGAAGACATGGAGCATGCATTGCAATTCATGAGGGTGATCCGGATCTGTATTGTTTTCAGGATACGTGCTGGAGTAGACTGGAAAGCCATTTCAGACAAACATTTCAAGAAGGATGCTGCAAAGTGAAGAACTAGGTGCAAGGGGGAGTATGTTGGTGCACGAAATGTCCCTAGTTTAGTTTTGTATGATCTTTTGATGTATAAAGTTTATATCATTAATGAAATTAGTATTTCTATCTTGTTCTTAATGTTTATTCAAGTTTATATGTGTTTGATTGTGTTTAACTTTGATTATATATGTTTATAGACCCATTCGGGCGAATGACTCTAAGAATGAACTTATTCGGCCGAACGAACGCTTATAGAATGTCTAGGGCGATTGAATGAGTCACCCGCATGACTCTTTCGCTGGTCCAAGCTCATTCGGCAGAGCCATTTGCCGAATGAGTTGTATCGGCCAGTCATTCGGCCGAATGAGTACATTCTATATATACCAACCCAAACATATTCAAACCTAACTTTCCCAAGCCCTCCTTCTTCCCAGAGCACTCCAGTGTCAAACCCTAGAAGTTTTGAGTGGTTCTTGTTGTTCAAGTCCGATTCTGAACCCGTGGCGTTCGATCTAGCTTCAAACGTTCATCTTTTACCTTCGGATAACCACGGTTGCTGTTAGTTTCGATTGGAAAACCCTGAAGTAGGATTCCGCACTATTCCAGAGGCTATCGAGCAGATCTCCATTGGATCCGGATTGTTTCCGGGTTCCTAGTTTGTCATACATTTGGCTCGTTTTTCGACGTTTTCTCGATTATGGAACATTGTTTGGCATCGTTTGAACTATCTAGTTCAATCTTTGAGCTTTTCGTGATGTTACTAGTGTTTAGTTACGCGAACTGTTAAACGTTCACCAACGTTCATATTTTGTTAGACACGTGTGTGCGTGTTGCGATAATTCACCAAATTATCTTGTTTGCGTCAGTGTTTGTACTGTCGTGCCACGTGTCACACTAAATTAAACTAATTATAGTGCCACGTAGGCAATTATCAAATAAATAAATATTTAATTAAAATAGAAGCTGACCTGTAAGTTACGGGGTGTCACACCTTAGACCTTCCTCTCGGCTTCTATTAAGCTCATCAAAATTAGCTCTGCTCATTTCTGGTTCAGGTTCAATTGCAGTTGATGAACTAGATTCATCAAGAAATTCACCCTTGAATTTCTCTTGTAACTTTTGCTTCATGTCCAAGACAATAGCTGATTGATGTCCCATATTTGTCTCAAGATCTTTAATCTTTCTATGTTTAGCTTCATTTTCTATCTTCAGCTCTTGTATCTATAGGGTGTGAGATAAAGAATCTTGTTCCAATTCGAACACTCTGCTCTGAATCTTTACCACATCAATTGGCTCATCATCAGGTAATACATTCTTTCCTTTATATGCTCTTGTTCCTGTTTCTCCAACCAGAAAAGAATCATAATCACCATCCTCAGTGTGTGAAGAAGGTCCCACAGTAGACTCTGTATATCGTGGCACTGGTTCTGTTGGTTCAATTGCGATGGTCGGTACCTGTGTTACTAAAGTGATTGCAGTTTCTGGTTCACTGAAAACAATCCTTGGCCTTGGTTCTCTTCTTCTCCTCTTTCATGGAATTAGATAAGCAGCAATATCAAGTGGTTGCTCTTGATCAGTAAAAGAGGATGCAGGAGGAAGATTTCCTACACTCCTACGTGCTCAAGCAATGCCTCCAGGTTTTCAGCAATGAGCAGGTTCGTTTGCTCGGGAGACTCACTTTCAATTGGTATTGTCTCTGTCTAAATATCAAAATCCATGTCTGGTCCATATCCGGTCACAACAGCTTCGTACTCTGGTGGATGTACCACATAAACATCTTCTTCCGAACAATTTGATTCCAGGACTTGTACATCATGTTCTTCCTCAATCAGTACATTTGGAATTTCAGGTGCTTCACCAACATCCACAGCTTCTGTTTCAGCAAACTATCCAAACTTCTTTAATTGGTGTAATCCTTCAAACTTGTACTTACCACCTCGATTCTGCATCATCAAGGGGAATGTCGATTACTTAACAGCTTCAAGTGCAAATTAGGAAATCTCTCATCAAAGGTCATTTGCAGAAATCTAGGATACATCATGAACCTTGCTCTTCTGATCCCCCTTAAATAACCCTTCATTTCTTTCAGAATAAGCTTAGAAAAGTTAAATCCCCAGTTCATGGCTAGAGCTACAAAATCTGATGTTTACTCGTTGTTCAGCGTGTCAAAATTTCCCTTATTTCCACTCATACACACCATGAAGACATGAGCTATATATCTCCAATAATGGATCAGTAATTTCTTTTGCAGAATCGGATACACGCCTTCATAACCCATTTCTGATAGAAACTCCGTCAATCACCCCTTTTATCCAAATATGCTGGATTAGTGGATTTGTCAGTGAAGGCCATAACTTCTCTGATCACAGACTCCGAAATCACAATCTCTGTATCTTGAACTCGTGCAGAAATACCATCTCCCTCTTTGATTATCTTGGCAGACAGCCAGAATTATTCAACAAGGTTCTCATGAATAAGTGGAATCATCCTCAGAGCAAGAGAAATTTTGCAGGTGTTAAAGCCGTGAATTGCAGATGCAAATTGCTTCTGACTCTCTGGTGGAGGAGATATCAATAATGCTAAATTATGACTATCCTTCCATAGTATCTGCAGTTGTTGAGCCATTTTAATCTGAAAATTTTCAAAAAAAAAGAAACACATAAACGAGTCAAGTTAGTCACGCTTTTTTTGAAATACATAAAACAAATCATTATATTTCAAGGTTATGTTGAAATTCAATTTCAGCGTCGAGAATGAGAATCAAAGAAATTCGAGTTTGAGTAATTTTAGTTGTCGTTCTCGAGTGCTCAACATCCTTCTCGAATTCAATTTATGTTCTCGAGTTGATTCTCAAATTTAGTTTGTGTTCTTCAGTTCAACTTCCATTCTCGGGTCTTAATTTCCTTTTTCAAATCTCATATTTAATTCATAATCCCGTTATGGAGTGTCCACACCTTTTCTCGAATTAAGATTCGAGAACCCTTGATCCCTTCAACAAAAACCCTAAAAACTTAAACCTGATGAAATCGAACAATCTTCCACATCAGTTCAGAACTAGGTTGATCAAGAACATATGGTGATTAGACTTTAACATTGCATTTTATCAAAAAACAAATGTAATCATCAAATCAATTTCCGAACGAGAATTTTCTGATTTTCTTGAAAAAGAGAACATAACCTGCAACAGAAACCTTAAAATTATGTGAGCAAGATGATGAATAGTGACTACCTTATACAAAACTCGAACACATGCACACTGCTATCGAAATCACGAGGAACTTGATTCAACAACTCGACAACGAAAGTGAGGGATTCGAGAATGACTTAGGCGGTTATGTTTACCGTAAAAAGATGATTTACCCTGATTGAACCCTTTTTCCCTTTTTACTCCCAAGCCCAAGGGTTATTAACTCCATACATCGGCTCATAATATTTCAAAAAATTAGGTCTAAAACAATATGGGTAATATATGGTACAAAATAACTTATTTAATTTTGGGATCAAATCGTTCTCAAGTTAGTCAAAAATTCCCTTTTAATGTTGACCCTTATAAACCAAAAAATCATGATTGCCAGTATATTGTCCATCTAAACCTAGTCTTAAAACCTTTTTCGCTTTTATATTTGTGCATGTTTATCATGTTTTGGTACCTTAAATATGTTATGAGCATATCACACTAAACCTACTTCAAATTCAACATGCATATGATTCTGATTGTATGTCTAAGATTTCGGAGAGAGAAAGTAAGAATGGATCATAAGTTTTAATATACAAGGCTTAATATACACTGGAGCTTTGGTTTTGAACTCTTGAGGGTCTCTTTTTAACATGTTTTTTTGCATGACTGTGCTCTGAGGCGTCTTTTATTGGTGTAAGAAGATCCAGATTTCTTAGCACATACCCATGTATGCAGGTAGCATCTCAGGTCACCACGTAAACAAAACTGAGAGAGCTACACTTCTCAGGTCTCTGTGGAAGTAGAACAGAGAGAAGACATCCATGAACACTGCAAGTTTTTATGTTCAGACGTATAGTTCATTCAGAGAAAGCACTCGATTTTTGACATACTTTCAGAATCTCGTGCATATCAAAAGTGTAATAAGATTTCTAAGACAGTCAAATAGATAATGCACTCTTCTAAGTAATGATATTTTGACAGCGCAACACACGATTTCTTTAGTTTAGCACAACATAGATCAACTAGTTCAGTCAAGTGAGCCTACCAGCATATCATTTCAATTTTAGTTCATTCAGATACAATATTTTTTTCAGGAATTTTTAAACTAACCCTTTATCACGAAAGTTTATATCATTTCCCGACATATGTTTAGACTTAATTTCTTTTGCATATTTCTCCCTTAAATTTATTCGTAACATGGAAAATTTACTTAAAAGAAACGTGTTAAAAAATTAAGAAGAAAACTCCAAGCAAAACTGACATCTATCACTTTACAAACTCAGTCCTCAAACACAATCATTTTTAGCAAATTCACAAGCACATTGAAGGTGGAAATGCTCATTGGTTTTTTGAACTTGTCGGCCACATTTAATTTTGTGCCAATTTGTTCCATTTTAATGAGTTGTGATAGTAGCAATCTCTGATAAAATGAACATTCATGTCAATGTGCTTGGTTTTAGAGTGTTGAACCGGGTTTTTTCAAATTTGAATTGCAGCATCGTTATAAAAAAAAATAGGAGTGTTATGGAAATTCAAACCATAATCCAGCACTTAATGTTGCATCCATATCACCTGAGAGCAGCGGGCAGACGCTGCAACATATTCAGCCTCGGAAGTAGAGATAGACACAGTTTGTAACTTCTTAAATTGCCATGAAATGAGCCTGTCACCCAGAAATGGACATCCAGAAGAAGTTGATTTAAGATCAATGTCACATCCTCCATAGTCGCTGTCATTGAAAGCATAGATATCAAATTCAGAATTTCGAGGATACCACAAACTGAATCGGGGCTTCCCTTTCAGATATCAGAAGATCCTGTGAACTGATAACGTGCACATTCACAAACTGCATTCAGGGACCCGATCATTGAACGATAATGAGTTTGATCCACTTTAGGGCCATGTTCATCAGAAGTGAGAACTGGACGTTCTTTCATGGGAGTTACCTCAGAGTTACAATCTTGCATACCAAATTTCACCAGCATATCTGTCACATACTTGCTTTGATGAATAAGAATTTCCTCGGAATTTTGACGAACTTGTAATCTCAAAAAGGTGGTCATTTCTCCCAAAGAGCTCATTTCAAATTTCTTCTTCATCACGTTCTCAAATTCTTTGCACAACTTCTCACTAGTTGATTCGAAGATGATATCATCAACATAAATTTGGAACAAAATCATGTCATCATCAACTCTTTTGAGAAAAAGTGTCTGATAAATTGTTCCCCGTCTGTATCCATGAGTCAGCAAATGTTCTATCAATGTTGCTGTTGAACTACAAAAACCTCGAGGAGTAGTTGTTTCACCAGGAACAAGGCTTTAGACACTTAGTCAAAGCTTTGGTTTTAGCTCCCTCTAAAGTTTTGCACAAGGTTATTTTCGTTGTTTAGTTTTCATGCTTAGAAAAAGAAAGAAGAGAACAGATAGAAAGCAAATGGAATATTGGGGAAGTAATTCAGTTTATTCAGAGAATGTTGGGACTTAAATACCCAAACATTCTAAGATACAAGACAAGAAATAATAAGACAAATAGCTGGCATCGTTACAAACACTGAAACAACAGACTGGTACAAATACAAATTCAAGAAAATGGAAACAAGAGTCTTCAGGAGTCTTTAGGTCTTCTGAGGTTGAAGTAGTTGTGCTGAGGTTCAGTGGTTATTATTTCGGAAGATGATTATCAGAAGCTGATTAAATAATCAGTTATTTCGGAAGAGGAGATTGTCTTCTGAGTCATTTGACTTTTTCCGAAGCAATGGTTGTCTTCCGAAGATGTTATGACCAGCTAGTGTCTTCTGAGGTAGATAAGTTCAGCGATAGTTCTTCTTGGCGAATCTTCCGATGTTGATCTTCAATGCTGAAGAAGTTCTTCAATCAGAAGAGTAGCATCCGCGGCTTGTCATTCTGCGGTTTATTCAAGTGTCTGGCTTCAGGGATTGTAGAGCCCTAAAAGCGTTGAAAACTGACAAAGTCAACCTGGGAAGAGTCAAAGTCTAGATTTTGATTATTTTCATGTATAGCAGGTTCGAGTCCATGTAACAACTTTCTGAAGCAAGTTTAATACTTTATCATTCTTCTCTACTCCATCTAGCTACTGTGTAAATTTGGGACTCCAAATCTTAAGAAATATTTTTATAAAAATTTTTCTTAAGTATTTTCGAGTTCAAAATTTTCGAGTTCAGCTATTTCGAGTATAGATAGAGTGTTCGAAAGATAGCTACAGTTCGAGTACAAGAGACTTTCGACTACAAACGGTACTTTGGGTACAAGTGATTTCTAGTACAAGTAACTTTCAATTACAGTGGGAATTTCGAATACAGCTTCATTTTCGAGTACACCAGGAATTTTGAGTATAAAGGGAACTTCGAGTATCCTTTTCTTTTAGTGCTTCGACCCGAAGCGATAGCTTCTAGCTAGTTCAGTGGATAAGATGGCTGCGCTCCAGACGGGCTTAATGAAAAAGGAGTAATCCAGTTCCGTAGTTCCACTGGTCAAGTAGTTCCGCGAGCCAGCCAATAGAGTAAGGAATAAGAAAAAGAAAGGAGCCTGGGGATAAAGTGATGAGCCCGAGATGTTATAAAGCCAAAGCTTTATAACATCTCGGGCTCATCACTTTATCCCCAGGCTCCTTTCTTTTTCTTATTCCTTACTCTATTGGCTGGCTCCTCTGTTATTCATTTCATTAGGTAGGCAGTCTCACTCCTTTCGAGATAAGACTCCCTCCAATCCAATTTCGAGTACAAGAGACTTCGTGAACAACACGTAGAAATATTTTTTAATCAATCATGGCCTCAAAGAATCTGAAAAATCTGTCCAACTTACTCAATTTGGACAATGAGATTGGCACTGGAACAAAGCAACCGAGGCTCGTGTCCGGAGATAACTTCCAAGATTGGAAGTTTAGATTCCAATCCTTTATGAAGTACACTGATCCAAAGCTCTGGAGATCCATTGAAGAGGGTCCCTTTGTGCCTTCCTACCAGAGTGAGATTAATGATCCTCTTGTTGCTAAGGATCCTGAATTGTACTGACAATGACATCCTCATGATGGAAAAGGATGAAAAGGCATATGCATCAATCCCAATGGCCCTATCAACTGAAGTAGCTCATGGTTTTAAAGAGCACAAGAACGCAAAGGAAATATGGAATGCCTTGATTGAACGGTTTGAAAGAAATGAAGACATGCGAGAGAGTCGCAAGGATATGTTGAGACAAAGGTTCAACATGTTTAATCACATCAAGGGAGAGTCCCTTGAAGCACAGCTGAATAGATTCACCCATTTGATGACCGAGATGACAAGTTCTGGGATTGTGATGACTAAGGGAGAAGTGAACAAGAAGCTTCTAAACTCACTACCTTACACATGGAACTCAAACTGCACAACAATCAATAGAACAAAGGATATGTGCAAGACCTCTCTGAGTGAGCTGATCTCAATCATCAACTCCTATGATATGGATGATAAGCAGAGAGCACTGAATCATGCCAGCTCAATGGGCATTACACATGTATCTGAAAATTCTGCTCTTCTGTCAGGTATCAATCTTCAAGCTTCAGGATGCAACACTATCAGCCTTCCTCATCTCAGTCAATTCCTTTTGAGACTGCATTCCTATCATCTGGACAAGCCGGATCAGTGTCCAAGATCAATCCCGAAAGTGAAGAAAATCTGCTGCTGTTTAAGGGTTTTATGAACAGCTACAATGCATTCATAGCAGGAGAGTTGGCACCTGCCAATCTAACTCAGGATAATTTAGAGCAGATAAATCCAGCTGATGTTGAGGAAATGGATATCTCATGGCAGATGGCAGTGGCCGTGTTTCGGGTAAGGAAGTTCATCAAGCGATATGGAAGGAATAGCTTTGGAAATAACCCAGGAAAGAAACTTGGATTTGATAAGTCAAAGTTGCGGTGCTACAACTGTGATCAACCAGGTCACTTTGCTAGAGAATGTAAGCAGCCAAAGGTGGCCAAGGAAGGAGAGAAGAAGCCTGAAGAAAAAGCTGTAACTTCAGCTACAGGAGGAAGTACTAGCACGTCCAAAGCACTGGTGACTCAAGAAACTGACTCCTATTATTGGAGTGATTAGGTGCAAGAATTGGAACTAACTCTGAGTCATGCCTTCATGGCGGAGGTGGATGATAAGCAAAAGGAGGTAACTGAAAATCTTTGCTCTACCTCACTCATAGATAAAGTATTTAAGTATAGGTCGCATAATGAATCACTAATCAAAGAGGTAACGAAACTTAAATACTTCAACTCAGAATTTCTTAAAAATGAAGGAATTTTTAAAAGGAAACATGAAGCAGAGGTAGGGATGTGGCAAGGCTAAAGGAACTTTTGAGTGACGAAGAGTCCAACTATCGTGATGCTAGACGGAAAATCGATGAACTCACGTTAGAGTTGGACCAAGTCAAAACTCAACTTTCTAAAACTTCAGTAAAATGTGAAAAATTTGATAACTCAAGCAAAGTTTTGGAAAACATGGTAAGCATACAATACATGGAAAAGAGGGGTAAGGGTCTTGGTTTTAATGAGTGTGAACCACCGTTTAACCATAATTACTCAAGCATGCCAAGGATCGACACATCAGTTGATGACTTGGAATTGGATTCTGATCATGGTTGTGATTTTCCAACCAAACCTGTTATACTCACGGTTGACCCCGTTATGACTAATGATTCTGAGGTTTTTGCAGAAAAACTAAGTGTTACAGGTTCAGAGGAGAAGGAGGTAGAAAGAAGTGCTAAGAGGAGCACATATTGTTCAACATCTACAAGTCAATCATCTTTTGTTCCAAAAACTGATTTTGTTGGAAAATTTGATGAAATTAACATTAAGCCTAATGATATGTTGAAAAGTTTTCAGAAGACTTTTGCTATAAATCATGTCTCACTATCAACTTCCTCTCCTTTGACAAAGCAGGTTGCGCCGGCTCATTCCACAGTTACCAAAGAGGAGGGTTCACAGTTGAATCCTAACTATGAACCTTATGTTCCAACTGGGTCCATGGAACATATTTGTTCAAACTTATCCTCTAGTCGAAGTAACTGTGATGTAAAGCCCTTTGACCCAATTGAATTTCACCAGAAATTCTGCTGCTATGCATGTGGGAAACCAGGCCACATTGCTCGACACTGTCTGCACCGACCTACTGAGTTCTTCTATGGGAAGATTCAAAATGTCACACCTAAGGCTAAACTAGTTAACAAACATGTGAGGACTGTTCCATCCTCCAAGCCTAAGGTAACCTCTCAAAAGGGGACTCAGACTTAGACTCCTTCCACTGCTAAAAGGGAAAAGAAATCAAACCAAACTCAATCTGGTTTTCATAAGCAAACTCCAAGGACTTTTAAAATTAACTCTCCTCAAATTTCTAAGATAAAACCAGTTGACCATGGCAGTGGAAGCAAGTCAAAATACATTGAAAACAAATCAGACAGACCCAAGAACAGACCCAAACCCAGAAAAAAAGTCTATGCGATTTCCAAAGTACCTAAGTCTATTATGATTTGGGTACCAGTCTCTCATTAATTGATTGTATGTGATGCAGGGACGACCAAGCAAGCTTAAAAATTTTTGGTATGTTGATAGTGGTTGCTCCCGGCACATGACTAGGGATTTCTCTCAGTTACACGAGGTCACACCTTTTAATGGCGGATATGTCTCATTTGCTGGAGACAAGGGAGGAAAGATAAGCATGAAGGGCATAGTGACAAATGTAACTCTTAGGTTTGAAGATGTGTATTATGTTGAAGAACTCAATCACAGTCTATTAAGTGTTTCTCAGATATGTGACAATAGTTATTCAACTCACTTCACAAACAAGGAGTGCCTTATTTTGAAGCTTGGCTTTGTAGTGCCTGAGAAGTGGATTCTGATGAGAAATCCAAGGATAAACAATGCCTACATTATCAACATGAACTCAGATTCATTCACAGAGAACATTTGTTTGTTCTCAAAGGCATCGGAGCATGATTGTCTGTTATGGCATCGGCGACTGGGTCACGTAAATCTTAAGAATCTGAACAGACTCGCTAAGGGAGATCACGTCATCGGTTTGCCTTCTAAAGATTCCGCCACTATTGAGAAGTGCATCGCTTGTGCCAAGGTGAAGCAACACAAGAGACCCCACATGCCTAAATTGTTCAATTCTATCTCTTAAGTTCTTCAACTTCTTCATATGGATCTCTTCGGACCAGTCAACGTAATGAATATCGGGAAGAAGTCATATTGTCTTGTTGTCACAGATGATTATTCCGGATTCACTTGGGTGTTCTTTCAGGCCAAGAATGATGAAACACCAGAGATTCTGAAGAAGTTCATTACCTTGATTGAAAATCAGAAGAATCTAAAGATCAAGGTGATTAGAACTGATAATGGCAATGAATTTAGAAATCAGACTCTTATAGATTTCTGCGATGAGAAAGGGATTGCTAGGCAGTATAGTGCAGCCAGAACTCCTCAGCAAAATGGAGTTGCTGAAAGGAGGAACAGAACGCTTATAGAAGCTGCACGAACAATGCTCTCAGAATTTAAGCTGCCAATCTTCTTCTGGGCCAAAGCAGTTAACACCACTTGCTATGTTCAAAATCGAGCACTCCTGAACAAGCACCATCAGAAGACTCCCTACGAGATTCTCTTCAATCAAAAGCCCAAAATTGGTCACTTCAAGTCATTTGGATGTCCTTGCACTCTTCTTCATACAGAGCCTAATCACAAGTTTGACGAGAAGGCAGATGAGTGTTACTTTGTGGGTTATTCATTCGAGAGAGCAACTTACAGAGTTTACAACAAGAAGACTCGGATGATCGTGGAATCATATTATATAGATTGGCAAGAGATGAACTTTACCAATGTTGGTTCTGGTCCAAACTGGCTATTTGAGTATGATTCTATTTTCAGGCCCTTTAACAATACATCCGAGAACCCAGAATCATCCAAGCAGACCGATGATTTTTACAAGGTTGATGATGTGGAATAAAGGGTTGACTATGTTCCATGTGATCCTAATCTCTTAACATTTGACCGTCCAGGTATGTACAATCGTGCCCCTCCAGAACAGCCCACTCCAATACATGAAGTTCTTCCATCAGAACCAGACACTTCTCAGTCTGTTCAGCCACTTCCAGAAACAGATCAAGTTTCGTCCTCCTCTCATCAGACCTTTGATAATCCACTGTTCTCGGATAACATTCCTGAGTAACACTGTGTGGATCAAGGAGCTACAACAAATGAACCTGCTCCTACTGATGATCTATCTTCCTCAAATGACAATCAGCTGACACACCTTAGTAATCTACTTGACAACTTGGCTATGGAGGAAGTGCCAACTCTTAACATCAACAAGGATCATCCTGTGGAAAACATCATTGGACCTCTTTCAGAAGGAGTTCTCACCCGGAGCTGGTCAATTCCAGCTCAGAATGTCTTTCCTGAAAGCACTCCTTCACGAAGCCAATCAGGTCCAATTAATTCTTGTTTATACTCATGTTTCATTTCGCAGGTTGAGCCCAAGAATGTCAACATGGCTCTCAAGGAATCTAGCTGGGTTGAGGCGATTCAGGAGGAGCTGATGCAGTTTCAGAAACTTAAAGTATGGAATCTGGTCCCCCTGCCCAAAGGAAAACTGCCTATAGGAACCAGATGGGTTTTCAGAAACAAAAAAGATGACTCAGGAGTCATTATCAGAAACAAGGCACGATTGGTAGTTCAGGGCTTCTATCAACAGGAATGGATAGATTATGAGGAAGTCTTTGCACCAGTCGCTAGACTTGAAGCCTTACGGATTTTCTTGGCCTATGCCTCCTACATGAACTTCACGGTGTATCAGATGGATGTGAAGACTACTTTTCCGTATGGGAAGGTTAAAGAAAAAATCTACGTGTGCCAACCCCGGGCTTTGAAGATTCTCAGTTTCCCTGACCATGTCTACAAGTTAGACAAAGCTCTCAATGGTCTTCATCAAGCACCACGAGCGTGGTATGCTACACTTACTGATCACCTGCTTGGAAATGGATATACCCGTGGAGCCACTGATCAGACTTTGTTCATTTGCAAGGATAAGGATGATTTAATTCTCGTCCAAATCTACGTAGATGACGTTATATTTGGCTCCACAAGCTCGGCGTTGTGCAAAGAATTTGAGGGGGTAATGAAGAAGAAGTTTGAAATGAGTGCGATGGGAGAAATGATCTTCTTTCTGGGTCTACAGGTGAAGCAAGATTCAAAGGGTGTGCTAATTCACCAAGGAAAGTATGTCACAAATATTTTGACTAAGTTCAAAATGATGGAATCAAAGTCGGCATCCACTCCCATGGCTGCTCGTCCTGTCTTAACTTCGGATTTGGATGGTGAAGATGTTGATCAACACCTCTATCGCTCGATGATTGGTTCCCTGATGTATCCGATTGCTAGTCGTCCAGATATCATGTTTTCAGTTTTTCAGTGTGCCGGATATCAGGCGAATCCGAAGGCATCTCACCTTATAGCTGTCAAGAGAATCTTTCGGTATCTTGTCGGGAGGCCTCGTCTTGGTCTTTGGTACCCAAAGAACTCTGAGTTTCGTTTATTTGCATACTCGGACAGTGACTTGGGTGGATGTAACCTGGACAGGAAGTCAATCACTGGTGGGTGTCAGTACCTGGGAGATCGCCTTGTCTCAT
This sequence comes from Mikania micrantha, assembly GCA_009363875.1. NCBI lineage: Eukaryota > Viridiplantae > Streptophyta > Magnoliopsida > Asterales > Asteraceae > Mikania > Mikania micrantha. Next base: position 52,446,408 of record CM018692.1, read on the forward strand.
GGCAATGCAAGAAACAAACGACCGTATCCACATCTACTGCGGAAGCCGAATATGTTGCTGCTTCCAGTTGTTTCTCTTAGGTTATCTAGATGCAACAACAACTCCTCGATTACGGTTTGAACTTTCTTGACTCTCCTATTTATTGTGACAATGAAGCCACCTTACAGATCATCAAATATCCGATACAATACTCCAAAACTAAACATATTGACATCCGGATTCATTTCATCCGTGACTGTTTTGAACGGAAACTCATTCATCTTGAAAAGGTCCATACAGATGATAATCTAGCGGATCAAGCCACCAACAAAACCCAAACAACCTTCAAAACCAAAGCCAACTTCTCAACCAACCAAACCTAACCTAGTCATCAAAATGCCTCCCAGATCCCCAACTCCATCATCTACTAACCACATCCTTCACACAGAAACTCTATCATCACCACCTCGCTCGAGCAGTGACAAGGGAAAATCCCCTTTGCACACAGAGTCGCCATACGATCCGAAGGAAGTGCCTGTCGATCTCGTGGGCCTGCAAGACAGAGTCTTTGTGCTTGAGAAGGAAGCCGAAGCAAGGGATGCCAACATTATTTCTATGCAAGAGGGGATGCTTAAAATCGCTGATAGACTGAATGATTATAAGGACAACTCAGAATGCAACGAAAGTTCATCAGATTTCTATGTATGGAAAACCATGAGATGCAAAAGGAAATCAAAAGACTAAAAGGAGAAGAAGTCCCAGAGTCTAATGATGAGGACAAGGATGATGATGATAATGATGATAGTGACGATAATGATGATGGTGATGATCAGAAGAAGAAGGATTTTCCTGAAAAGAAGGATGACAAGGATGATGATGATGGTGGAGACGATAAAGGAAAGGATCAAGGACCTCCAGACGACAAGGATCAAGGAGGAGCCACTGGAAATCCATACTCTTCAGGAAAGCCCACCAGTCACTATGATGATCTGTTTGGAGATATTCCCGATGACATTCTATTCGGTGAAAGTCTTCCAGGAGCTGATATGGAGAATACCGGGCTTGATGACTTCTTCAAGGATCTTCCCGATGATTATCTTTTTGATGGAATCAGTAACGAAGCTGAAGGAGAAGCTGAGTCTTCCACAGGGTCATCTGTCAAAGAGGAACCGGAAAACAATATCCTTGGCAACGTCTCCTCTGATCCTTATATTGATTATTTGTATGCCCACAAATACATTGATGCATTGGGACAGGAGGTCACCTCCCTTCATGAAGTGATTGTCAGCTGGTTTGACAAGAAGAAGGATTGGACACCGTCTCCTCCTGTGGATAAAGCTTCTTGGTTCAATGAGATGAATGAAGAACATCCAGAGCACACATTTATTTCAGATGATAGAAACCTGTTCGATGTTCGGAATGACAGGTCCAACGTATGCTGCTGGATGTATGACAAAGAAAGGGACATTTATCTGGTGAAGAGGATGAATGGAAAGGTCGAATTCTATAAGAAGCCGAGAGATTTTTGCACAATGTCAAAGGTTGATATTCGAAGCATCAACAAAGCTATGTTCTTCAATCCTTCCAAGGACTCTCAGGCTGATCTGTTTGCCAAGTTTTATTAACGACCAATGTGAGAAGGACTTTCCTATGACGTGCACAGCCAAGGGAAGGCGTTTTGCTTCAACTTGCATTATCGATCCGAAGACGAAGAAGCCTTGGATATACTATAAGTATCCTCCACCTCATGTTCAGATAACAGTTCCAGTGTCTCCTAGAGTTCCGGACAATTCATTGGCCAACTTCTTATCTTGGTACTATGACGATCTCAATCTTGCAGCAGTCATCATCAAGAACAAAGACAATGTTGATGATGTTGATATCATTCTTGACCCTATGAATCTCTTGAAGTATGGAAAGGAAGACATGATGAAGCTGCACCAGTCTCCAATACGAGTTTATTCAGGTGCTGATGAGGAGACTAAGTCATTTACTCGCACAGTTGCTTATGCCTTAAAGCTGAAACTTTATGCCAGAGCTGGACCATGCAATGTCACTCTTCCTATTGGATGACTTCGCAAGTCTAGGGGGAGTTTGTACAGCCCTAAAAGCGTTGAAGACTGACAAAGTCAACCTGGGAAGAGTCAAAGTCCCGATTTTGATTATTTTCGTGTACAGCAGGTTCGAGTACTCCATGTATTCGTGTACTCGAAATATTTTGTATTATATTTCGAGTACACCTAGACCTAGTATAAATAGACGTATTTTGTACAGGTTTAGGTTGGAATCCCGAGGCATCTGCTCTCTAGACTTATTGAGGCACTTGAACTCGAATTTTCAATATTTATACACAGATTAAATTTTTCTACTTGCTTTCTTGATTCAAAATAGGATTCCGCACTTGTTAGAGATCATTGATGATGATTTAGAAGATAAAGTTTCGTTCTTGATCCGCTTTGAGACCTACAGGGTTTTTGCTCATCAGTCCTTATTTTCCAACAATCTCCCTCTAGACTGATGAAGCCAAAACCTATTTATTTTGTTTTAAATCCAAACCAATTTTCTTCCTAAGAGTTCGAACATAGTGCAGAACTTCATACTCTGTATCAGCATTTTCAAGAGTCTTGTGCTGCAGTTCCTTCAGATCATCAGTTGGTAGGGTGAGAATCTCATCCCAATTTGAGAAGAAGGTTCTTGAGCCATTATATCTTTCAATGGCCCTGCTCTTGGAGATAGAGTCATAGAACCATCTCTTTATTCTTATTCTTGAGTTTTTGATCTGAGGAGGCTGGGATTTAGAAGGTAGACCCAAAGGAAGAGGAGCTCCAGCTGGCCAATGTATTATTTCTCTCCTTATCACTTGACCATTTTAATCAAGTACCTTCTTTACTAAAACATGCTAATGAGGCTCATAGTTCATCAGAAGATCAAGAAGGATTTTCTTATTGACATCAACCCAGGGTTTGAATTTGACAACAGACGGAGATTCTACATACCCAACACCTACGCTTGCCATAGGTGCATTTAGCAAATGATCAAGCATTGTGCATGGGTTGGCATCCTTGAGCTGAGTCGCAAGAGAAGGAGAAGGAGAAGGAGAAGTGACTTCTTTCCAAAGCTCAGGGTGATCTTTGTTCTCTCTTTTGAACTTTGACCATTCATCAAACAGAACATCATCTCTCCATCTTGTTGTTGTGTTCTTTGGTCCCCTTGATTTTGGATAAGGATGTGCTTTATTTTTTTCCTCTGCTCAATGGTCTTTTTCTTCTTGACTTCAGCTTTTATTCATTTGGATAAAACTTCAGCTTCATTTCTGAGGCTAGTGATATCCCAGTTGTTGAAGTTTTCAACCTTGTACTTCCCTTCATCCAACAATTACTTGATCAGCTGCTCCCTCTCAGCCTGATAGGATTTATCTTGCTGCTGATCCAATCTGGCTATTTGATCTTGATAGGTCCTTACCAGTTCATCTCCTGAGAGACCAGTGGCTTCTAGACCAGCCAGAATCAAGTTTTCCTATTCCGTTTCTTTATTCTTTATGTTTCGATGGTCTTCATCGGAAGGGAAGGTCCTAACATGTGAGTAGGATTCCTTTATTGGAGAGGTTTGTGGTTTCTCAGCATCTGCTGATCTTATTGGTGAGGGAGCTGTGGAGGTGTTTAGAAGATCAGGCTCATCATCATCAGCCAATATGAGCCTTCTCTTTCTTGAAACAAGAGAGGCAATGGGTTGCCCATCATTTAAGTCTGAGGTGGGTTCTTGAGCAGGGGTTGGAGGTTTATGAGGTATGTTATTAAGTGATTTGGTTTTTCTGACCACACTCTATTTTCTTCGTGAGAAAGACTGAGTGATTATTGGTGTTGTTTTTTTGGCCAATTTTGGAGGCATTAAAAGTGGTAGGAAGGGAGGTTTGAGAAGATAGTTCTAGGAGGGTTTGAGAAGAAGAGTTTGGAGAAAGAGTGAATGGGCTTTCTTTATTTTTGTGTATGGGTGAAGAGGGGATAGATATGGTGGGAGAGACATATTTTGGAAGGATGGGGTTGTGCTCAGATTGGACAGAACCAGTTGGAAGTGGTATGTCTTGAGTGGTTGAGGCAAAAGATGTTGATGCATGTTTATTGTCCCTAGTTCGGTTTTGTAACTCTTATCATGTAAATGTTCAAAGTATTAATGGAAGTTGTCTTTATATCTATTTCATAATGTTTATTTCTATTGATTATTGTCTATTAATGTTTATCTAGTTGTTTGATTTGATTATAAACTGTTTGAGTATGAAGTTTACTCATTCGGCCGAATGACTCTAGAATGAAGTCATTCGGCGAATGAAGGTTATAGAGAATGTCTGAGTTCAGAATGAGTCATTCGCCGAATGACTCATTCGAATGACTGCTCATTCGAGCTTAGTCATTCGCCGAATGAGCTACTTCGGCCACTCATTCGGCCGAATGACTACAGCCTATATATAGATGTTCAAATCATTTCAAACCTAACTTTTTAGAGCCCTCCTTCTTCCCTAGCACTCCAGTGTCAAAACCCTAGAAGATCTGAGCGGTTCTTGATCATCCAAGTTCGATTCTCAACCCGTGGTGTTCGATCGTTGCTTCCAAGTTGTTTCTACAGCCTCGGATCACCACGGTTCCTGTTGGTTTCGATTGGAAAACCCTGGAATAGGATTCCGCACTATCCCAGAGGTTATCGAGTAGTTTTCTATTGGATTCGGATTGTTTCCGAGCTCCCGATCGGTCCAACAAAGTGGTATCAGAGCTTTGGCTCTTGATTCTACTCGATTTCTACTCAAAATCAACAGATCTGAGATTCCCAAAACCCTGATTTTCGTAACTTCCAAAAACCCTATTTTTCTTGCTTCCCAAGTCACTATTTCATTGAAATATCAAGTGTTTTTGTGGTTTGTTTGATCTGATTCATTCCCAATTGGTTTGTTATCATGTCTTGAAGTTCTGTACCAAATTTGGTGGATAGATCTGGTCAAAATCGCAAGTTATCAAAATTTTCGTTGTTAAAAACCCCAGATCGCCGAATGACTCTGGCGGCCGAATAAGTTCAGCCGAATAGCCCTTCATTCGCCGAATAGGTCTTATTCGGCGAATAGCTCCTTCGCCATTCTTCATTCGCCGAATAAGCCTCATTCTCCATTCTCATTCGGCGAAAGACCTCATTCGATCTGCCATTCGCCGAATAGGTCATTCGACTCAGCCATTCGCCTGTTTTCATTCTCAGCCTTCATTCGCCAATTTGAAGTCATTCGGCCCCCGACATTCGCCAGAATAGCAGTCATTTGCCAGTCACCTCTGATATTTTTCTAAGTATTGAATCTTATTACTTCTGATCAAATGGAGGATCTAGCACTCATGGCTAACCAAAACCATCGCATTCAGACTCTCTTGTTGACAGAGAATGAAACCGGGAACTCAAACAAAGCTCCTAAGTTGTTGACTTTGGATGACTATCCTCACTGGAAGTATAGATTTAAGATTCACATCAATGGAGTGGATACAAATCTGTGGATGATGATAGAGGGAGGATATTTGAGGCCTTTAAATGAGGATGGAACTCCTATGCTGGTTACACGGATGACCGAGCCTCAAAGAAAACTGTATGACTATGAGAAGAAAGCTTATGCTATTTTGTCACAGTCCATTGCTACAGATATCTTTCATCAATTTAGACAGTTTACTTCGGCTAAGCTACTATGGGATGCCTTGCAACAAAGATATGAGGGGAATGATGCATTGAAGAGCATTAAGTCTAAAGTTTTAAGGAAAGAGTTCAATAGCTTTATGTATGTGGGTAATGAGTCCCTTGATGAGCTGATTGCGAGGTTCTATCATCTGTTGAGTGAGTTGTTCAACCACGAGGTCAAAACTACAACTCAAGAGAAGATTCAATGTTTGGCAGATGCACTACCTCCAAAGTGGGAGTCTTTCTTGATGGTACTTAAGCAAAATCAGATGATGGCTCATATGGACATCAATGATTTTATTCAGAAGTTGAAGGAACAGGAGATAGAGAACAAGTGGAAGGCAAAGAGAATTGTGCAAGTTCAAGATCCTTCTCTATACTACTCCACACCCACAGTTGATAAAGCTACAACTCATGCTCCTCTGAAGACTGCTTTTGTATCTAAAACATCTGAAGCTCCATCTGCAGCTCAGATGCACTTTAGCCCATCTTCTTCATCTTGCTCACAACAGGAGCATCATCAGCCTACTGCAAGTCTGAAAACAGAAAACTTTGATAAGGTCACAGTTGAGATTGCTAAAGAGCAGATGGGTCTTCTGTCAACATTGGTTAGTTCATATGATGGATTAGTTGCTGGTCAGATCGGCAATCCATATTTGACCAATGATGACTACTCTCAGATTGATCCTGATGATATGGAATGAATTGACATCATGTGGGCATTGGCTAGTGCAGTTAGAAGAGCTAAGGAGTTTGTGAAGAGGACTGGGAAGGACATCAATCTAAACAAGGAGTCCAAGTTTGGATTTGATATGGCATCTGTCACATGCTACAACTGTGGTGAGAAGGGTCACTTTGCCAGACAGTGCAAGCAGCCTAAGAAAGCTGGAAACAAGAACCCATTTCAGCATCAGAAGTCAGCCCCTGCTAATTCTGAAAGGCAATTAGTTCCTATTGATTCTCCTTCTCCAGCTGGATCTTCATCTTCTGGTAGTAAAGCTTTAATGGTTCAACAAGATGAAGGGGTGAATTGGGAGTTCAGATTCAATGCTGACAAGGAAGATCAAGATAAAGCATGTGTAGCAGAGATTCAGAATTCTGAAGATTTTGATGAAGAAAGCAGCCAGGAAGATTCATTGGTGATTGATGACAAGACATCAAGTTCAGAATCAGACAGTTTGACGGATTCTGACACTCAAGAATCTGATTGTGAAGCTGATGACTCTTCAACTCAATTTGCCTTAATGGCAAATTCTTCTGCTTCTACTGATTCTTCTGAGCAGGTATACACTGATTGTTCATCTTCTCAATCTGATTGTTTCAATTGTGTTGACCTTAGGAGTAAGATTCTTGCCTATCAGAAGCATAATAGTGATCTGATGACCGATCTCGACCTATGCATTGAAGCAAACAAAGTTTTAAAATCTAATGAAAAGGATTTTCAAAATAAAATTGATCTTTTAAATCGACAATTGCATGAGGCTGAGATCGCTGTTCTGAACAAGCAAGATGCTATAACTTCTTATCTCAATACCATAAATGAGATCAAGAAGAAGTTAGCAATTGTTGAATGTGATTATGAGACTTTAGGTCAGAAGCTCAAGAGCTATGAGAGCTCTTCTTATATCATTGAGCACATGATCAGTAGGGGTACTGATCAGGGGAAGGAACAGGTTAACTATCAAAAGTGTCCTCCACCAATCCTCAATGCCTTTGTCAATACTCCAAATGACAAAGATGTAAAGGATTTTCAAGTTACTACTCCGTTAGTAATTGATCCAGTTGGTCTGAGTACAACTCAGAGTTCATCAAAGACTGCTGGATCTCAGGTGGATGGAGTTGTTGAAGATTGGGTCTCGGATTCCGAGGATGAATCAGAGTATAGTACTCCTCGGAATCAAACCCCTGTTGTCATGAAAGGTGACCCAATCTCCAAATCAAAGATTTACAAAGAATTATGCTTTGTTAAAGCTTCACAGGGGTCTGAAGCTAATTGTGCTACCAAATCAGCTCAGTTTGGTAACAAAGGAAGAAAGGGTTTGGGTTTTGAGCCATATTGTCAGAAATCAAATGTTTTTAAGTCAACTAAAAAGTCTTTTTCAGATTTGAAACATTTTCATAAAAAAGGTGATAAAGTCTGTTTTGAGTGTGGTGAACCAGGGCATATTGTGAGGTTTTGTCCTCAGTTGATTAGACCTAAGGTTGTCCCTTTCAAAAACTTAAAGTCTGCTTTACCAAAACCAGTAAAATCTGTGCCTAAGTCTTTTCAGCAAAAATCTACATCTCACACTCAGTCTAAGATTTCAGACAAGGGAAAGGGAAAGTTGGAAACTTTGGTTGTTCCAAATGGGGTTAAAATTAACCAATCAACATCATCATCCATTTATCTGAAAACCTCTTTTGATAAAAATGCAATTTGGAAAGTTAAATCATCTGAGGTGTCTGTTCCACAAATTTCAGATAAACCTATTCCTAAGGGAAAATGGATCGATGTTTGGATCCGAGACTCAATGGGTCAACCCAAGACCGTAAAGGCTTGGGTTCCCAATGTAAACTGATAGTCTCTTTATTGTGCAGGTTGCCCCAAAAGCTGGAGTGAACAGCAATTGGATCGTTGATAGTGGGGCTTCCAGACACATGACCGGTGATATTTCTCTGCTCACCAATGTGAACGCAGTTCGAGGTGGCTATGTAGCTTTTGCTGGAGACAAGGGTGGTTTCATTACGGGAGAGGGTATCTTGACAAATGGACAGGTTTCATTCGATAATGTCAGATATGTCAAACAGCTGGAAAACAACCTCTTGTCAGTCTCTCAGATTTGTGACAAAGAGTACAAGGTTCTATTTGATGACTCAAAGTGTTATATTCTCAAGCAAGGTGTGCAGATACCTGAAGATTGGATTTTAATGTCTGCTCCAAGAAAACAAGACTTGTATGTTCTCAATATGGCCACAGCTTCAACTACATCCTCTACAGCTTCATGTTTTATGACAAAGGCAACTGAGAAAGATTCAATCCTTTGGCATAAGAGGATGGGCCATTTGAGTTTACGCAAGATGAATCATCTGGTACATAACAGTTTGGTTGAGGGAGTTAGCTTGAAAAATTTTAAGTTGTCTGATATCTGTGTATCATGCAAGAAAGGAAAGCAGTCTAAGCAGTCTCATAAGCTGAAAAAGTATCATTCAATCAATGTTCCTCTTGAGCTTCTCCACATGGATTTGTTTGGTCCAGTGAATCGGAAGAGTATAGCTGGAGATCAATACTGCCTTGTTATTACTGATGAATATTCCAGATACTCTTGGGTCTTCTTTTTGAAAGAGAAATCAGAAACGTTTGATTGCATTCAAGTTCTGGTTACCAAACTTGAATCTCTTTATAAGCTCAAGATTCGTCAGTTTCGAACTGATAATGGAACGGAGTTCAAAAATCACAACATGGAGAATTTTTGTAATGCAAAAGGCATCGTGCAACAGTTTAGTGCTCCATACGTTCCACAGATGAATGGTGTTGCTGAACGAAAGAATAGGACATTGATTGAGGCTGCTAGAACTATGCTTGCTGATTCTTCTCTACCGGTTCAATTCTGGAATGAAGCTGTTCCCAATGCTTGTTACACATTGAACCGGGTTCTTATTGTGAAGAGACATGGGAAGACTTGCTTTGAACTGCTCCATAATCGAAAGCCAAATCTGAAGTATCTAGAACCATTTGGTGCTCCATGCACTATGCTTAAGAAACATGAGCAGGGCAAGTTCAATGAAAAGGTGGAAGAAGGGTACTTTCTTGGGTATAGCACTCCAAATAAACGAGTTTACAACATTGCAACTCATAATGTGGAGGAGTGGTACCACGTGGATGTTCAAAAGTATACAATGCCCCCACCTGGAAAAGGGCCAGATTGGATGTTTGACTATTCCAGTCTTTTTGACTCATTCAATATGCCCCCCATGTACTCAGATGAAGATGTAGCAGTTCAGATGTTGTATGATGTACAAAATGCCCCCGATGCTACTTTTCAACCTACATCTACATCTGGTCCCTCTACACAGATAAATGATGACAGCTCAGACACAGATGACAATCCCCCAGCTGCTCCTGAACCAGTTGTTGATAATCTTGTACCAGGTCTTGAGGATTTGAATTTGAATAACTTAGATCCTGAGGTTGAGGTTCCTGCTCATCCTGTTGGACGAATCAATCGAATTCATCCTCAAGACAACATTATTGGGAGTCCTTTAGACGGAGTGAAGACTCGTAGTCAGATTTCTTCAGGTGGTCTTGCAGACATTCTTGATTTTGCAGATGTAAGCTTTTGTGCTCATTCCTGCTTTATATCTCAAGTGGAACCGCGTACCGTCACTGAAGCCCTCAAAGAAGAATCATGGGTAGACGCCATGCAAGAGGAACTTTTGCAGTTCAAGAAGTTAGGGGTCTGGCAACTAGTTGATAAACCCAAAGGTGCAAAAGTCATTGGCACTAGATGGGTTCTTCGTTGCAAAAAGGATGATCACGGGATAATTGTGAGAAACAAGGCTCGTCTGGTGGTTCAAGGATTCAGACAGATAGAGGGATTGGACTATAATGAGGTATTTGCTCCGGTCGCTCGTCTAGAAGCCATTCGTATCTTTCTGGCTTATGCATCCTTCAAAAAGTTCAAGGTTTATCAAATGGATGTAAAGAGCGCGTTCCTTCACGGAGTTATCAGTGAAACAGTGTATGTCAATCAACCTCCCGGATTTGAAGATCCATTGCATCGTGATAAAGTCTACAAGCTAGACAAAGCTTTGTATGGATTACATCAAGCTCCGAGAGCGTGGTACGAGACACTTTCCACTCACCTTCTGAACAACGGGTTCAGAAGAGGTGTCATTGACTGCACTTTATTCATCCGTGAGAAGGACAGTGATTTACTCTTGGTACAAGTGTATGTGGATGATATAATTTTTGGATCCACAAATGATAATCTGTGCAAGGAATTTGAGAATGTGATGAAAGAAAAATTTGAAATGAGTTCGATGGGAGAGATGAAGTTTTTCTTGGGTTTGCAGGTGGATCAGTCTGAGGCAGGGATCTTTATTCATCAAACCAAATACGTTGGTGACATTCTGAGCCGGTTCAGTATGTCTGATGCGAAGCCTGCTGGTACCCCACTGGCGATTAATCACGGGATTACTCCAGACGAAAAGGGGGAGTTAATTGATGCCACTCTGTACCGGGGAATGATCGGCTCTCTCATGTATCTCACTGCTTCTCGGCCAGATATCATGTTTGCCACTTGCTTGTGTGCACGTTATCAATCCAAACCAAGAGTATCTCACCTGATTGCTGTCAAAAGGATTATGCGTTATCTGAAGGGTACACCTGAACTTGGCTTATGGTACCCTAATGATGATAACTTTGAGCTTACTGCATACAGTGATTCAGATTATGGCGGATGCAAAAGAGATTTCAAGTCAACATCTGCGGGATGTCAGTTCTTTGGAAACCGATTAGTCACCTGGCAGTGCAAGAAGCAGACGTCGGTGTCTACTTCAACATGTGAAGCTGAATATATTGCTGCTGCTAGTTGCTGTTCACAAATCATCTGGATTCAACAGCAACTCAGGGACTATGGGTTACATTTTTCTAACACTCCTATTTATGTTGATAACACTGCCGCCATTGCTGTCACTAAAAATCCAGTTCAGCACTCCAAAACCAAACACATCGACATAAAATATCACTTCATACGTGATTGTTTTGAAAAGAAATTAATCGATGTGGTTAAGATTCACACCGATCACCAAAAAGCCGATCTTTTTACTAAAGCTTTTGATAAACCCAGATTTTTATATCTGTTATCGGCTAATGGTGTTTTCCAAAAGGATGAAGTTCAATCCTCATCTGAGTCTAACAAGTGATCATCATTTTACTTAGATAGTTTTCTTTATTTCTAGTATTTTCATTTTCTCTTGTATAGTTAACTTTTATTATCAAAAACACAAAAACATTTTCTATTTTTAGGTTTTTAGGGGGAGATATAGAAAATTTGAAAAACCAAAAACAATAGAAAATTTGAAAAACCAAAAACATAGAAAATTTGAAAAACCAAATAGAAAATAAAAACCAAAAACAATAGAAAATTTGAAAATCCAAAACAATAGAAAATTAAAAATGAGATAGTCCTGATTAATAAAATAGTACATTGATTTCATTATGTCATATAAGCAGAAATGAATGCATGAACTAAAATCACAAAAGAATGATGATGGGATGTACTGATAGGCTGGCTATACAAAATAAATAAACAACTTATGAGAACTTAGAAAGTTTGATTTGTGGGATCCATCTTATTAAGGCTTTTGAGTGAGAAATGGTTCTTGATTCAAATCAAGCATACACCTGTCATCATGGAATCAAATGAGGTTTCATTCAAAGAAAAATAAAGGCAAGCTGGTATTAAGCTTGAGGAAAATCAAAGACAAGCTGGTATTAAGCTTGGTAAAGAAAAATTAAAAACAAGCTGGTATTAAGCTTGAAGAAAACCTAATGCAAGCTGGTATTAAGCTTGAGAAAAACTTAAACAAATAAAGTTCGATTCCATACATGTGCCATATTGCTGGGACGACCTAGCTGAAGCCATCCATTTGGATAGAACAAGAAAAACACAAAAAGATAATAAATGATTGAATCTTATTGAATTCATGATGACTGGTATTAAGATATGCTGAAATGAGTTTTGAACTTATTTTGATCTTGATTGATGAAATGAATTGGGGAACTCAATCAGAAAATATGAGTGATCATTTAGTTTGTTTAAGAGTTGTGTATTGTTCAGTTTAAACTTGGACAAATATATCAGTAATCGTATCAAAATGAAATTGTGTTTGAAGTGAAGCATTCATTGAAGGCTATATGATGTGATCAGAGATATGTGTTATCTTATTAATGGGCTTCTCACAAAAATATGTTTTTATTTGCTTTTAATTTGTGTTTGTACAGTTGTATGGTTGTTTCAGAAAAATACAAAAAGATTTTCTATTTTCAATTTTGTTTTAGATGATCATTTGTAGATTCGGATGTCTGTCATATCTGAATCCTGAACCAACTAGACATATCTTCATAATTGGTTAAAAGTTTGGTGCTCAAATTGTCAAATTTGTGAAATTTTGGAGTTTTGGAGAAGTTCATCTCTCATTCGTACGAATGAGAGGCAGAATGGACTCATTCGGCCGAATGAAAATGAGTCATTCGACCGAATCAGTTACACAGAATGAACTTCATTCGACGAATGAAGAGTGTCGAATGTCTCATTCGACATTCTCATTCGGCGAATGAACTTTGCCGAATGACTCAGTCGCCACTCTCATTCGCCGAATGACTCAGTCGCCACTCTCATTCGGCGAATGAAACAGAGGTTATGTGACCTTTCGCCTAGCTCATTCGGCGAATGACTCAATGGTATATAACTGTGTTTCGGCCGAATGAGAGTCATTCGACCAAATTTCTTTTTCGCGATATCAGTTAACCCTCTTTCGGCGAAACACACACTGTGACCTTCTCTTCGATTACTTGTGACTATTATTGATCCTGCTTCTAATAATCCATTTATACTTCTTCTCAGGTATATGGAGATCAAGTTTCAGCCAATTCCATCCATGAAATCATGTCAAACAGATTGTCATTTAGGGTTTTAGGGTTTTATAAATCGCCTAATGAATAAACTGTCAAAAAGAACCTAAAACTCAAAATGTCAAGTATTAAAAATGCTAATCGGTGGATTCTGAGAGTTGTTCAACAGATTTTTTGGATTGATTTGAGATTTTGAATAAGGGGATTTTGAACTCAGTGTAAATGCCGAATGTCGTCATTCGGCGAATGAGTCATTCGGCGAATGAGTCATTCGGCGAATGAATCTCATTCGACGAATGGATCATTCGGCGAATGACTAGTCATACTCATGTCTCATTCGACGAATGAGAGTCATTCGACGAATGAACCTCATTCGACAGTTGACTCATTCGGCGAATGGTGTTCATTCGGCATATCAGATAACAGTGAATCTGATTTTTGTTAAACTTCAGTGTTTGATTGAATATCTTGTACTGACATGTGTATTTCTTGTATTGTGCAGTATGGCAGGATACAAATCAGTTCCTAAGCACAACATCTGTGCTCATCTTGATTTGACTACCCCGAACGCGAAGCACTACTCAGAAATTATCACATTTCTGAGGCGTTCTAGGATCTTCACAGCCATATCGACAGTTCATGTGCCTTACTTATCACATCAGCAGGATTTCTGGTCATCGACTGATATCGATTGTGAGGCCGAGCCTACAGTTATACGGGGGAAAGTCAGGGGTCAGGATGTGGTGGTCTCTGCTGAGCATATACGGAGAATCTGTGGTTTTCAAGACTCTCAGGATCAACCTGCTTATTCTTGGTTTGTGGATGCTTTCTACGATGCAAGTACGAGGGAGATATTGGAGCTGGGATTCTGAACAAGGCATTCATGTCTCCGCAGTTCAAGTACTTGGCTCATGTGCTAGTTCACTGTCTTGGCTCAAGGAGAGGGGGTTTTGATGATATGCGCGAGACCATTCAGTGCGCATTTGCTGCTTTGGTGCTCAACAAACCCTTCAACTTCTCCGAGATGGTCTTTATACACATGAAGGAGAATGTGGGGCTTAAGGGTGACAAGAAGTTCCTGATGTACCCTAGATTTCTACAGCAGATTATTGATGCCCAGATTCCAGATCTTCCAAAGATTAATGCTGACATCATTCGATTGGAGCACATGAATGACATAACTCTTAACAGAGTTTTGTCATACAGAGGGAAGGAGAGGAAGCCCACTACCAGATCTCTATTTGGTCACCTCTCTCGACCCGATTACAGGGCTCCTGCTGGAAGAAGATGGAGACACGATGACTCCGATTCAGATGTGGAGGACATTGTGGTTCCAGCGGGATGATGATAGTGATGGTGATGATGGAGATGGTGATGCAGGCCCGAGTGGTGCTGGTGTTGATGTGAGCACAGTGGATTGAGCACTGTTGCTATAGTGAGTTCAGGGGCTGGGGAGATGACTTCAGTACACATGACCACTGCTGCTTCAGTGAGCATGGTTGATGTTGCTGTTTCTGGTGCAGGTGGTGATGTTGGTGTGTCGACAGCACAGGAGGAGGATGTGGACATCGACTCACTGATGGATTTAGACTTCTTGTCTACTACTACATCCTCAGTGACTGCTCCACTAGATGTTTCAGTTCCACATTCCTCAGGTGGTGGTGATGAGTCAGAGGACTCGAGTGAGGATGAAGGTGTAGCAGGTGAAGGTGATGAAGACAGTTCTGATTCTGAAGAGACTCATGATGATGAGTTTGAGAAAGTGGATGAGGGTGGAAGAGTGGAGATGAGGAAGAGAAAGAGGACAGATGATGATTTGGAGGATATTACTGATACGTTATTTATTCCGGAGTTTGATATCTCTCCTCCACCTCGGTCTTCTGCTCCACTTTCAGTGGCTGTGACTGCCACTGCTCTCAGCCCACCTCCTCCAGAGCTGGAAGGGGAAAGAGATCTCGATTCTCTTTCCAAAGGAGGTCAGAACTGACATCAGCTGCTACAACTACTGTCACATCAGTAGCAGCTGTGTCAGTTTCTTCACTGACAAGGACAAGGGCCATTCACACTCAGGCTACTACTGCCCCTCTGTCCACTCCTTTTGTTCGCGAGCCGGTTTATGTTACTGCTTCCTCTGGCCCATCCACAGTCCGTGCTGATGTTCATATACCTACTGTTTCAGTTGTGGATCAGCTTAGCACACTGAACAGTATGGTCTTGAGATTGATGGAGAGGAGCATGGAGCAAGAAAGGAAGAACAAAGAGCAAGAGCTGGTTATTGCTCAACTTACCAGGAGGATTGAAGAGCAGGATACTCTGCTTCTTCAGGCTTCAGACCAGAGGGCTGACTTGAGAGCCAGGTCTGCTCAACAGGAGGAACAGCTCCTGAAGTACATCGATGAGCACAACCAGCTGGCTATGACAGCCTCTGGCTTAAGTGATCGGATCCTGCAACTCGAAGCTGAGAATGCTCGCCTAGCTGGACTTGTCGAGGGTTCAAAGGAGAGCACTCCCAGGCTTGAGGGAGTTGAGGATCGTTCCGATGATTCAGACAAACAAGAAGATGAAGAAGAGTCTGATGAGGAACAAGTGGATTACGAGGATTCTGAGAAAGATGAAGAATCAGATGAAGATGATGAAGATGATGATGAGGGTAAAGATGGATCAGGGAGTGGGTCTGGAGAATCATCTGGCACTGATGATGATGATGATGATGATGATGACAACAATGATGATAAAGCTCCTCCCACTTCCGAGATCAGGTCTAAGAAGGCCAATGACAAGAAAGCTCAGGCTCCTCCTCCTTCGTCTCCATCAAAGACTGCAGAGCCAGAAGCTACTGAGGAAGTCCAAGCTGTGCCTTTGAGACGTCAACTTGACGAGACACTTACCATGATCTTAGACGCTCAAGGCATCATACAGCACTCAGTGAGCTACGACAAGGAGGAGGGTGAGATCATACATTGCTTATCTAAAGAACAGATAGCCGAGCTGTTCAGGTTGAATCCTGACGAGGTTGTTACTGATGACACCTCTGTACCCAGTACCGAAGAGCCCGAACCAGAACTTTTTGATGATGTAGATGAGGTCATTCTGGAAGACATCACCGATGAAGAATACCCAAAGTATACATCGGCTGAAGACGAGCTGCCTACATTCACTGAGCCATTTGATCAAGAAACAGAGGATCTCTTGGTCAGATATCTTGAAGAACAAGTAGAGGCAAGCAAGGCTGAAGCTGATGATCAAAAGAAGAAAAAGAGGAATGGGCTGCATACTGGGAGGTATTAAAGAGACAAAGCACAGAGAAGATGCCAGCTACACACAAGAAGGTTTACAGGACCAAAGGCTACAAAGCTGGAGGTCAGATCCTTAGCTGGGCATACTTCCATGATCTTGGGTGCTATGCAGTGAAGAGGGAAAAGGGGATAGACTACTTCAAACACCCGCATGATTTCAAGACGTTGCCTGGATTCGAAGTCAATCAACTAGCACGTCTGAACATGCTATACTGTGAAGACTCCGGGATGTCTGCTTGGTTCTCTCGACAAATCAAGTATGAATACCGGAAGAGATGGGTGAACTTTCAGCCGCAGCAGCCAGAACGATACTATTTGCCTGAGATTGATGGTGATACCGGAAGCATAAAGTGATCCTGAAGTGGCTTCCCCCTAAAGTCTTGAAGAAGATTCCCCTGCGGAAGATGCGACAAGACTTTATGGATGGCTTCCGATGGTGGTATTATGATGGGCGCACAGGTGAGGCTGTGATAGTTTTGTGCAAAGACAAACAGTGGGAGACTGTTAGGATTTTTGATCCTATGTGGCTGACTAAC
Source organism: Mikania micrantha (assembly GCA_009363875.1). Lineage (NCBI taxonomy): Eukaryota > Viridiplantae > Streptophyta > Magnoliopsida > Asterales > Asteraceae > Mikania > Mikania micrantha. Next base: position 52,463,534 of record CM018692.1, read on the forward strand.
TTGTCTCACAAGGATGTTCAAGCTTTGTTCAGAAACCAGATTTTCTTCGACGTTCCAGACATGGTGCAAGCTTTGCAATTTATGAGAGTGATCCGTCTCTGCAGCATTTTCAAGATCCACGCTGGAGCAGACTGGAAAGCTATTTCAGAAAAAATTTCAAGAAAGACACTTCCAAGAGTTGAACTAGGTCCAAGGGGGAGTTTGTTGATGCATGTTTATTGTCCCTAGTTCAGTTTTGTAACTCTTATCATGTAAATGTTCAAAGTATTAATGGAAGTTGTCTTTATATCTATTTCATAATGTTTATTTCTATTGATTATTGTCTATTAATGTTTATCTAGTTGTTTGATTTGATTATAAACTGTTTGAGTATGAAGTTTACTCATTCGGCCGAATGACTCTAGAATGAAGTCATTCGGCGAATGAAGGTTATAGCGAATGTCTGAGTTCAGAATGAGTCATTCGCCGAATGACTCATTCGAATGACTGCTCATTCGAGCTTAGTCATTCGCCGAATGAGCTGCTTCGGCCACTCATTCGGCCGAATGACTACAGCCTATATATAGATGTTCAAATCATTTCAAACCTAACTTTTTAGAGCCCTCCTTCTTCCCTAGCACTCCAGTGTCAAAACCCTAGAAGATCTGAGCGGTTCTTGATCATCCAAGTTCGATTCTCAACCCGTGGTGTCCGATCGTTGCTTCCAAGTTGTTTCTACAGCCTCGGATCACCACAGTTCCTGTTGGTTTCGATTCGAAAACCCTGGAATAGGATTCTGCACTATCCCAGAGGTTATCGAGTAGTTTTCTATTGGATTCGGATTGTTTCCGAGCTCCCGATCTGTCCAACAAAAGAAGATGGGGCAGTGGTTGTGGGCTTTATTTGCTCAGTGGGAGGTGGAAATTATAGGTTGGGTTCTCGATGCCCAGATGTTCCAGTGTTTATTGAGCTTAGTTTCCTTTTGTTTGCTATGGAGCTAGCCTTAGCCAACTTCAGTTGGAACTGTTGATCCAGTGTACTTGAGGAGTGCCTCTCCGATTTGCAACTTTATGATTCATCCTCCTTTGATAGTATGTCTTCGGCCCTTTGGCAGCTTAGGAAGCGACAGAGCCTTTCATTTCTCCCTCTTTTTTGTTCCATCACGCATATGTTCCTTGAACCAGGGAGAAGGAGGAGCATCCAGTACGGGATCAAGATTATTTGGTAGGTTAGAGGACTTCATGTGTAAGAGGATTCTTTGGTATCAACTGAAATTTTCAGTAGATCAGTGGATCTTTTGAGGGTAAGGAATTGGTTGAGTAAAGTTTTGAAGCGGGTAGTATAGTAAGTTGACGGCAGAGTTAAGTAGAGGGGTTTAAACACTTCTTGAATAACATGAGTGAAAGGTGGGGCGTGAAGTAGTAGGTGGAGTGTTTGAAAGCCTTCAAGTGAAGGTGCTGCATGGGGATGGATTTGGGTTGCAGGGCTTTTACTCAAGACTGTTGAGACTAGGTGAGCTTAGTCGCATCATCATGAATGTGAGCAACAGAATCCGTCAATTCTTTTATTTTAAAATCTCATATTGTCCATCCTGTACAGATGTCATCCGAATCCCTGACTAATGAGTCAGTTTTATCATGACCTGAGTCCATCTCAGGAATTTCATGGACCCCTTTTCTTGGTTCCGGGGATTTCTAGCCTCAGTTTCATAAACTTCATGGGATGTTGCTATATCTAGAGTCTTATTACCTGATCCATTCAAATGAGAGTCCATTGGATTCTCATGTGAAATGGATGCTCCAAATATATGATCAAGAGGTCAAGTTGGACTAGACATCCTGATCTCATCCTCTTCTCCATGGGTAGGAGATTGATGAGTTTCAGCAAAGGTTTGATGTGGTTGTTCCTCTTTTGGAGAAGGGGGAGGAGAACCCAAGTTGCTCAAACATAGAATCAATCTCATGGAGAACATGGGTAGGAGAGTTAAGGGCCATATGTGGAGAAGAAACAGAGATATCCTTGGGAGAGTGGACTGCCATATAAGTGTCAAGTGACATTTCAGTGGTTAGAGAGGATTCTGTAGGACCAACTAGGAGCCCGGAAACAATCCGATTCCAGTGGAGATCTGCTCGACAGCCTCCGGAATAGTGCGGAATCCTATTCCAGGGTTTTCCAATCGAAACCAACAGCAACCGTGGTGATCCGAAGGTAAAGGATGAACGTTTGATGCTAGATCAAACACCACGGGTTGAGAATCGAACTTGAACAGCAAGAACCGCTCAAAACTTCTAGGGTTTGACACTGGAGTGCTCGGGAAGAATGAGGGCTCGAAAAAGTTAAGTTTGAAACTGTTTGAGTTGGTATTTATAGACTGTACTCATTCGGCCGAATGAGTGGCCGAAAAAACTCATTCGGCGAATGACTCAGCCGAATGAGCCTGAACCAGCGAATGAGTCATACGGGTGACTCATTCGATCGCTCATGACATTCTGTAGGTGTTCATTAGGCCGAATGACTTCATTCATAGAGACATTCGCCCGAATGGGTCTATAAACATAGATAATCAAAGTTAAACATAATCAAACACTAATAAACTGAAATAAACATTAAGAACAATATGATAATACTGATTTCATTAATGACATAAACTTTATACATCAAAAGGTCAAACAAAACTGAACTACAAAACTGAACTAGGGACATTCGTGCACCAACAGGTTCCCTTTGAAGTACAACATCATTCTGTTGAGAGGATTGATGATTGATTCATCTGTGAGGATGGAACAGATGTATCCAATTGCCCAGTGGGGGCAGAGACATGTTCAGGGATCTCATCTTCCTGAGCAGTCTTTTGGGCTTCTTAGGTTAAGAGGCTTTAGGTAGAAGCTTTTCTTTTGGCCAGTACCTATACAGGTGTGGAAGAAGAGGTGGATGTGGGTTCACCGAGGATGGGTGTTTCCTCAGTGTCATCCATTTTCCATGCATCAGTGTTCAATCTAGTGAACACCTGTTTGTCAATGCCCTTGATAGTGGTAAAAGGAGCAATATGACAAACCCTATTAAGGTCAGCAAAGAGACATGCCATTACAAACCTAGGATATAGTAAAAACTTGTGGGGGGTGATGGTGACTTGTTGACAAGTGACCACCAAATCGATGCTTTCAACAGATTCATCCTTTATCACCAAGGATGAGTATGCCCAAAACTGGTTTAGAGCAACTTCTGAGATAGGAAGGTTTAAAATGAGAGCAGTGTGAACGAAGGAGTTTACCAGAATGTCGATTGCTTCGTTGTAGTGAGGGTACTCAGAAGATTTGACAAGGTAAGCTCCGAGGTTGTGGATCAGCTTGATTTTCAAGGCCATTTTTCTTTTGCAATGATGAACACTGAGCAGTTATTAACGTAAAGTGTGAGTACAAACTTTGGTTTAGAGAAAAAGGGATGAGGAAGTTTGACCGTTCGCACACAAGGGCAGTTTCAAAAATAAAACTGCCACTACTTATAACAAATCAAAAGCTTTACCTTAGGGTTTTTACCCATTGAACAAACCTGTGATCATGAGAGAGAAGAACAAACAGCAAAGAAGTAGTTTCATTCACACCATGAAGTACAGACAAAGCTTTGTCTGAAATGAAGCCTGGTCCGATGCCGTTACACCATCATCATGAGCATCAAGCTAAGACAGAATCAGTGTAATTGTGTCGTGCCAGGCGACATGCCTGACAAGCAGTTGTCCTTCGCCATGAGCAGCATTCAGAAGATTCAAAGTTGAACAAAGAGTTCTCTTGATCATAGGAAGATCAAGCAACTTTGTTGATTTATTGTGAAAGAACTGAAGGACTTAAGAGGTAACCACTGATATAAATAATATCAGTGGCCATTAGAGAAGAGAGGGGTAAAAAGGTAAAATGCAAGGATATTATCGAGCCGTGAGCACAATTAATGAGGGTCAATTCAATTAATTGTGGGGGGTCTAATCTTACAGAGCGATTAGTGACTGTCAAATCAGACGTAAGTCTGAGGAGTTAGTTAACTATAGAGAAGAAAAGTTAACCACGTAGGAGATTTTTAACATCGGAAGAACCCTATCCTCGGAAGGAAAGTAACCATGGATAAGTAAAGAGGTTAAAAGTCTCGGAAGAAAAAGAGGTGTCGGAAGAGAAATAAACCACGGAAGGTTTAAAGTGTAACAACAGAAGTTTAAACCACGGATATACATGAAACAGTGGTTATAATAACCGCTGAACCTATCCATGTTATGGGATAACCACTGAGAGAGACCAAGATTGCTTCATCAGTGGTTTATCAAATATCCGTTGTTAGGATAATCATTAAAGATTATTCTTTTATGTATTTATTTAAAGGTGTAAGAAACACATTCTTAACCATGTTTATTTGCTCATATTTATCATTCCCAATTTGGCCACAAACTTAGAAAAAGTGGAAGAGTCCAAGGGTTTGGTAAATATATCTGCTATCTGGTCACTTGTAGAGACATGTTCTGGGACATGTAGTCCCTTTTCAAAACAGTCTCTAATGAAGTGATGCCTTATTTCTATGTGTTTGGTTTTTGAATGGTAGACATGATTCTTTATAATGTTTTTGGCAGCTTCGCTGTCTATTAGGAGAGGAGTTTTTAGTTCAGTTATTCCAAAATCCAGCAGTTGGTATTGCAACCAAAGGATTTGGGCAGTGCAATGGGCTGGTGCAATGTACTCAGCTTCAGCAGTTGAATTTGACACCGACGTTTTCTTTTTTGCTTTGCCATGACACTAAGCAATTTTCAAAGAACTGACATCCTCCCGAAGTAGACTTTCTTCTGAGCGAGCATCCAGCATAATCACTGTCTGAAAAACCAACAAGCTTACAAGTTTGATTAGTAGGATACAAGATACCTGGCACAGGAGTGCCTTTAAGATATCTGAGTATCCTCTTCACAAATGACAAATGGGATTGTTTAGGGGCTGATTGGTATCTTGCACAAACACATGTTACATACATGATGTATGGCCTAGATGCAGTAAGATACATCAAAGATCCAATCATGCACCTTTAGAGAGTTTCATCTATAGGTTCACCATTTTCATCTGGACTTATTCCTGGACTTGTAGCCATGGGGGTAGAAATTATTTTGCAATCATTCATATCAAATTTATTTAAAAGATCCTTTACATATTTAGATTGATGAATGAAAGTCCCGTTGGGGGTTTGTTTGAATTGGAAACCTAAAAATGTTTTTAGTTCACTTAAAGCACTCATTTCAAACTTGGAAGACATTAATTTAGAAAATTGTTCACACAAGGATGGTTTTGTTGATCCAAAAATGATGTCATCGACATAAATTTGGACCAACAAAAGTTCCTTGTCTACCCTCTTGATGAACAAATTCTTATCAATGGTTCCCCGAGAAAATTTATTAGAAAGAAGAAATTTAGAGAGAGTATCATACCATGCTCCGGGTGCCTGTTTCAGACCATAAAGTGCTTTGTCTAGTCTGTACACCCAATAAGGATGATGAACATCATCAAATCCTGGAGGTTGAAAACATAGACTTCCCCCTTTATTGTTCCATACAGGAATGCACTTTTTATATCCATTTGATATACCTTTATATTATGGGATGTGGAAATGCTAGGAAGAGTCTGATGGCTTCAAGTCTGGCCACGGGAGCAAAGGTTTCATCATAATCGATGGCTTTCTCTTGGCAGTACCCTTGCACTACCAATCTGGCTTTATTTTTCATCACAATGCCTCTGTCATCTGTTTTATTTCTGAATACCCATCTAGATCCGATAGGGTATTTTCCTGCTGGCAAGGGGCATAGAGTCCAAACGTTTTGCCTTTTGAACTGTAATAGTTCATCTTGCATAGCCTCTACCCGCTTCTGATATTTGGAAGGCTCAACTTGGAACAAAAAGGCTGCATGAAGGCAGAAGTTCGAAATCTGGCTCCTAGTTTGAACACCTTTATTAAATCACCAAAGATTTGTTCTAGAGGATGATTTATGCTGAAGGGAATGATGTCCAAACAGTTATTTGAGGAGGTAGAATCGGAAGAAGGTGAGTTTTTAGTGGGGCTAGGAGAGTTTTCTAAAGGGGAAGCATGACCATGTTCAGGAACATCTACAGGTACATTATCCAAGGCTGGGGACAAAGGAGTAGATATTTATTAATCTTGGTCTTGAGAATTTATTTGATAGGAATGAATGGAGGTAAATAATTTAGATACAGACCACTCCTCAAGAGAGGATAGATCCACAAAAGTTTGACATGATTCTGAAGAAGGGGAAAAAGAAGGGGTAGAAGAGATATAGGTGAAGCTTTCAAGATCAAAGAGGTCATCAGGAGCAGAAGAGAAAGATGAAGTTGATGCAGATTCATTGAATTTTACATCAATAGTTTCCTCAACAATTTTGGTCCTAAGATTGAAAGCTTGGTAAGCCTTAGAGGTCTGAGAATATCCAACAAAATATCCAGAGTCAACTTTAGCAGCAAACTTGGATAAAGAGTCTTTTGTGTTCAAACTGAAACACCGACACCCAAAGACTTTAAAGAAAGAAATGATAGGCTTTATGTTATGAAGGACTTCATAGGCAGTCTTGTTATGTCTCTTCACAATGTGAATTCTGTTTAAGACATAGCAAGCAGTTTTTACTGCCTCAGCCCAGAAGGATAAAGGCAATCCTGAATCTGCAAGCATAGTTCTTGCAGCTTCAATAAGTGTCCTATTCTTTCTTTCCACAACTCCATTTTTAGAGGGAGTTCTAGTAACACTATATTGTCTGAGGATTCCTTTAGAAATGCAGAACTTCTCAAGAACTTGATTCTTGAATTCAGTCCCATTATCACATCAAACCTTATTGTCTTGACAGGAAGACCAAATTGTCTTTCAAGTTGGGTGATAAGGGCAATTATTTTACTAGAAGTCTCATCTTTGCTGAAAAGAAAGAAGGTCCAGCAAAATCTTGAGTAGTCATCCACAACAACTAAACAATATCTCTTTCTTGCCAAACTGGCTACCTTCACAAGACCAAACAGATCCATATGAAGCAGATTGAGACAATTAGTTGTTTTGGATTCCTCAATAGACTTATGTGATGTTTTATGTTGCTTTCCCTTTAAGCAAGATTCACATTGACCTTCAAAGTGAAATCCTTTGGAAGGTAATCCTCTTAATAAAGAAAGGGTAGAAAGCTTATGAAGAGATTGGTGGTTTAGGTGACTGAATCTTCTGTGCCAAAGAGCAGTTTCCGAAGATGATGCTTTGGCTATCAAACAAGTAGGAGAGGATGTTTCAGAATCAGTGGTCATGTCTACAACATAAACATTTCCACTTCTTTTTGCCGTTAGCAATGTGTGTTGATCAATTACGATCTTTATTTTTGAATTTATTTAAGGAGAAAGAATTTTGCAACTGTCCTTGGTGAAAAATAAAATAAAGTTCTTGTCAGCTAGTTGAGAAACACTCAAGAGATTAAACTTGAGGTTTTCAACTCAGCTTACATCTTTGAAGTGCAGTTTTCCACTCAGGACAGAACCAGGCCCTACTATCCAACCTTTTGCATTATTTCCAAAGGAAACAGATCCTCCATTCTTTGGAATGAAGTTATTTAAAATAGATATGCATCCTGTCATGTGTTTAGAGCCTCCATTGTCCACATACAATAGATGATTTTGGTTTGAAGAAGGTCTCATGATAATGGAATAAGTTTCCCATTTTTCAGGCAGAGATCTCAAAAACGATTCAGAACAGAGACAGGGGGTACACTTGACCAGCTAGTTTTAATTCACTTAAGAGAGAAGTGAATTGTTCAAACTATTGAGTCAGTGACTCATTATTTAGTTGGGAGAATGTCTCGTGTTGTTGAGCTAATATCTCCCTAGTATTAGCCACAACATCTTCGGTACCACCGAATTGCTCTTTTAGAGCATCCCACGAGTCTTTTGTAGACTCGTGGTGAATAAGGCAAGAGTATATTTCATTAGGAAGGGCCATAGCCAGTTGAGCATGTGCCTTTGTATCAAGATCCAACTTCTGGTAACCTTCTTTGGTATAAGTTCGAGGATCCTTCGGGACATTGTCTCCGGTCTCCGTGTCTAGGACCATTGGTTTATATGGTCCGAACATGACAAACTTCCAACATCCAGTATCATTGTAGGACAGGAAGTGTAACATCCGCCTCTGCCAAATGTTATATTGGTGCCTAACCAAGATTGGCGGCTTTGTGACAGAATTGCTGTTATGAGGGTCTAGGGTGAATTTCTCTGCCATTGGTTCACAAACAGTTATGAGCAAATCAACGAGTTATGAGTTCTCAAAGTGATTTGTTAGAATGATTTTTAACACAGTTTAGTTCAAAAACAAAACTCCTGCAGATTTAAAAAAAATAGAAAGACAGAAGAGACAGAAACGCAGAAAACTCTTGATGGTTAAACCAAGAGTAAGGACAAGGCTTTGATACCAATTGTTAAACTACAGAAACCTTGAGGAGTAGCTATTTCACCAGGAACAAGGCTTTAGACACTTAGTCAAAGCTTTGGTTTTAGCTCCCTCTAAAGTTTTGCACAAGGTTATTTTCTTTGTTTAGTTTTCTTGTTTAGAAAGAGAGAAGAGAACAGATATAAAGCACAAGGAATTTTGTGGGAAGTAATTCATTTTATTCATAGCATTTTGGGACTTAAATACCCAAACATTCTGAGATACAAGAAAAGAAATAATAAGACAAATACCTGACATCGTTACAGACACTGAAACAACAGACTAGTACAAATACAAAGTCAACAACAATGGAAACAAGAGTCTTTAGGAGTCTTCAGGTCTTCCGAGGTTGAAGTAGTTGTGCTGAGGTTCAGTGGTTATTATTTCGGAAGATGATCATCGGAAGCTGATTAAATAATCAGTTATTTCGGAAGGGGAGATTGTCTTCCGAGTCATTTGACTTCTTCCGATGCAATGGTTGTCTTCCAAAGATGTCATGATCAGCTAGTATTTTCTGAGGTAGATAAGTTTAGCGGTAGTTCTTTTTGGCCAATCTTTCGCAGTTGATCTTCCGATGCTGAAGCAGTTTTTCAATCGGAAGAGTAGCATCCGCTGCCTTTCATTTCGCGGTTTATTCAAGTGTCTGGCTTCAGTGTTTTTCTCATCAGTACTTATTTTCCAACAGCTGCATACCAAGCCCTTGGAGCCTGATGAAGCCCATATAGAGCTTTATCAAGCTTGTAAACATGATCTGGATGATCTAAGTCAACAAAGCCAGGAGGTTTACTAACATATAAACAGAAAATCCCATGTATGATGCATATGCTAGGAACAAACAAATAGCTTCCAAATGAGCAACTAGAGCATAGACTTCATCGTAGTCCAGTCCTTCAAACTGACGAAAACCTTGCACTACAAGCCGAGCTTTATTTCTGAAAATTACACCACTGTCTTGCTTGTTGCAAAATACCCAAAGTGTACCAAGAGCCTTTTTGCCATCAGGTAAAGGAACAAGTTCCCACACCTTTAATCGATCAAATTTATTTAACTCATCATGCATGGCCTCAACCAAGCTAGGTTCTTCAAGAGCCATATAAATATTCTTAGGTTCTATCTGAGAAATAAAACAAGAATACAAACAATTATAAATAGCACCCGACTGACTTTGTGTCTGAACTCCAGTGTCAAGTGATCCAATAACGTTTTCAATGCAATGATCTCGTTGAATTCGGATGGGAACACCATTTTGAGAGGGATCAACGGTATTTGGTGAATCTAATGCATTTGCAGATAGAACAGCTAGATTGTCTGATTCAGCATTGGATTCTGAATTAGAAGAACTAGCAATATATTCAGCTTCAATTGGTTCAGAAAAGATATGAGTGGGCTCAAGAGTTGACTGATGTTGATTGAGATCGTTGATAGTAGATGTGTCAAACTGAATCTTTTTGCTTTTATCGAGCTGCTGTGGTGTGGATCTTGGACCAGGAGGGTCAACAGTCCAGGAAGTGTTGCGTACAAAATCTGACTCATCGGTGTCCAATGTAACACTTGAAATGTGTGGATCAATGAAAGGAACATCATAGGGAATGTTAAAGGATTTGAACAAGGTCGAGTAATCAAAAAGCCAATCCGGTCCAACTCGGGCATCAGTTGCATTCTCCTCAAGCCAACGAACATCATAAGACACCACAATTTGCTTGGTGATTTTGTTGTAGACACGATATTTTGTTTTACTATCATATCCTACAAAATAGCAGTCATCTACTCGACCATTGAATTTTGTGATTGCGTCCAGGTGCAGTAATGTACAAGGACATCCAAATATTTTGAAATGATAGGAACAACCATCAATCTACTAGATCTTCATCATCAGAAGCAGTTCCAACTCGAATCTACATATCTAAGGTGCTTTTAATGGCTTATCTATAGTTAGATCATACATGCAAGAGCTAAAAACCCACATGCAAGTGTGTTTGATCACATGAAACTCTGATCCACTCACATGCATGAATTTGTTGGTGTTCTTGTGAGGTTATTTGTGTATCTTGATTGATTATAGAGCATAGGAATGTTGGGATTGAGTTTTGATAGGTTATTGTTATGATTTTGTGAAACTTGCCATAAAAAAGAACTTTTATGTTGCATGTCATTGATTTGTAATGATCTAGACATGTTAGACATGTCTAGACGGTTTCAAATGTGTATTGAAGTGTTCAGAAACACTTTTGGGTATTTGGAATTGGGAAAAACATTATTTTATAGAAACTTACTATTTAAGAAAACTTTTGAAAACCAAAAGAGGGATTTTGATGTTCTAACATGTTTTAGTGATTTGTGACTATCGAAATATGTTTAAGAACTATTTTAAAACACATTTGGACTTCGATTTGTGAAAACGAGTTTTAAACGAGCACTTTCCAGATAAGGAAACTTTAGTTGGGCAAAATGCCATAAACGGTGATTTAGGCATAGATTACTTGTTATACGTGTTCAAACGCATTTTTATAAACAGACTAGGGGTATTAGTTTGATAAAATGGGATTTCATAACTGAAATTTCCAAAAGTAGAAACTTTCTAAATATAGAAAGTTTCCTAAAATAGAAACTTTTCAAGAATGGTAACTTTCCAGAAATGGAAACTGATACGATTTCATACGTGAATTATAATTAGAGTCGAAGGATGTATGATGATGTCCAACTATCGTTAAGTTCTATATGAAACATAAACGAACTTAACACAACAAACGTGTCACCAACGATTCGTTGAGTCAACACACAAACACTCGGTTGAGCACACCGACACTTGGAGTTGTATGGGATACAACACACCACAAAACTCATACTCACAACCTATATGGTTATAGGTTCTTACTAGCAGGTGCTAGCATTCGCAAGTCGCGAACACACGTAAACCGTAACTGCTTTATGAGGTGAGTTCATGACCCCTTTTATAGTTTCTACCTTTAGGGGAGAAAACATTGCATTATAAACTGTTTATGAACAACAAACATATTTTGGACACATATGGACATGCTTTATCACTATATGTCTATGTGTGGCATACATCACAACTTAAAGTCCTCACAAACACACCTCGGACCATTAGTAACACGGGGCGCCTAGCGTGGTAATCTTGGATTCAACTATTTGGGCCTGACAAGACCCACCCATGGTGCCTGGGAGGCCAACCCAACTGGTGGTCGGAATGGGTGCAAAATTAACCAACATATTTGCCATTGTCTTATGTGATGGACATGGTGGGAGGCATGCAGTCAGCTTCGGTTTCAAACCCACATATAATATAATTGTATTAACTAGCTATCAATCGGTATTGAATTGTAATGATATGTATTCCTGCAAACTCTTACGTTAAACATTTGATGTTTATTGCTGATACAAAATATGTGCTCTCACAACCTTTGTGTTGACCTTTTTCTCGCATGTTTTCTCAGGTAACTAAGGCACGCTCACAAGGATTAGGATGCTAGGCTGGAGTCTCATGCATCTGCTTAGTGTCTTAGGCCACTTGAAAACAATTACTATTTATTCTATTATGCAATGATAACTATTTAAATCGCTTCCACAACTGTTATTTTGTAATGTTTCGAAAAACTGTGTTAACTTAGGTTCCACAACTTATGATTTCGAAATGTTTTGACAACTTAAGCATTAAACTTCCGCAACTTTGATTTTACAAAACTGTTTTATCCAAGTTATTGGATGTAAGTATGCAACCAGACATGTAGGTCTCGCAACTGTAACTGGAGACTACAATCCTACGCCGATCTTCGATCATGTCCTCGGTGGCCGAGACATAGGGGTGCGACACATAGTGACTCCTCTAGTATTTTATTATTGAGTTAGGATTTGTTTCCATTTAATATATATTTTTATACATTTTGGATAACCATTTTAAAGAAGTTATGCTACCGAATTTTTGTAAAACATTTAAATGTTAGGGAATATATGAATGACTTAATAAAGCAAAATCGGCCTAAAGTGGTGAAAACAAGCCTATTGATAAAGTTGAAGTTTTTGAACGTTCTATAGGCCATCGGCGTGGCCAAATTCGTCGGGGCACGAGTTTGATTGTTCACACCCTAACCGATGGCGGAATACGTCGGGCCACGAGTTTGATTGTTCATAACAACTTTCATATAAAACATAAAATTCCATTTGACATTACATAACAAAATCCAAAATAAATAATATTTTTTAATAATTATTATCTAGGTGCAAGTATCCTAAATGTGTCTTCATGCAAGCAATCTAACCAGTTACAAATTTAAAATAAGATTTGATCAACTATTTGCATAGTTGGTGAAAATCTCATACAGTTGATATATATATATAATGTATATTGGAGAGAGAAAGGGTCTTGTCTTAAAAATTAAGAAATGTACAAGTTAAAGTGCTTGTGTTACAACCCTTCAATGCAACAATCATTTTCTTTTTGGTATATGCTTACCCTACTTTGTTATTTTTCTCGACTATGTTTGTCATCTTCTTCTTTTTCACCCCCAAAGAAGAAATATTGGTTAAATGAGTCGGATGATAAGGTAAACCCCGGTCACCACAATGCCATCCGTGACTCATAACATCGGAGCCGCAATAAACCAACACCATAACATTTGTCGAGGAGGCCACGACCGAGAAGGTGGCGGCAGCGGAAGAAGCAGAGGCCGCGGCTTGGAAAAGCAAGGTCCACGAACAACACCCCCAACCTAACCAATCATGTGAAGTATATGGATGGACCTCCAAACAAGAAGACCGTGGCTGAAGCAAAGAAGAAGACGCAACAGTTCACAACCCATAAGACAAGCCGCGACTGGATGTACAAATGCAGCCAATACCTACGAACCGCGACTCGCTAAGGCCAAAGGAACCAATTTCTGACTAGTCAAAGCCATACATAACTAAGAATGTACACAACCCATACTTAGCTTATTTGTGAATGGTCCAAAGTGATAAAAGACAAAAGTGTTGCTTACCTCATGACCCAGAAGAAGAAGACAATAAAAATGTCAGGGGACAAATGTCAACTATAAAGACAAACTTTTACACAAGAAAAGGGAAAGAAGCCAAATGAATTAGAACAGTACATGGACTATATGTAGCAAACTACCCAAAGAAGAATGTTGATGATCTAAGGTTTCAGATGGAAGCTACTATAAATACCAAGCAATTAAACGAGAAGGGGCATCTGCAATGAAAGAAAAACACTTTACTCTCAACAAACAACCACAACCATCTTCGTATAACTAGTTGTGGACCTTGCACTGCTCACAAGGTATAAAACAATCCTTGTGTTAATTTTTTGTAGCAACATTTGGCGCTATACGTGGGACACAGTCCCAAACAATCACACCACCATAAGCTTAGTCGAAACCACTCTGGTTGAAAACCAAAGCCACACCACATTATCTCTGGCGATGATCCAGTGGAAGGAACAGGTGAAACCTAGAGAATTTCTACGTCTATCCACGACGTAAAAAACGATCGGCTGGTAGAAAGATTTCACGAGAACCTTCGGAAGACAGTGGATGAGATGTTGGAATGAGCCAAGGCATTCTTACGAGGGAAGAAGGCCTGCGAACTGCTGAGGGAATGCACTCCAAAGAAACAAGCACCATCAATATGGAACACGTCAAAAGGACAGGAGGAAAAAAGATGGGAGAAACCTCACTTCCAGCATCATTTCACACCGAGAGGTGGTACCCTTCAGCCAGGCTTCGGCGTTCCTCGAAAGCCCGTCACCGAATCAGAGGTAAAATTCCCGCCCTTGATGAAAACCCCTAGCGAGATTTTGGCGATAGAGAATGCCAAGTACCTTAAACCCGCCCCCTTGAGGCCGGGACCAGGACCGCCTATGGAAAAATTATGCGAGTTTCACAAAGAAAGTGGCCATACCACAGATGATTGTTTATCTTTGAGAAGACAGATAGACTTGGTTATTAAAATAGGGAAGCTCACTCATCTTTTAATTGAGTTGTAGAAGACCCCAAGTACCGGCGAAAAGAGAAAGGAGATCTTCATGCTACACTAACTACGGCCCACCGTTGCTTTGAAAAGGCCTCGCGACACAGGTGGTATCAAACGAAATTCAGACCACCTATAGCCCTGAATGGAGCAAGATATATCCTTCAGACCGCATTTAGTGTCCACCATCATCGTTGGACATAATGTATACCGAGTGTATGTTGACACCAGAAGTGCGTTAGAGATAATGTATGAACATTGCTTCCTACAGCTTGATGAGGTAATCCAAAGATCCCTCGTTAAAAGTACACATATGCTAACAGGATTCGCAGGTGAAGTAGTACATCCTGTCAGGCAGATCCAGCTTCCAATGGTAGTTGGAAACGAAACAGGTCAAAGGGAAGTCACTATGACTTTCCTTGTCATCGGAGCACAGTCGCCATACGATGTCATCTTAAGAAGGCTTGGCTTGTGCCTACTTGGAGCCATTGCCTAAACCATCCACTCCGCAATCAAATTCCCCACGCCACGTGGAGTAGTGACTTTAAAGTCAAACAGAAGAAGTGGGGAAGAAGGGAGTGTACAAGTCATTCCATCTGACCGAAACAAGCATTCCCCAAACATGGAACCGAGCGCATCTTTGTAAATATTATATGCAATCATGTGAAACGAGTGACTTGTAATTAAATTTTGAACAAGAAAGTGCACTCGAGCACCAAATGATTACACGTCCACATAAGTCGTAGCTCATCTTATATACAAGTCAAACCAAACAAAAATAAGAAACAAGATAGATAGGAGGGCAGAATAAAATCCGGTCTCGATTGGATGAGACCATAAACTTGTCCACTGGCCAAGACCAGAAGACACAAATAAGCATGCCTATTCGGCCACGGCCGGATGGGGCCATGAACTATCACCCAGTCGCGACTAGGTAGAAACCAAACATCCGGTCGCGTTCAGATCATTAACGGTTAAATACCGAGACAATCACCCAGCCGCGAATGGGCAGAAACCAAACATCCGGTCGCGTTCGGATCATTAATGGCTAAATTCCGAAACAATCACCCAGCCGCGACTGGGCAGAAACCAAATATCCGACCACGTTTGGATCATTAACGGTCAAATACCGAAACAATCACCCAGCCGCGACTAGGAAGAAACCAAACATTCGGCCAAGTTCTGATCATTAACAGTTAAATACTGAAACAATCACCCAGCCACGGCTGGGCATAAACCAAACATCCGGCCACGATCCGATCATTAACGGTTAAATACCGAAACAATCACCCAGCCACGATTGGGCAGAAACCAAACATCCGGCCACGTTCGGATCGTTAATCGAAACAACCACCCAGCCACGATTGGGCAGAAACCAAACATCCGGCCACGATCGGATCATTAACGGTTAAATGCCGAAACAATAACCCAGCCACGAGTGGGCTGAAATGAAACATCTGGCCGCGATCAGATCATTAATGGTTGAATGCCGAGAAACAATCACCCAGCCGCGACTGGGCTGAAATCGAACATTCGACCACGTTCGGATCATTAAACGGTTAAGTAAAGAACCATACTTCCAGCCACGACTCGTTACGAACCATTCATCTGACCACATTCAGATCATTAAAAGGTCAAGTACATAATGTTTCACCCAACCGGCTACGACCCTATGCATAAAATATAATAAAATAATAATAATAATAATAATAATAATAATAATAATTTTTATTATTATTATTATTATAAAAACTCAACAGAGGTAGCCGCGGCTAATAATTGTTTTAGTCAATTTCCTTATATGCTTATCTTCTGCAGGGACATAATGGAATAAATATATTAGGAATAACTCTGACAGATTTAGTAGGGACGTGTTGACATGTGTTTTGGTAGCAAAGTAAAATAAGATTCACTGTAATAAAGGATAAGATGTAAATTCATTTATTGCACATCTCAAAAAAAAAAAAAAAAAAAAAAAAAAAACAAAACAAAACAAACCTAAAGGGAGGCAGCCGTGGCTAATAAAAGTCTACATCTTAATATTTGATTACATGGAGATACTTATTTTTTACAAATTATAATATGGATGGTCCTTGACACTAAATGCGGGAGAATCACGAATATAAACATTTCACCAAATAAATTTGATAAAATAGCTATTTACTAAAAGTGCACAACTTTAACATCCAAGTACATATTTTCTTTGCTACCCACCACTATGTTGATGGCTATTCCTAGAGATGTCATTTGGCATTTATGTAATTTAGCTCTCAAAGTTGGAGACAGTAACTTTGAATATGATGATTGTTATGCTCAAACGAGTGACATCAAAGATTAAAATTTTACGGAAGAGGGTGACGAATTTCGAAGATCCCTAATGTAACATCAGTGCCGGAACCGCCACCGGAACAGTGATCTCTACCGTACATGAACAGTAAAACAGGTATGAATCATACACATTTCAGTAATTTTCATATTCATATCATTTATCATTATCATGGTGAGTTGTCATAGAACAGTTTCAGACACATTTAACAGGAACACAGATCATAACAACGGTTCTTGAGTCAGATAATAATCTGGTAATACAGAACCTTCATTGGTTTATTTGTTAGGAGTCTATTATGTATAAACGTATGTGAGGCTTTACAGAACAAAACACTCGAATATTGTTACGTGAATGCTAAATTTACGGGTTATTCGTATAGGTGACGATCTGTACGAATATATCTGAAAGTTTAACGTTCTGAATGGTATTCTATAATTAGAAAACAAGATTGAAAAGTATAGTTATCATCGTGTTCGTACGGGTGACGATTCGAACGAATACGCGTGACGACCGTACATTTCGATTTAAACAGTTAATTATTATTTTAAAATTTTAAATAAATAAAAGATATTAGTTAATTTATTAGGAATCACAACCTAAAATAATTAATTTATTTCTAGTTTATAAATCGTGTCGTTTCGTCGCGAAAACTACGCGAACCGGCACATTACGCGAAACCGAACGAGACCGAGCAACCGGGTATTTTCCTAAACATTTAATGAGCCATTAAGGCTCCAACCACCACCACAAGACCCAACCCCCCTCTCATTTTCGTCTACCTTCTTTCTCTCTCTACAAGGATTATTCTCTCAACTTCTCCCTAGAAGATCTCACTCGTTTCAAGTCGGATTCAAGTCATTTTGGTGTCACTACAATCCTCTCATCGTGTAGATTCCAGAAGTACAAGTATTTTGGGTTTCTATCCACGAAATCTAAGGTAATAATTCACTTTAAATTCGGATTTTAGAGGGTTTTCTTGAAATCATATGGTCTAGTTATTATGACCGATATGAAGCACGTAGAGCACTTAGATGGAAGGGTATACATGTATAGGTATGGTTAGAAATGTGATTGTAACAGGATTGGATCGAGAATGACCAGATTTGATGCAGGTTCGTGAAGGGAGGGGCTGTTACAGGTTCGTTATCACCAGCCGAACCCTTGTGGCACCCCACGAACCCTGCACCGAACTCTCTTTCTCTGCAACGAACCTGTGATCACGTCTGTACCGAACCTGAGCAACCCTGCAGCCGAACCCTGACTCACGAACCATGCAATGGTGCAAACCCTCCAAAACCAGCCGAACCTTAGTAGCCAACGAACCTTAAGGGGTCGCCTAGCTGTGTCATTGCCGAACCATTTTCCATGCAAACCCTAGACCCACGAACCTTTCCTTTTAGCGAACCAAGCCAACCACGAACCCCTGACCTACGAACCATGAGCCACGAACCTTTAAACAGAAACAGTAGCCGAACCATTATGGTTCGTCAAGGTTAGAAGATAGCCGAACCCTAAGACCACTGGTGGGATTAGCCGAACCTAAGACCAACTCCTCTAAAAGGTTCGCTGCCCTGGACCCCATGCAAAACCCACAGATCGTTTAATGAAGTTCAGATGGGACTAGGATCAACAAAACTAGTGTTAACAAGCTAAGAAATGAGTTGTTGGCTATTTACCTAAGTTTCTAACAAGGATTGGGTTCCATAAGTTACATGCATGCATAAACATTTTGTGTGTGCATGGGTTAGGGATACCCATAACAAAATAATTAACATATAATAATAACGCCACGCGAGTTGTTACTAGACATAAGATGGATTCATAACCAAATAACATTTTCATGGGGTCACGAGAATCAAAGGTTCAAGTCTAGAAACCGATTAGAAATCAAAGAAGTTCAATCGGGCCTAAGCGGGCCCAATGGGGCTTAATTAAGCCCATCATGTTTAAATGATGACGTAACTCAAGTTATGATAGTTTGATAAAATAAAAGCATTATGAATTTATTTGAAAGTTGATTTAATAATTTCTAAAGTTTGTTTAATTTGAAATGCGAATTATAAATGGCATTGTTTTCTTTTAAGTTTATTCAGTTATAAAAGTTAAATGTAATATCATTGATTGGGATTTTGTTGTAAAATAGACAATATAATTGTCAGGATTTGCTTTAAAAACAAAGGAAACTCTGCCGAAATTTTCTAAAATATAAAAGTAAGTTACTATAACTAATCATGGGAATTGGGATCATAAGAAGGGTAATTAAGATAGAGTAGATCTTAGATACACTTAGTACTAAGACACTTAGTTCCACACACAACAAGACTCAAGGTCTTAGGCACGACGACTACTATGCGTACTTATTATATTCGAATTTTTATAAAATAACTCAGGAACTGAAGAAACTTAGCTTACATACAGGAGCGCGCATTTTGTGTTAGATCAAATTACATAGCAGCACAGGTGAGTTCATTGCCCCTTTTCTAACATTTTGGTTTTAAAACGCGGGGCTGAGAAGCATGCGTAAACTGTTTATTTAAATTGTTTACTTAAATGCTTTTAAATTATATGTTTTACATATATATAAATGCTATCCTAGACTGTGTCTAGGAAGATTTTGTGCAGGTTTACTAACCGATTTACTTATATATTAAGTGAATAATCGAGTTACACTAAACTTTTCAATAAGTCAAAACATTTCAAACGAATCAAACCAAACATTTTGACATATCAAATGGGTGAATTCCAGGAATCAAATCAAACATTTTGACAAATCAAGTGGGTGGATTCAAGGGATCAAATCAAACATTTTGACAAAACAAGTGTGGGACTTCAAAGGAATCAAACGAGACAATCTTTGCAAAGACAACATTCAATGTTCTACAAACCAAGTGTTTGTTGAATAACGAATCAAGTGTACAATCGATCAATGAATCTAGTATTCTATGATCAACGCATCAAGTACATCTTGTGACAGAATCAGACGAATCAATAAATCATTTTCAAGGGAAAGCCTGGGAAATATCAGGGATAGCATACGTCAAAAACATTGACGAAACATAAAATCCTGCATTTCAAGAAGTCCTAGCTAGACCGTTTGACTTGTAGGTCGTATGTTTGAGGATATTTACAGTTTCCCTAACTACTAAGTACCTATATTGACAGACTAGTCTACTCGAGTATGACCACAGGCCCCAATCATTAGGACTTAGATTTTATTAAATGTTTATTTATTTATTTAATTAAGCATTTATAACTGTTTATACAATTACTATGGTTGATCATATTGTGTGATGAACTTATGAAATCAACATGGATTTCAAATGATTGTAATTACAGGGACAACAAACAGAAGAATTTATGGGTTGTGTTAAGGGTAAAAATGCTTAATTATCATTAACAACAGTGTCATATGTATATTAGTATGTGGTGGGATGTTGGCTAGGGCTTGTCCCTTACATATGCCCTATATTTAAGCATACCGATGTGGATATTACATGTGGTGTTAATGAGGTTAGGGTCTTTACCAAAGGAGGTTTTCAAATCATTTTCAAGTCACTTTCAAATACCAAAACTATATGAACTCACCAACCATGTGTTGACTTTTATTTTGCATGACTTCTCAGGTGACGAACAGGTTAATTAAGAAGTCATTTCTTTTGGACTAGGACTTTATATAGAAGACTAGTATCTTGGACCTGCATACTTTTGAAGACATCATTATACAAATTATTTTGTATATTTTGTGTAAATACAAGATAGTCCTTTATTGATGTTTATAATAGATTTACATTGTTAAATTATAAACGATACTGCTGTAATTTAACTTTGTAATTCTATTATATTTAGCATTTCTCATTTATATCATGTGCAATGTAAACAATCTGATCACTTTCGATAATCATTCTCGATATCGCGCCCTGGGAACCTTCCGCCCGTCGGGGAAACCCGATCCTACCCCGCCGGCTCGGGGTGTGACAGATTGGTATCAGAGCCATGGTTATAGAGAAATATAGGTCACTTATTTAAATGGTTTGGCCTAGACTATAACCTAGGGACCCTGCATATAGAGAAAACAGGACTTAGGAATTATTTGCATGTTGTCTTCTGTATTCGGTCATTGCACTAACCGATAACTCTATTGGTTATGATCAGAATGCCGGCGCGAAGACAGCCTCCTTTGATACAGCTACCACCACAAGACTTGGCTCCACACTCCTCCACACCGTCACCGAATGACTCTCCACCACCACCTCCTCCACCTCCTCCCCCTCCTCCGTTGATTACTCAAGCATCTGGTTCGGGCACAACACCGACTTTGGATCCCGCTACTATCGCTCTGGTGACGTTACTGAGTAGCCAGATGACGAATCAGATGAAAGAAGCTATACCGGAGATGTTCCTTCGTCTTCGTAATGAAATCCTCAACACTGGCAACACATCAGGAGAAGCCAGTGGAAATACTGGAGATTCATCTCATTACTCCTATAAGTCCTTTGTAGGATGTAAACCACCCAGCTTCAGTGGGTCTGAAGGCGCCGTTGGATTAATCCAATGGATTGAGAAGATTGAGGCAACATTGGATCTTTGCAGCTGCCCCGAACACCACAAGGTCCGTTACTCAGCGGGAACATTCAACAAACGGGCTCTGACCTGGTGGAATGGTCAGATCAACGCCCGAGGAAGAGAGGAAGCTATGGAAATGTCATGGGAAGACTTCAAGACACTGCTGCGAACAGAATTCTGTCCCAAGAATGAGCTGCAGAAGTTGGAGGTTGAACTATCCAACCATGTGATGAAGGGGGCTGATCACATGGGGTACACTACTCGTTACCACGAGTTAGTTGCTTTGGTACAAGATATGGTACCAACTCTGGAGAAAAGGATAGACCGTTATGTGGGTGGACTTCCCGCCTGCATTCAGGGCATGGTTGTTTCAGCCAACCCTACTACTGTTGAATCTGCAGTGAGACTGTCTGGGAAACTCACTGACCTCATGGTAGCCTCTGGAGTTCTAAAGAAGGAGGCTGAACCCAGTAAGAACAAAGCTGAATCTTCAAAGAAACCCTCCCATCATCAGAAGAAGAAACAGAAGACCATCAAGAACTACGCGGTGGCCACACCTCTGCAACAAATAGCAGCAACACCACAAAACCCCAACCGCAAACCCTACACTGGCACATATCCTCTGTGTGCCAAGTGTCAGTATCACCACACTGCTGACACTCCCTGCAAACATTGCACGGGATGTGGACGGAAGGGCCATTGGGTCCAATACTGTAGGATGACACCTAACCAAGCAGTCAACAATGCTGCTTTGGCTCTTCCTCCACCAACAAATCATAACAATGGTGGATGCTATAATTGTGGCGAACAAGGCCACTTCGCGAAGAACTGCCCGAAGAAAGCACAACCAACAGTTCAAGCACCACGTGGACGAGCTTTCGCTATCGGAGCACCAGCTGCACGCCAGGACCCAAATGTGGTCACTGGTACGTTTCTCTTACATGATTTTTATGCATCTGTCTTATTTGATACTGGTGCGGATCAGAGTTTTATCTCTACCGACTTTGCATGCCAACTAGATTCCATAGAGGAACAGTTAGACTCCCCTTACATTATAGAAGTAGCTAACGGGAAACAGATTACAGTTAGTACAGTTTATAGAAATTGCCCATTGACACTTAATGGTCATACATTTGCCATCGATTTGATACCGATGGAGTTGGGTAGTTTCGACATCATTGTTGGAATGGATTGGCTTTCCTCTAACCGAGTGGAAGTTATCTGTTCTGAGAAGCTGCTTCGAATTCCATTGCCGAGTGATCGTGTATTGGAAGTAAAAGGGGATCAAGCAAAACGAAGTGTCAAAATCATCTCTTGCATAAAGGCGCGTAAGTGTCTACAGAAGCAGTGCGCAGCGTTCTTGGCTCATGTGGTGGAAAAGGGAAAGGAGAAGAAAAAGATTCAAGATGTACCGGTAGTGAAAGAATATCCTGAAGTATTCCCCGAAGACCTACCTGGTTTGCCACCTGCGCGACCGGTAGAGTTTCGTATTGACTTAATTCCTGGAGCAACTCCTGTTGCTAAATCTCCTTACAGGTTAGCACCTTCAGAGATGCAGGAATTGTCTAATCAATTACAGGAGTTACTTGACAAGGGTTTCATCAGACCGAGCTACTCACCTTGGGGAGCTCCGGTCTTGTTCGTGAAAAAGAAAGACGGATCGTTCAGAATGTGCATAGATTACAGAGAGCTGAACAAACTAACCATCAAGAATCGGTATCCATTGCCGAGGATTGATGATTTGTTTGACCAACTGCAAGGAGCTCAATACTTCTCAAAGATTGACTTGCGGTCTGGATATCATCAGCTGAGAGTTCAAGATGAAGACATACCGAAAACGGCCTTCCGAACAAGGTATGGGCATTATGAATTTGTGGTGATGCCCTTCGGATTGACAAATGCACCAGCTGTTTTCAAGGATCTCATGAACCGAGTGTGCAAGCCGTACTTGGATCAGTTTGTCATTGTCTTTATTGATGACATACTGATTTATTCCAAGACCAAAACAGAACATGAGAAACACCTTAGAAAGATCTTGGAGCTGTTGAAAGAAGAGAAACTCTATGCCAAATTCTCCAAATGTGATTTTTGGCTAAGAGAAGTTCAATTTCTGGGTCATGTGGTCAACAGCGAGGGAATTCATGTAGACCCTGCCAAGATCGAGGCGATAAAGAATTGGGACACTCCAAAGACACCGACGGAGATACGGTCTTTTCTGGGATTGGCGGGTTATTATAGAAGGTTTATCTCAAACTTTTCTAAAATAGCTTTGCCTCTCACTAAGCTAACTCAGAAGAGTGAACCGTTTGTCTGGGAGCAGAAACAAGAGGATGCTTTTCAGACCTTGAAACAGAAATTATGTGATGCTCCAATTCTATCTCTCCCAGAAGGCTGTGATGATTTTGTTGTATACTGTGATGCTTCCCATCAGGGACTTGGTTGTGTGTTAATGCAACGGGACAAAGTCATAGCCTATGCATCAAGACAGTTAAAGATTCATGAGAAGAATTACACTACTCATGATCTTGAACTGGGAGCTGTAATCTTCGCGTTGAAGATTTGGAGACATTACTTATATGGCACCAAGTGTACCATATTCACTGATCACAAAAGTCTGCAGCACATCTTTGATCAGAAGGAGCTCAACATGCGACAACGCCGTTGGGTTGAACTTCTGAATGATTATGATTGTGTGATCAAATACCATCCGGGAAAGGCGAACGTTGTAGCTGATGCCTTGAGCCGGAAGGAACGGGTCAAACCCCTGTGTTAGAGCAATGGGGATAACCGTGCAGACCAGTTTAAGTGACAAGATTATTCAAGCACAACAAGAAGCACTTACCGAGGTAATCTGAAGAGGGAACTTGATTGCGGAGCAGAGAAACAGTTCGACACGAAGCCTGATGGAATGATCTACTATCGGGAACGTATATGGATCCCGGCGGTAGATGAATTGAGAAAACTTATCTTCGATGAAGCACACAAGACTAAATACTCTGTTCATCCAGGTGCTGATAAGATGTACCAAGACTTGCGTGGATTTTATTGGTGGCCTGGAATGAAGAAAGACATAGCCGAATACGTCGGTCAATGTCTAACGTGTGCGAAGGTAAAGGCGGAACACCAGAGACCGTCTGGTTTACTGGAACAGCCTGAGATTCCGCTCTGGAAGTGGGAACAAATAGCTATGGATTTCATTACCAAGCTACCCCGCACTTCCAGTGGTCATGATACAATTTGGGTGATCATTGATCGTTTAACAAAATCTGCTCATTTCTTGCCTATGCGTGAGACCTTCACAATGGATAAACTGGCAAGGTTGTACATCAATGAGATAGTGGTACGCCACGGTGTGCCATTGTCTATTATTTCTGATAGAGACAGCAGATTTACATCAAGGTTCTGGCAATCACTGCAGAAATCTCTAGGAACACAGTTAAATCTGAGTACAGCTTACCATCCACAAACGGACGGTCAGAGCGAACGTACTATCCAAACCCTAGAGGATATGTTAAGAACCTGTGTTTTGGATTTCGGTGGGAATTGGGATTCCCATTTGCCACTGATTGAATTCTCCTACAATAACAGTTACCACAGCAGTATCGGATGTGCACCGTTCGAGGCTCTTTATGGCCGGAAATGCCGATCACCGATCTGTTGGACTGAAGTTGGAGACAATCGAATAACTGGGCCAGAACTCATCCAAGAAACCACTGACAAGATAGCTCAAATTCAAAGAAGACTACAAGCAACAAGGAGCAGACAAAAGAGCTACGCCGACAAACGGCGCAAGCCGTTGGAATTCCAAGTGGGAGATCGTGTAATGTTGAAGGTATCCCCATGGAAAGGCGTTGTACGCTTTGGAAAGAAAGGCAAATTAGCACCACGATACGTGGGACCGTTCGAGATCATCGAGCGTATTGGTCCTGTAGCTTATCGACTGAGATTTCCAGATGAACTCAGTGGTGTGCATGACGTGTTTCACGTCTCAAACCTGAAGAAATGCCTTGCTGACGAGTCTCTCGTCATTCCAATCGAAGAGATTCAAGTCAATGAACAGTTACATTTCATTGAAGAACCTTTGAGATTATGGATCGCAAGGTTAAACAACTGAGGCGAAGCCGTATTCCTATTGTAAAGGTTCGATGGATTCAAGACGCGGGCCCGAGTTCACTTGGGAACGTGAAGATCACATGAAGTTAAAGTATCCCCAACTGTTTGAAGAGGAAACTGTACCTGATAACAACACTTAAATTTCGGGACGAAATTTCTCTAACAAGGGGAGACTGTAACATCAGTGCCGGAACCGCCACCGGAACAGTGATCTCTACAGTACATGAACAGTAAAACAGGTATGAATCATACACATTTCAGTAATTTTCATATTCATATCATTTATCATTATCATGGTGAGTTGTCATAGAACAGTTTCAGACACATTAAACAGGAACACAGTTCATAACAACGGTTCTTGAGTCAGATAATAATCTGGTAATACAGAACCATCATTGGTTTATTTGTTAGGAGTTATTATGTATAAACGTATATGAGGCTTTACAGAACAAAACACTCGAATATTGTTACGTGAATGCTAAATTTACGGGTTATTCGTATAGGTGACGATCTGTACGAATATATCTGAAAGTTTAACGTTCTGAATGGTATTCTATAATTAGAAAACAAGATTGAAAAGTATAGTTATCATCGTGTTCGTACGGGTGACGATTCGAACGAATACGCGTGACGACCGTACATTTCGATTTAAACAGTGAATTATTATTTTAAAATTTTAAATAAATAAAATATATTAGTTAATTTATTAGGAATCACAACCTAAAATAATTAATTTATTTCTAGTTTATAAATCGTGTCGTTTCGTCGCGAAAACTACGCGAACCGGCACATTACGCGAAACCGAACGAGACCGAGCAACCGGGTATTTTCCTAAACATTTAATGAGCCATTAGGGCTCCAACCACCACCCCAAGACCCAACCCCCCTCTCATTTTCGTCTACCTTCTTTCTCTCTCTACAAGGATTATTCTCTCAACTTCTCCCTAGAAGATCTCACTCGTTTCAAGTCGGATTCAAGTCATTTTGGTGTCACTACAATCCTCTCATCGTGTAGATTCCAGAAGTACAAGTATTTTGGGTTTCTATCCACGAAATCTAAGGTAATAATTCACTTTAAATTCGGATTTTAGAGGGTTTTCTTGAAATCATATGGTCTAGTTATTATGACCGATATGAAGCACGTAGAGCACTTAGATGGAAGGGTATACATGTATAGGTATGATTAGAAATGTGATTGTAACAGGATTGGATCGAGAATGACCAGATTTGATGCAGGTTCGTGAAGGGAGGGGCTGTTACAGGTTCGTTATCACCAGCCGAACCCTTGTGGCACCCCACGAACCCTGCACCGAACTCTCTTTCTCTGCAACGAACCTGTGATCACGTCTGTACCGAACCTGAGCAACCATGCAGCCGAACCCTGACTCACGAACCATGCAATGGTGCAAACCCTCCAAAACCAGCCGAACCTTAGTAGCCAACGAACCTTAAGGGGTCGCCTAGCTGTGTCATTGCCGAACCATTTTCCATGCAAACCCTAGACCCACGAACCTTTCCTTTTAGCGAACCAAGCCAACCACGAACCCCTGAACTACGAACCATGAGCCACGAACCTTTAAACAGAAACAGTAGCCGAACCATTATGGTTCGTAAAGGTTAGAAGATAGCCGAACCCTAAGACCACTTGTGGGATTAGCCGAACCTAAGACCAACTCCTCTAAAAGGTTCGCTGCCCTGGACCCCATGCAAAACCCACAGATCGTTTAATGAAGTTCAGATGGGACTAGGATCAACAAAACTAGTGTTAACAAGCTAAGAAATGAGTTGTTGGCTATTTACCTAAGTTTCTAACAAGGATTGGGTTCCATAAGTTACATGCATGCATAAACATTTTGTGTGTGCATGGGTTAGGGATACCCATAACAAAATAATTAACATATAATAATAACGCCACGCGAGTTGTTACTAGACATAAGATGGATTCATAACCAAATAACATTTTCATGGGGTCACGAGAATCAAAGGTTCAAGTCTAGAAACCGATTAGAAATCAAAGAAGTTCAATCGGGCCTAAGCGGGCCCAATGGGGCTTAATTAAGCCCATCATGTATTAAATGATGGCGTAACTCAAGTTATGATAGTTTGATAAAATAAAAGCATTATGAATTTATTTGAAAGTTGATTTAATAATTTCTAAAGTTTGTTTAATTTGAAATGCGAATTATAAATGGCATTGTTTTCTTTTAAGTTTATTCAGTTATAAAAGTTAAATGTAATATCATTGATTGGGATTTTGTTGTAAAATAGACAATATAATTGTCTGGATTTGCTCTAAAAACAAAGGAAACTCTGCCGAAATTTTCTAAAATATAAAAGTAAGTTACTATAACTAATCATGGGAATTGGGATCATAAGAAGGGTAATTAAGATAGAGTAGATCTTAGATACACTTAGTACTAAGACACTTAGTTGCACACACAACAAGACTCAAGGTCTTAGGCACGACGACTACTATGCGTACTTATTATATTCGAATTTTTATAAAATAACTCAGGAACTGAAGAAACTTAGCTTACATACAGGAGCGCGCATTTTGTGTTAGATCAAATTACATAGCAGCACAGGTGAGTTCATTGCCCCTTTTCTAACATTTTGGTTTTAAAACGTGGGGCTGAGAAGCATGCGTAAACTGTTTATTTAAATTGTTTACTTAAATGCTTTTAAATTATATGTTTTACATATATATAAATGCTATCCTAGACTGTGTCTAGGAAGATTTTGTGCAGGTTTACTAACCGATTTACTTATATATTAAGTGAATAATCGAGTTACACTAAACTTTTCAATAAGTCAAAACATTTCAAACGAATCAAACAAAACATTTTGACATATCAAATGGGTGAATTCAAGGAATCAAATCAAACATTTTGACAAATCAAGTGGGTGGATTCAAGGGATCAAATCAAACATTTTGACAAAACAAGTGTGGGACTTCAAAGGAATCAAACGAGACAATCTTTGCAAAGACAACATTCAATGTTCTACAAACCAAGTGTTTGTTGAATAACGAATCAAGTGTACAATCGATCAATGAATCTAGTATTCTATGATCAACGCATCAAGTACATCTTGTGACAGAATCAGACGAATCAATAAATCATTTTCAAGGGAAAGCCTGGGAAATATCAGAGATAGCATACGCCAAAAACATTGACGAAACATAAAATCCTGCATTTCAAGAAGTCCTAGCTAGACCGTTTGACTTGTAGGTCGTATGTTTGAGGATATTTACAGTTTCCCTAACTACTAAGTACCTAGATTGACAGACTAGTCTACTCGAGTATGACCACAGGCCCCAATCATTAGGACTTAGATTTTATTAAATGTTTATTTATTTATTTAATTAAGCATTTATAACTGTTTATACAATTACTATGGTTGATCATATTGTGTGATGAACTTATGAAATCAACATGGATTTCAAATGATTGTAATTACAGGGACAACAAACAGAAGAACTTATGGGTTGTGTTAAGGGTAAAAATGCTTAATTATCATTAACAACAGTGTCATATGTATATTAGTATGTGGTGGGATGTTGGCTAGGGCTTGTCCCTTACATATGCCCTATATATAAGCATACCGATGTGGATATTACATGTGGTGTTAATGAGGTTAGGGTCTTTACCAAAGGAGGTTTTCAAATCATTTTCAAGTCACTTTCAAATACCAAAACTATGTGAACTCACCAACCATGTGTTGACTTTTATTT
Source organism: Mikania micrantha (assembly GCA_009363875.1). Lineage (NCBI taxonomy): Eukaryota > Viridiplantae > Streptophyta > Magnoliopsida > Asterales > Asteraceae > Mikania > Mikania micrantha. The sequence continues at coordinate 52,492,711 of CM018692.1, forward strand.
TGCATGACTTCTCAGGTGACGAACAGGTTAATTAAGAAGTCATTTCTTTTGGACTAGGACTTTATATAGAAGACTAGTATCTTGGACCTGCATACTTTTGAAGACATCATTATACAAATTATTTTGTATATCTTGTGTAAATACAAGATAGTCCTTTATTGATGTTTACAATAGATTTACATTGTTAAATTATAAACGATACTGCTGTAATTTAACTTTGTAATTCTATTATATTTAGCATTTCTCATTTATATCATGTGCAATGTAAACAATCTGATCACTTTCGATTATCATTCTCGATATCGCGCCCCGGGAACCTTCCGCCCATCGGGGAAACCCGATCCTACCCCGCCGGCTTGGGGTGTGACAGATTGGTATCAGAGCCATGGTTATAGAGAAATATAGGTCACTTATTTAAATGGTTTGGCCTAGACTATAACCTAGGGACCCTGCATATAGAGAAAACAGGACTTAGGAATTATTTGCATGTTGTCTTCTGTATTCGGTCATTGCACTAACCGATAACTCTATTGGTTATGATCAGAATGCCGCCGCGAAGACAGCCTCCTTTGATACAGCTACCACCACAAGACTTGGCTCCACACTCCTCCACACCGTCACCGAATGACTCTCCACCACCACCTCCTCCACCTCCTCCTCCCCCTCCTCCGTTGATTACTCAAGCATCTGGTTCGGGCACAACACCGACTTTGGATCCCGCTACTATCGCTCTGGTGACGTTACTGAGTAGCCAGATGACGAATCAGATGAAAGAAGCTATACCGGAGATGTTCCTTCGTCTTCGTAATGAAATCCTCAACACTGGCAACACATCAGGAGAAGCCAGTGGAAATACTGGAGATTCATCTCATTACTCCTATAAGTCCTTTGTAGGTTGTAAACCACCCAGCTTCAGTGGGTCTGAAGGCGCCGTTGGATTAATCCAATGGATTGAGAAGATTGAGGCAACATTGGATCTTTGCAGCTGCCCTGAACACCACAAGGTCCGTTACTCAGCGGGAACATTCAACAAACGGGCTCTGACCTGGTGGAATGGTCAGATCAACGCCCGAGGAAGAGAGGAAGCTATGGAAATGTCATGGGAAGACTTCAAGACACTGCTGCGAACAGAATTCTGTCCCAAGAATGAGCTGCAGAAGTTGGAGGTTGAACTATCCAACCATGTGATGAAGGGGGCTGATCACATGGGGTACACTACTCGTTACCACGAGTTAGTTGCTTTGGTACAAGATATGGTACCAACTCTGGAGAAAAGGATAGACCGTTATGTGGGTGGACTTCCCGCCTGCATTCAGGGCATGGTTGTTTCAGCCAACCCTACTACTGTTGAATCTGCAGTGAGACTGTCTGGGAAACTCACTGACCTCATGGTAGCCTCTGGAGTTCTAAAGAAGGAGGCTGAACCCAGTAAGAACAAAGCTGAATCTTCAAAGAAACCCTCCCATCATCAGAAGAAGAAACAGAAGACCATCAAGAACTACGCGGTGGCCACACCTCTGCAACAAATAGCAGCAACACCACAAAACCCCAACCGCAAACCCTACACTGGCACATATCCTCTGTGTGCCAAGTGTCAGTATCACCACACTGCTGACACTCCCTGCAAACATTGCACGGGATGTGGACGGAAGGGCCATTGGGTCCAATACTGTAGGATGACACCTAACCAAGCAGTCAACAATGCTGCTTTGGCTCTTCCTCCACCAACAAATCATAACAATGGTGGATGCTATAATTGTGGCGAACAAGGCCACTTCGCGAAGAACTGCCCGAAGAAAGCACAACCAACAGTTCAAGTACCACGTGGACGAGCTTTCGCTATCGGAGCACCAGCTGCACGCCAGGACCCAAATGTGGTCACTGGTACGTTTCTCTTACATGATTTTTATGCATCTGTCTTATTTGATACTGGTGCGGATCAGAGTTTTATCTCTACCGACTTTGCATGCCAACTAGATTCCATAGAGGAACAGTTAGACTCCCCTTACATTATAGAAGTAGCTAACGGGAAACAGATTACAGTTAGCACAGTTTATAGAAATTGCCCATTGACACTTAGTGGTCATACATTTGCCATCGATTTGATACCGATGGAGTTGGGTAGTTTCGACATCATTGTTGGAATGGATTGGCTTTCCTCTAACAGAGTGGAAGTTATCTGTTCTGAGAAGCTGCTTCGAATTCCATTGCCGAGTGATCGTGTATTGGAAGTAAAAGGGGATCAAGCAAAACGAAGTGTCAAAATCTTCTCTTGCATAAAGGCGCGTAAGTGTCTACAGAAGCAGTGCGCAGCGTTCTTGGCTCATGTGGTGGAAAAGGGAAAGGAGAAGAAAAAGATTCAAGATGTACCGGTAGTAAAAGAATATCCTGAAGTATTCCCCGAAGACCTACCTGGTTTGCCACCTGCGCGACCGGTAGAGTTTCGTATTGACTTAATTCCTGGAGCAACTCCTGTTGCTAAATCTCCTTACAGGTTAGCACCTTCAGAGATGCAGGAATTGTCTAATCAATTGCAGGAGTTACTTGACAAGGGTTTCATCAGACCGAGCTACTCACCTTAGGGAGCTCCGGTCTTGTTCGTGAAAAAGAAAGACGGATCGTTCAGAATGTGCATAGATTACAGAGAGCTGAACAAATTAACCATCAAGAATCGGTATCCTTTGCCAAGGATTGATGATTTGTTTGACCAACTGCAAGGAGCTCAATACTTCTCAAAGATTGACTTGCGGTCTGGATATCATCAGCTGAGAGTTCAAGATGAAGACATACCGAAAACTGCCTTCCGAACAAGGTATGGGCATTATGAATTTATGGTGATGCCCTTCGGATTGACAAATGCACCAGCGGTTTTCATGGATCTCATGAACCGAGTGTGCAAGCCGTACTTGGATCAGTTTGTCATTGTCTTTATTGATGACATAAGATTTATTCCAAGACCAAAACAGAACATGAGCAACACCTTAGAAAGATCTTGGAGCTGTTGAAAGAAGAGAAACTCTATGCCAAATTCTCCAAATGTGAGTTTTGGCTAAGAGAAGTTCAATTTCTGGGTCATGTGGTCAACAGCGAGGGAATTCATGTAGACCCTGCCAAGATCGAGGCGATAAAGAATTGGGACACTCCAAAGACACCGACGGAGATACGGTCTTTTCTGGGATTGGCGGGTTATTATAGAAGGTTTATCTCAAACTTTTCTAAAATAGCTTTGCCTCTCACTAAGCTAACTCAGAAGAGTGAACCGTTTGTCTGGGAGCAGAAACAAGAGGATGCTTTTCAGACCTTGAAACAGAAATTATGTGATGCTCCAATTCTATCTCTCCTAGAAGGCTGTGATGATTTTGTTGTAGACTGTGATGCTTCCCATCAGGGACTTGGTTGTGTGTTAATGCAACGGGACAAAGTCATAGCCTATGCATCAAGACAGTTAAAGATTCATGAGAAGAATTACACTACTCATGATCTTGAACTGGGAGCTGTAATCTTCGCGTTGAAGATTTGGAGACATTACTTATATGGCACCAAGTGTACCATATTCACTGATCACAAAAGTCTGCAGCACATCTTTGATCAGAAGGATCTCAACATGCGACAACGCCGTTGGGTTGAACTTCTGAATGATTATGATTGTGTGATCAAATACCATCCGGGAAAGGCGAACGTTGTAGCTGATGCCTTGAGCCGGAAGGAACGGGTCAATCCCCTGCGTGTTAGAGCAATGGGGATAACCGTGCAGACCAGTTTAAGTGACAAGATTATTCAAGCACAACAAGAAGCACTTAACCGAGGTAATATGAAGAGGGAACTTGATTGCGGAGCAGAGAAACAGTTCGACACGAAGCCTGATGGAATGATCTACTATCGGGAACGTATATGGATCCCGGCGATAGATGAATTGAGAAAACTTATCTTCGATGAGGCACACAAGACTAAATACTCTGTTCATCCAGGTGCTGATAAGATGTACCAAGACTTGCGTGGATTTTATTGGGGGCCTGGAATGAAGAAAGACATAGCCGAATACGTCGGTCAATGTCTAACGTGTGCGAAGGTAAAGGCGGAACACCAGAGACCGTCTGGTTTACTGGAACAGCCTGAGATTCCGCTCTGGAAATGGGAACAAATAGCTATGGATTTCATTACCAAGCTACCCCGCACTTCCAGTGGTCATGATACAATTTGGGTGATCATTGATCGTTTAACAAAATCTGCTCATTTCTTGCCTATGCGTGAGACCTTCACAATGGATAAACTGGCAAGGTTGTACATCAATGAGATAGTGGTACGCCATGGTGTGCCATTGTCAATTATTTCTGATAGAGACAGCAGATTTACTTCAAGGTTCTGGCAATCACTGCAGAAATCTCTAGGAACACAGTTAAATCTGAGTACAGCTTACCATCCACAAACGGACGGTCAGAGCGAACGTACTATCCAAACCCTGGAGGATATGTTAAGAACCTGTATTTTGAATTTCGGTGGGAATTGCGATTCCCATTTTCCACTGATTGAATTCTCCTACAATAACAGTTACCACAGCAGTATCGGATGTGCACCGTTCGAGGCTCTTTATGGCCGGAAATGCCGATCACCGATCTGTTGGACTGAAGTTGGAGACAATCGAATAACTGGGCCAGAACTCATCCAAGAAACCACTGACAAGATAGCTCAAATTCAAAGAAGACTACAAGCAACAAGGAGTAGACAAAAGAGCTACGCCGACAAACGACGCAAGCCGTTGGAATTCCAAGTGGGAGATCGTGTAATGTTGAAGGTATCCCCATGGAAAGGCGTTGTACGCTTTGGAAAGAAAGGCAAATTAGCACCACGATACGTGGGACCGTTCGAGATCATCGAGCGTATTGGTCCTGTAGCTTATCGACTGAGATTACCAGATGAACTCAGTGGTGTGCATGACGTGTTTCACGTCTCAAACCTGAAGAAATGCCTTGCTGACAAGTCTCTCGTCATTCCAATCGAAGAGATTCAAGTCAACGAACAGTTACATTTCATTGAAGAACCGTTGGAGATTATGGATCGCAAGGTTAAACAACTGAGGCGAAGCCGTATTCCTATTGTAAAGGTTCGATGGAATTCAAGACGCGGGCCCGAGTTCACTTGGGAACGTGAAGATCACATGAAGTTAAAGTATCCCCAACTGTTTGAAGAGGAAACTGTACCTGATAACAGCACTTAAATTTCGGGACGAAATTTCTCTAACAAGGGGAGACTGTAACATCAGTGCCGGAACCGCCACCGGAACAGTGATCTCTACCGTACATGAACAGTAAAACAGGTATGAATCATACACATTTCAGTAATTTTCATATTCATATCATTTATCATTATCATGGTGAGTTGTCATAGATTAGTTTCAGACACATTTAACAGGAACACAGATCATAACAACGGTTCTTGAGTCAGATAATAATCTGGTAATACAGAACCTTCATTGGTTTATTTGTTAGGAGTCTATTATGTATAAACGTATGTGAGGCTTTACAGAACAAAACACTCGAATATTGTTACGTGAATGCTAAATTTACGGGTTATTCGTATAGGTGACGATCTGTACGAATATATCTGAAAGTTTAATGTTCTGAATGGTATTCTATAATTAGAAAACAAGATTGAAAAATATAGTTATCATCGTGTTCGTACGGGTGACGATTCGAACGAATACGCGTGACGACCGTACATTTCGATTTAAACAGTGAATTACTATTTTAAAATTTTAAATAAATAAAAGATATTAGTTAATTTATTAGGAATCACAACCTAAAATAATTAATTTATTTCTAGTTTATAAATCATGTCGTTTCGTCGCGAAAACTACGCGAACCGGCACATTACGCGAAACCGAACGAGACCGAGCAACCGGGTATTTTCCTAAACATTTAATGAGCCATTAAGGCTCCAACCACCACCACAAGACCCAACCCCCCTCTCATTTTCGTCTACCTTCTTTCTCTCTCTACAAGGATTATTCTCTCAACTTCTCCCTAGAAGATCTCACTCGTTTCAAGTCGGATTCAAGTCATTTTGGTGTCACTACAATCCTCTCATCGTGTAGATTCCAGAAGTACAAGTATTTTGGGTTTCTATCCACGAAATCTAAGGTAATAATTCACTTTAAATTCGGATTTTAGAGGGTTTTCTTGAAATCATATGGTCTAGTTATTATGACCGATATGAAGCACGTAGAGCACTTAGATGGAAGGGTATACATGTATAGGTATGGTTAGAAATGTGATTGTAACAGGATTGGATCGAGAATGACCAGATTTGATGCAGGTTCGTGAAGGGAGGGGCTGTTACAGGTTCGTTATCACCAGCCGAACCCTTGTGGCACCCCACGAACCCTACACCGAACTCTCTTTCTCTGCAACGAACCTGTGATCACGTCTGTACCGAACCTGAGCAACCCTGCAGCCGAACCCTGACTCACGAACCATGCAATGGTGCAAACCCTCCAAAACCAGCCGAACCTTAGTAGCCAACGAACCTTAAGGGGTCGCCTAGCTGTGTCATTGCCGAACCATTTTCCATGCAAACCCTAGACCCACGAACCTTTCCTTTTAGCGAACCAAGACAACCACGAACCCCTGACCTACGAACCATGAGCCACGAACCTTTAAACTGAAACAGTAGCCGAACCATTATGGTTCGTCAAGGTTAGAAGATAGCCGAACCCTAAGACCACTGGTGGGATTAGCCGAACCTAAGACCAACTCCTCTAAAAGGTTCGCTGCCCTGGACCCCATGCAAAACCCACAGATCGTTTAATGAAGTTCAGATGGGACTAGGATCAACAAAACTAGTGTTAACAAGCTAAGAAATGAGTTGTTGGCTATTTACCTAAGTTTCTAACAAGGATTGGGTTCCATAAGTTACATGCATGCATAAACATTTTGTGTGTGCATGGGTTAGGGATACCCATAACAAAATAATTAACATATAATAATAACGCCACGCGAGTTGTTACTAGACATAAGATGGATTCATAACCAAATAACATTTTCATGGGGTCACGAGAATCAAAGGTTCAAGTCTAGAAACCGATTAGAAATCAAAGAAGTTCAATCGGGCCTAAGCGGGCCCAATGGGGCTTAATTAAGCCCATCATGTATTAAATGATGACGTAACTCAAGTTATGATAGTTTGATAAAATAAAAGCATTATGAATTTATTTGAAAGTTGATTTAATAATTTCTAAAGTTTGTTTAATTTGAAATGCGAATTATAAATGGCATTGTTTTCTTTTAAGTTTATTCAGTTATAAAAGTTAAATGTAATATCATTGATTGGGATTTTGTTGTAAAATAGACAATATAATTGTCTGGATTTGCTCTAAAAACAAAGGAAACTCTGCCGAAATTTTCTAAAATATAAAAGTAAGTTACTATAACTAATCATGGGAATTGGGATCATAAGAAGGGTAATTAAGATAGAGTAGATCTTAGATACACTTAGTACTAAGACACTTAGTTGCACACACAACAAGACTCAAGGTCTTAGGCACGACGACTACTATGCGTACTTATTATATTCGAATTTTTATAAAATAACTCAGGAACTGAAGAAACTTAGCTTACATACAGGAGCGCGCATTTTGTGTTAGATCAAATTACATAGCAGCACAGGTGAGTTCATTGCCCCTTTTCTAACATTTTGGTTTTAAAACGCGGGGCTGAGAAGCATGCGTAAACTGTTTATTTAAATTGTTTACTTAAATGCTTTTAAATTATATGTTTTACATATATATAAATGCTATCCTAGACTGTGTCTAGGAAGATTTTGTGCAGGTTTACTAACCGATTTACTTATATATTAAGTGAATAATCGAGTTACACTAAACTTTTCAATATGTCAAAACATTTCAAACGAATCAAACCAAACATTTTGACATATCAAATGGGTGAATTCAAGGAATCAAATCAAACATTTTGACAAATCAAGTGGGTGGATTCAAGGGATCAAATCAAACATTTTGACAAAACAAGTGTGGGACTTCAAAGGAATCAAACGAGACAATCTTTGCAAAGACAACATTCAATGTTCTACAAACCAAGTGTTTGTTGAATAACGAATCAAGTGTACAATCGATCAATGAATCTAGTATTCTATGATCAACGCATCAAGTACATCTTGTGACAGAATCAGACGAATCAATAAATCATTTTCAAGGGAAAGCCTGGGAAATATCAGAGATAGCATACGCCAAAAACATTGACGAAACATAAAATCCTGCATTTCAAGAAGTCCTAGCTAGACCGTTTGACTTGTAGGTCGTATGTTTGAGGATATTTACAGTTTCCCTAACTACTAAGTACCTAGATTGACAGACTAGTCTACTCGAGTATGACCACAGGCCCCAATCATTAGGACTTAGATTTTATTAAATGTTTATTTATTTATTTAATTAAGCATTTATAACTGTTTATACAATTACTATGGTTGATCATATTGTGTGATGAACTTATGAAATCAACATGGATTTCAAATGATTGTAATTACAGGGACAACAAACAGAAGAACTTATGGGTTGTGTTAAGGGTAAAAATGCTTAATTATCATTAACAACAGTGTCATATGTATATTAGTATGTGGTGGGATGTTGGCTAGGGCTTGTCCCTTACATATGCCCTATATATAAGCATACCGATGCGGATATTACATGTGGTGTTAATGAGGTTAGGGTCTTTACCAAAGGAGGTTTTCAAATCATTTTCAAGTCACTTTCAAATACCAAAACTATGTGAACTCACCAACCATGTGTTGACTTTTATTTTGCATGACTCTCAGGTGACGAACAGGTTAATTAAGAAGTCATTTCTTTTGGACTAGGACTTTATATAGAAGACTAGTATCTTGGACCTGCATACTTTTGAAGACATCATTATACAAATTATTTTGTATATCTTGTGTAAATACAAGATAGTCCTTTATTGATGTTTACAATAGATTTACATTGTTAAATTATAAACGATACTGCTGTAATTTAACTTTGTAATTCTATTATATTTAGCATTTCTCATTTATATCATGTGCAATGTAAACAATCTGATCACTTTCGATTATCATTCTCGATATCACGCCCCGGGAACCTTCCGCCCATCGGGGAAACCCGATCCTACCCCGCCGGCTCGGGGTGTGACACCTAATGTCTCTTACGAACCTCTTCAATTTTGAACAATACAGACTAACAGTCAAATGACATGCGCAGCTCATGACATCGGACTGGAGGGCATGATAAGGTAACCCCCGCTCACCACAATGCCATCCGCGACTCATAACATCGGAGCCACAGTAAACCAACTCCATAACATTTGCAGACGAGGCCGCGACCGAGAAGGCTGCGGCTGAGGAAGAAGTAGAAACCGCGGCTGGGGAAGAAGCATAGGCCGCTGCTAGGAAAAGCAAGGGCCACAAACAACACCTCCAACCTAACCAATCATGTGCAATATCTGGATGGACCTCCAAACAAAAAGACTGCAGCTGAGGCAAAGAAAAAGACGCAACAGTTCACAGCCCATAAGACAAGCCGCGGCTAGATGTACAAATGGAGCCAATCCCTATGAACCGCGACTCGCTAAGGCCAAAGGAACCAATTGCAGACTAGTCAAAGCCATACATAACTAAGAACCTACACAACCCATACTTAGCTTATTTGCGAATGGTCCAAAGTGATAAAAGACAAAAGTGTTGCTTACCTCAAGACCCAGAAGAAGAAGAGAATAACAATGTCAGGGGACAAATGTCAACTACAAAGACAAACCTTTACACAAGAAAAGGGAACGAATCCAAATCAATCAGAACAGTACCTGTACTATATGTAACAAACTACCCAAAAAAGAATGCTGATGATCTAAGGTTTCAGATGGAACCTACTATAAATACCATGCAATTAAAAGAGAAGGTGTAACATCAGTACCAGAAACGTAATAGGAACAGTGACTTGTTGACTTGGTGACGTTGAGTTGTCATCTGGTCAGGTTAGTACAAATTCATTTTTAAAGCAAAACCATATGAACTCACCAACTATGTGTTGACTTGATCTTTTTGCATGACTTCTCAGGTGATGAACAGGTCTAACTAAGAAGTTTGTGCTTTTGACTAGGACGGCCAGATAGAGGACCTAGTATTTTTGTCACACCCCGTGCCGGCGAGAACCGATCGTGTTTTCCCATCGGGCGGAAGGTTCCCGGGGGCGCGATTTCTTGAGTGATAATCAAAAGATCAGATTGTTTACATACCACATGATAATATAAATGAGAAATGCTAATACATCCAAGATATAGAATTACAAGATTAAATTACAATGTATCGTTCATAATTCAATCGAGTAAATCTATCAAAAGAATCAATATAACTATATCTTGTATATGTACAAGATATACAAAAGATGATTCATGGTTCTTGTCACCAAAAGCATGCAACACAAAATAAAGCTAGGTCTTCTAAAAGTCCACTAGCTTATTCCTTGCTTGTATGTATCTACACCTGTTCATCACCTGAGAAAACATGTATTTAAACAAAGTCAACACTAGGTTGGTGAGTTCATAATTAAGTTAATTGAAAACCTTGATTCATTCACATGCACAACCATAATATGTATATCATGTTACTTGGATGTCATTTGTTCCACTTGTTCACCCAATGGCTCCTCCATAGTTGTATGTACTAGTGATGCGACACTGGATCAAGCATGCTTATATATAGGGCATACGAAGGGTCAAGCCCAGACGCCATCCCACCACATGCTCAAACAAGTCCCGCACTACTTGCGATTCAACTATGGATTTCCATTCCCAAAACCACATGTTCATACCATCCTTGAATCACCTGTGATAACTTGTATAGAATAATATAATGATGTAATTGTTGTTATCGAATCGGAGTTTAGATAACCATTATATGTTAAGGATATTAGATTTATCAAATCAGTTCCTTGTATTATTCTATATGTGTGGGGTTAACTGTTGTTACACTTTTAAGTATTTAAGAGTGTTAGTTAACCACTTACAATTTGTTCTTGAACTATAATGCATGGAGCCTAAAAGGACTCCATTGAAATCCTCACGTAATCAGATTTAAATGCATCTGATTTACCTCTACCACTTTGTAAACCATAGACCTCATCGAAACAGTTACTAGTAACATGACCTGAGAATATACATTAGTCAGTCTACTAGTCAACAAGAAACGATGAATTAATTACTTATCACTGCAGATTAATATCACCATGTGTCTCTTACCAGAACCTGACTTGAAGTCGTCCTGTCACCGGTCATACGTTACCGGCCAATGAATCAATACGATCAACATACTAGCCCTACAAGCTAGAGGTTTGTCAAACCTATGGTACCACTATGCTATCGTCGGTTTAGTCACGTCAAACTAACTGGTCAGCGAATTAAAGGGGCTTACATGATCAACTTGTACAATTGGCACATGATTGAAGTGATATAATATAACAGGTCAATAGTAACTAATTGTAATTGTGTTCATCTGTATTGTTGTTCTCATTGTCATATGTTCTCCATGTTATTAAAAAAGTTAAATAAGAGCTTGTCTTATTACGTTATGTTAATCATTTGAATGAATGATATTGTTATCATGAAGTTACATTATCATGATTATCATTCTTTGTTCCATGTTCTCTTGTAATATGTATTGAGTTGTAAAGCTAAGTGTTAAGAGGACTTGTCCTATTACACTTACTTAACTCTTGTATCGAATGTTAATACAAAGATATGTAATATCTTTATAACATTCATTTGCTTGCTTGAAATTGTTCCAATGTCTGTTTATGTAAGAATAACTGAGTGTTATAAGATAACTTCTTATAACTATATTATTCTAATGTGTTGATGAATTTATAAGATATGTTATCTTATTCATCTGAATATCCCTGTCATGTTTTGATCATACAAGCATGCATACAATGATAAACGATAATAAACAATTAAGTATTATCTAAATCAAAGTATAAATAACATGTTAAGCAAAACTTTTAAATAAATAAAAGTAAACATGTTTCTTAGCCCCGAGAGTTTAAAATCAGTAAAGATTAAAAGAAAGAATGCACGCGCTCTTGATTGTTCTTGTAACTGTGTTCACGATCCTGTATTGATTTCACGATGTATTCATCTTTTAAGTATCGATTGTAATTTTGTTAATGGGCGTATAAATGTGTTAACCCTAGAGTTGGTTAACACCCGCGAGTCTCGACCTTGGTCTCCATTTGGCCTTGTTGAATCCTATTCGTATCAAGTTTGAGTCATCACTCTTTGTTATTGATCTTGTGTCCTCTTGAAATATTATAAAGTTAAAAGAGTTCTAATTATCAATTTAGGTTTGAGTTATAAGTTACCAACCTTGAATTCCCTTTAACCTAAATTAGTATCATAACTCTAGTATCATTCTAGCCCAATTGTAATTACTTTGCAAAATTTCTTGTCACTTTTGTAATTACTCGTGACTATCATGATTCTATAATTCTCTAATAAAATTAACCTTATGAACTTTGTTTAATTATCCTGATAACCAAGTGGCCGAATGGGTGTGTTAACCAACTTGAACACAATATCAACTTGAACTAGATAGTTGGACCATATAACCATCGTGGGCTGTTGGGCCAATTCCATTTGGGCCGAGGATGTGGGCTACTACATGTTTGGGCCAACTCAAATGTGTATGGGCCGAATATAGGTCTTGGGCCGAAAAAGTGCATGTGGACTGAAAGAATGTTGCTGGACCAAGGAAAATGCTATTGGGCATGTTGCTCAGCCCGATCGACAAATCAAATGACAAGTCCCCAAGGCAGTGAACCTTGGGGTTGGTTGATGATTGGTTCGACTCTACTATACTCCCACGAGCCTAAGAGTTCGTCTAGGGTTCGTGCATGGCTATCATGGTTCGTGAGTTGAGCATGGATGGTTCGTGAGACATTGAAGATTCGGGGATGGCATGAGTAGGTTCGGCTAACTTCCAAAGGTTCGGTTCTATGCAGCTCGAGTAAGGGTTCGGCTGTGTTGATGAAGGTTCGCTCAAGAAGGCTCGTTGCCTTATGGTTCGTCGGATGTTGCAGGTTCGTGTGAATGACCAAGAGTTTGGTGATGTTATGAAGGGTTCGTAGAGCATGGTTCGTTCCACATTGGTTCGGCTGAGACAAGGCACAGGGTTCGGCTTCCCTCCGAGGGTTCGTCCATTGGTGATGAAAGGTTCGGCCGCAGAAGCTTGTGATGCAAGTCGAAGGTTCGGTGGCCCAAGGGTTCGGCCACCTGATCAACACCCACGAACCCTGTATGCTCGGCCCTTCTTCCCAGCTCGAACCCTCGGTCCCGTAGTATCCTTGGTGTTGTGTTACCCAGATCGGTTGTTCGTGATGCCAAGTGTGGGTGTAGTAGAGTTTTAGGCCGGTTTAGGGTTTAGTAATACAAGAAAAATGAAAACCCTAAATTTCCGATTGTTCATGGCCAAATACCTCCAATTTCAGTGGTCAAGGCTTCAGATCGGTTGTACTTTCACGTAGAGGATGTCGGGAGCTTCGCATGGGTTCGAGAATCACTCAAATCCGTTGAGAAATGGAGTTATAGAGGATTGAAGGTCTTTAATGGTGGTGGGTGTGGGTAGCCGGAAATTTGAGTGAGAGAGAATGGGAAGTGATGAAATGAATAATTGGAATTCATTGAGGGTATTTATACCCCAAATGAGTTCGGGTTCGTTTCGGTTGCTCGGTTTGCGATTTCGTCGCGTATCCGGAACTTTTTTGTCGTAATTTAATTGTAGTAAATAAAAGAATGTTATTTTAATTATTTTTGATGAGTTTCAAAATTGTAAAATGTTATTTATTTTATTTTATGAAATTACTTTCGTTCGTGTCGTGTTTCGTTATTGTTTCGTCAGATCGCGTCACCATCACGCGTATTCGTTCGAATCGTCATTCGAACGAACACAACGATGGTTTTGCATTCAGACTTTTGTTTTCTACTTTCCAGTCATCATTTCAGAACGTTAAACTCACATATATGTTTGTGTGAATCGTCACCCACGCAAACACACCGTCAGTTCGTTACTCTGAATCGATACTGTGAATTATGTTTGAATTGTGTTTCCTCACTGTCGGACTCAACTAACACCCTGATATCACATTGTTTTCACATTGAATTATCGGCCATCTGATTCCTGTCATCTATGGATATCAGATCGTAACCGATTTGTTTTTGTCATTCACTTGAACATTGTTGTTTCTCATGTTTAGTTGTGTTAACTGTACTTAGGTTTTCACTTAAATACACACAACTAATGTCTAAATTGAGTGTTGTACATACAGTATTTAAGTTTACACAAAAATACATACAACTGTTTCTTGTAAATCTGAATTCTGTTAGTACAAATACTGTGTATACACATGAAATCACACGTAGTTACTGTTGAAAGTACACGCACCGTACGGACTTGCCGGCCGGTCCAGTACTAGTTGTCACAATTTTGGACGTGCATATTTTTGAACATCATTATACAGATTATTTTGTATATCTTGTGCAAATACAAGATAGAAGAATTGTGATGTTGATAGTAGATTTACAATGTTAAATTATGAACGAAACTAATGTAATTTAACTTTGTAATTCTATTTCATTTAGCATTTTCTCATTTTATACCATGTGCAATGTAAACAATCTGATCATCATGATTATCATTCGATATCGCGCCCCGGGACCATTCCGCCCGACGGGACACTCGATTCAGCCCGCCAGCTTGCAGTGTGACAGAAGGGGCATCTACAATTCTGGAAAAACACTTTACTCTCAACACACAACCACAATCATCTTAGTCTAACTCGTGGTGGACCTTGCACTGCTCACAAGCTATAACACAACCCTTGTGTTGATTTTTTGTAGCAACATTGGATATCACTCTTTGTTTTCAAAATTCAAATCCACTCCTCAAATTGGATGACGCTCTAGTCAAGAAAGTTCAAATCCCCGAAAATTTCTTCAATCGATCTTTGACTTCCCGATCCAGCCAATCTTCAAACCACACTACCACTTCTCCGTCGGCATCGCTTCCACCATTCGCCGCATCTCCTCAATGAAGGTCTCCATCAAGCATATGTGTCGTATATCCTGGTCATTGAGAAGTCCTTAGCACCACTACTACTGATCGAATTGGTAGATGGTTAATAGATTTCCTTTCTCATTTTTTAAATTCTTTTGGAAACACCATCTGTTTGATAAAATTCCTCTTAGGACGTGGTTTCTTTTGAAGCTGGATTTTGGTGTTTTCTGATTGAATGTTGTGATTATTTTCTAATTACAAATGATTTGTGTCATTCAGTTTTAATATGTTTTTTTTCTTATTTGAATTTTGTGATTATTTAATGATTATAGGTAAGTAGGGAGATAAACTTGGAGTATAGTGGTGAAAGCGTTTGTTTAATGGGGATGATATCTCAGAGAGTTTTTAATTGAGGTTGCCATGTTTTTAGGTAATATATACAAACATTAATTTTTGTTCTGTATGTAGTTTGCTGTAATGTTCGTTTTAACAAAATAATTTTTGATTAATGGCTTTCAGGTTTATTCCTAAAGCTCTTGTACCTCTTGAGATATTTCGCTTATAATTTTGAAAATGATGAATTTATTTTAGATACCTTCTGCATGCTTAAATGATCTCTTAAATTGAGATCAATCTAACCCAAACTACAAATATACAAGTATGTGCTTTAACCCATACAAACTTGCTATCATTGATCATTACCAACACCTACTGATAAATTGTGAAATTTAATACTTACAGGTGTCAAGAAAGTAGTATCTGAAATTGTCATTAAACCACTGGAAACCCAATAATTTGGAATGAGTGCTTTGTTATTTTATGTTATGAAAGGATTTTCATTGAAGTTACACTCCAGAGCTGAACAAGTGCTGAGACTATTGGGAATCATGGTGGTATTCGGTTTGACTTTTAGGTCAAACTAGTTTGACCAATTAGTATATTAAATCCATATTTAATAAACACAACAGAATTAGGGTTTCAAACTTCAACACTATTAAAATTCCCAATCAGTATCAAGGTTACATACATACAAACACTGATATAATTTTAACTAATCGAATATACCGATGAGAAAAGATTATACCCTTTTGGTTAATAATTAACCGTTTGACACACCGAGGTTCAACGAAAGGATGCGAGAACACGAACACGAACGGGTTCCTTTTTGTCTTCTTCAGCAATCCCAAAACCAAGAAATTTTTGGTGTTCACGTGGACCAACTTTGACCAAAAGAAAATTAAGCCTTTAAGTGTTTTTGTGATTTTGACGGCAGGAGAAGAAAAAAGGAGTTTTTTTTTTTTTTGGTGCGACCAAGAAAATCCATTAAGGATTATATAGATTAATCCTTTTAATCTTATGTTAATCACTTTCAGATCCTAAAGCCGACCGGGTTAGTTTAGGTCTGATGCATAACATCAAGCTCAACACTATTAGTTTAATTAAATAAGTAATTAAACTTATATATAATAAATAACACTTATAAATTATAAATCCGTTCGTGATTACCAGTTAATCAAATTAAGTGGATTTAATGTTCGTTGACCAAGGTGTAACTCTTACGGGTCACAGCTCGGTTAGTTACGTTAACTTATCGGGTCCGTACATATAAATCCAACAATCACCCACTTGGAGAGTTCAATAAAAGGTCAACGTAAACAGTCAGCGGTGCTCTAGCTGCACATGACTGACACTAACAAGGTATGACACTTTAAAGTCATTAACCAAATTTTCGTGCTACTATAGCAGAATATTAGACTTATGATAATCATTTTCATCTATCATTTCTGTAAAAGACATCAATTGAAACAATGAGACATGGATCTAACTCATTCTCATATGACGTTCAATTATTATTGTTCGCGATTTATATTCAGAGTGGTTCAATCAAGCACACAATCAGTTTGGGTAAGGCCTTACACTTCACCAGTTTGAATCAACGAGGGAGCCATAATGTCTAACTGTTACATGAAATATGTAACAATACATAATCCCAATCTTGATTATATACAACTCCCACTGAACCTCAGAACCATTCCCAATCAAAGCCTTTATGACTGGCAGTTACGCGACCATGATCAAAGAATGTCCCTTTGTAAACGAAAGGTTCTAGTATATATCTCAAGTTAGAGGATATAAGATGTGTTTACCAATTTAAAAAACATCTCATGACTAAGATCCATTGAGATGATTTGAAGTGAGTTACATCCAACATCATTCATAATAATGTCTATGAATTTGGTAGTCAACTACTTGAGACCAAATCTAGAATAGTCTTAATTCAAATTCGTTCCCACGAGTCTGACCGACTACGGATAATTAAGAATACAATATTCATGGATTAAACATATTAAAAACGAACACATTTATAAAAAAATTCATAATTGCATTTAAATCAGTAAATCAAAACATATCACAAGCAAATCTAAGCCCGATTGCATTCTTGTGCTGATCATACTTATCCTAAGTCATGGGCTTAGTGAACGGGTATACTAGGTTTTGATTTGTGTCCACTTTGCTTATTATGATGTCTCCACATTCCACTATTTCCCGTATGTAGTGAAACTTTCTCAAAATGTGCCTGGATTTGTGATGAGACCTAGGCTCTTTGGCTTGAGCTATAGAACCTGTGTTATCACAAAAGATTTCGATAGGTTTTTGAACACTTGGAACCACATTGAGGTCAGCTATGAACTTCTTTATCCAAGCAGCTTCCTTTACAGCATCCAATGCAGCAATATATTCATATTCGGAGGTTAAATCCACCACTACACTTTGTTTGGAACTTTTCCAGGAGACAGCTCCTCCATTGAGAGTGAATACGAAACCTGATTGTAAGCGAGAGTCATCTCGGTCAGTCTGGAAGCTAGCATCAATTTAACACTTTAAAGTGTGCTCTTCTTCCAATCCTCCAAATATTAAGAACATTTCTTTAGTTCTTCTTAAGTACTTTGGAATGTTCTTGACTGCGGTCCAATGAGAAATGCCAGGATTTTGCTGAAAAGGATTGGTCATGCTCAAAGCATATGAGACGTCAGGTCTAGTACATAACATAGCATACATAATAGAACCAATCGTTGAGGCATATAGAATTGCTTGCATTCGCCTAATTTCCATGTCCGTTGAAGAAGATTGCGATTTGTTCAACACGGTTCCTTTAGTCATGGGAATAGTCCCCTTTTTAGAGTTATCCATGTTGAAGCGTGTCATCATTGTTTCTATATATGTACTTTGACTCATCCCTAGAAGCTGCTTAGATCTATCTCTGTGGATTTTTATTCCAAGAATGTAAGCTGCTTCTCCAAGATCTTTCATTGCAAAACAAGTTCCCAACCAGTGCTTGACTTTGTTAGGCATAGGAATGTTGTTTCCAATAATCAGTATATCATCCACATTCAAGATGAGGAATGATATAGTGCTCCCACTTGCCTTTCTGTAAACACAAGGTTCATTTTCATTTTTTGATGAAACCAAACTCTTTGATCTTTTGATCAAAACGAAGATTCCAGCAGCTTGAAGCCTGTTTGAGTCCATAAATGGACTTATTTAGTTTGCATACCATACTTGGATATTTTGGATCAATAAAACCATCAGGCTGAACCATACAGACATCTTCAGAAAGATGACCATTAAGTAAAGCGGTTTTAACATCCATTTGCCATATCTCATAGTCATAATATGCAGCTATGGCAAGTAATATCCTGATCGATTTGATCATAGCAACTGATGAAAAAGTTTCATCATAGTCAACACCTTGAGTCTGTGTGAAACCCTTTGCAACCAGCCGTGCTTTGGAGGTATGAACCTTTCCATGCATGTCCGTTTTTCTCTTGAAAAATCCATTTCCTCCTTACTGCCCTGAACCAGGGGGTAGCTCAACCAAGTCCCAGACTTGATTGTCACACATAGATTGCATCTCGGAAATCATGGCATCGACCCATTTCTCATATTCAGGATCTGATATAGCAGATTTGTAGTTAGTAGGTTCGTCATCAGGCTCAGCTACTACCCGGACATCTGAACCATCAAGATGCCAAAGGTATCTATCAGGAGCATTGCGATTCCTGCTACTTCTACGAATGCTTGTGTTTATGTCTGATTCACTTGCAACAACTTCTTTTGATCAGAGGTTCCGACTTCGTCAACGGTCGTTTGCGGTTCTCGAATTTTTTCAAGATCCACAATATTGCTTCCAGTTCCTCGATCAAGAAATTCTTTCCCGAGAAAGTGGCCGTTCCTTTTGATGGAAATCAAGTTTGCATCAGGATGGTTGAAATAATATCCGCTTCTATTATGGTATCCGACGAAAACAACCTTTTCGCCTCGAGGATCAAGCTTGTCATTAGAATCTCTAGTGAGATATGCATCACATCCCATACCCTAAGGTAATACAAATTGGGTTTAGTGCCAAACCATATCTCATATGGTGTTTTGTTTACCTTCTTAGTCTGTGCCAGATTTACATTGCGGCGGCAGTCATAAGAGCAAAACTCCAAAAGGAGTGAGGCAAGTTAATTTTACACATCATCAATTGGACCATATCAAGTAGGGTGACATTTCTCCTCTCGCTTATGCCATTAAGTTGGGGTGTGCCAGGAGGAGTGGGCTGTGAAACAATTCCATGTTCTTTCAGATGATTGATGAACTCTAAGCTGAGATGTTCGCCACCTCGATCTGATCGAAGTGCCTTAATCATTTTACCGAGTTGGTTCTCTACTTCGTTTTGAAATTCTTTGAGCTTTTCAAAGGTTTCATGCTTATCCTTCATTAGATAAACATATGCATATCGACTATATTCATCAATGAATGAAATGAAGTACCTTTCATGATTTCTAGGCATAGTTCTAAAAGGACCACACACATCAATATGTATAAGTGCTAATAGATCTTTTGTTTGTTCACCAACATGGGTGAAGGGATCTTTAGTGACTTTGCCAGCTAAGCAAGATTCACAGTCATCAAAGTAGTCATGTCCAGTGGATTCAAGAATCCCTTCAGACTAGAACCTTTTTATGCGAGATTTGCTTATGTGGCAAAGTCTACAATGCCATAGAAATGTATCTTTAATGCAGATTTGATACGTTTAGAAAGATTATATACGTTATTTTTTGGTTGAACATCTATTTCATAAATACCATTTCGAGGTTTAGCATCAAAATAAAAGACATCATTTAAGTAGGCAGATATAGCAATACCATTAAAAACGTACTTAAATCCTTGTTCAAACAATAAAGAAACTGAAATAATGTTTCTGGTCAAACCAGGTGCAAACAAACAATTATTCAAAATAAGTACAAGGCCGGAAGGACATGTGAGATGATATGTCCCAGTTGCAAGAACTGGTACTCTTTTCCCATCACCAACAATGAGCTCCATGTCGCCTTGTTTTAGCTTCTTCCACTTTTCAGGATCCTGCAAGACATTAATAATGTGGTAACCACATCCAATGTCAAACACCCATGTGTTTCTAGAAACAGTAAAAAGTTCAATAACATAAATAGAGATACCTGAAGTGCCTGCACCATTGGCCTTGTTCATCCTCAGCTTAGCCAGATATTCAGGGAAATTACGCTTCCAATGCCCCCATCTTGTTGTATTCAAAGCATTGACGCTCCTCAGGGAGTGGTGCTTTAGTAATTAGTTTGGCTTTGTTGGTGGCATGCTTGGCAGCAACAATAGCTTTATTCTTGCCCTTGTTGTTATAACCCCGTTTCTTGGGATTGGGCTTTCTAACACCAGTAGATCGAACTATCAATACCTGATTGACCATGATTGGTACATTCATCTGAGCCGTCTTCAGCATCCCATGCAGTTCAGGCACAATTTTCTCCCAAGCATACATATTGAAGTTCATTACGAACTGGTCGTAAGACTTTGGGAGAGAGCTCAAGATGAAGTCCGCTGCCATTTCATTTGACAGGGGATAACCAAGCTTAATCATTTGGTCGATGTACCCTTTTATCATAAGCACATGAGCACTAACTGACGAGCCTTCTTGAATTTTGCAGCCGGTAAGCTGCTTCATGGTGTCATAGCGTTCTTGACGGGCTTGTTTCTGAAACATGCCTGTAAGTTGCTGGATCATGCAAAGGCACTCATGTCTTCCATGTTCTTCTGAGGATCAGAAGACATGGTCGCTTTCATAAGTCAGGCTACCTCAATGGCATCCTCGTTATGCTTATCCCAGGTTTTACTGGCAACAACCGTATTACCTTCAGGCTCATTAGGAACTGGACCTTCCAATACATAGTTCTTTTTCGCAAACTTGAGAAGAATTTTCAAGTTGCAATGCCACTCGAGAAAGTTGGTGTTATTCAGCTTATGTTTCTCAAGTATGGACTTGAGAGCGAAGGTGGAGTTGTTTTCATGAGACATCTGTTCATGTTAGCAAAAATAAATAATTAGTATTTTGATGTTTTATTTCTTTATTTAAATAATGACATATTACCAGTAATAAGAATAAGGATTGAGAATCTAGCAGTATCACTTACTAAAGGCAGCTGTGGCACACGACATTAGTAAGTGATATTAGGTAGACTAACAATGTTTGTCAATTGTGAAAAATGTACAACTCTCAAGTATGAGGCCACTAATACAACTTGTTTATTTAGTGATACGTTTAGCCTAATAGTCGTCCTAAAATAGGTACATGTGGAAGAGCCAGATGTGTCAACGAAACTCTTGCACCTTGGAGGACAAACTACGCACCAAGTGTGGTGCTGTGGCTCCAAACACTGGTGTTTCGCATTATGCTCCAAGTGTCCTTTATAATAGGATAGCATAGACTATTGATTTTATATATATGGGATCCAATTTTAGTGTTTACCGAATAAGGGTCAAACACAACGAATGATCTAATCATACGTGCGTTGTAAAAACCAGTTTTACTATATTTAATGTCGTGACATTTGTGATGAACCCTTTCATCTCTCAGGACACATAATTTTAAATAACCTATTAAAACTAAGTTTGTCGCGACTTGTATAACCATTCGAAAGCTAATAGTTAATCTATTAAGTTTTTGAGTTTTAAAGCAATTTTAGATTGTATAAACACATTGGTTATATATATTTTTGTTTCAAAACAAACCATTTGTTTAATAAAACTTTTACAAGTTGCAAAATTGATTAGTTTGTGAACTTGTTACATTTTATTGAGATTATGTTTTAAAACTTTTTTGGTATTTGGTTGGTATGTTATAACATTTATAAGATAAAGCAACCACAATATCAAATTAAATAAATATGCAAATCATAAGGCCAAATTGTGTTTGATTTTGCTAGAGCCAAGTAGCAAAAAAAACTAGGTAATGGGGTCACAACACGCAATCAACCACAATGATGAATGTAGTGCATCTTGTGATCTTTAGCTGCTCCCACTGACCTCGAGATCCATGCTTCTTGATCTTGATTATTCAATTTTGTCTTCAGGTCTTTTGTCATTACAATATTCACAAGAAATTGAAATCCATAACGAGAAAATACAAACACTATTCTAATACAACTTTGAGCCATCGAAATGGGCCAAACCATAATAAACCAAAACTGAAAAATTAAACAACCAAACAAACACAAGATCAGGCCTGATTTACATATTCAATCATAACTTTATAATTAAATTGGGTAATTCTTTGGTTAATTATAAATTTGACCAAATAAATAATTTTACCCAAATAATTAGTCAGATCTAAGTCTGGATCAGAAACTCAAAATATTAAACAATTTAGAGTTTGTGATCTGTAACCAGTTAAACTGACCGGATCCGATTTGCATGTTGTAAGCGTGGCTCTGATACCACTGTTGGGAATCATGGTGGTATTCGGTTTGACTTTAAGGTAAAACTAGTTTGACCAATTAGTATATTAAATCCATATTTAATAAATGCAGCGGAATTAGGGTTTCAAACTTTAACACTATTAAAATTTCCAATCAGGATCAATGTGACATACATACAAACACATATATAATTTTAACTAAATGAATCTACTGATGAGAAAAACTTATACCCTTTTGGTTAATAATTAACCGTTTGACACACTGAGGTTCAACGAAAGGATGCTAGACCACGAACACGAACGGGTTCCTTTTTGTCTTCTTCAGCAATCCCAAAACCAAGAAATTTTTGGTGTTCACGTGGATCAACTTTGACCAAACAAAAATTAAGCCTTTTGGTGTTTTTGTGATTTCGAGGCAGCAGAAGAAAAAAGGAGTTTTTGTTTCTTTTCATGTATTGCGGCCAAGAAAATCCATTAGGGATTATATAGATTAATCCTTTTAATCTTATATTAATCACTTTTAGATCCTAAAGCCCACCGGATTAGTTTAGGTCTAATACATAACATCAAGCCCAACACCATTAGTTTAATTAAATAACTTATTAAACTTATATATAATTTATAACTTTTATAATTATAAATCCATTCGTGATTACAAGTTAATCAAGGTGTAACTCGTACGGGACACAGCTCGGTTAGTTGCGTTAACTTATAGGGTCCGTACATATAAATCCAACATAGACTTTTTCTTCAAAGTGAAATTATCAGAAGTGGTGACAAAAACCTAGAAGGCAACTTCTTTTATCTTGCAATTTGATTTCTACGTGATCATTATAGAAAGTTCTTTAACTGTTTATCTGTTTTGGTATAGGTTCAAATTCAGTTGTTTAGGTTGTAGTCAGTCTTTCAATATTTATGTGAAGAGCAGCAGCCCTTAGAGTTGTTGAAGTAATGAATTTGTTTCAGTTGGATACTCATGCCA
The DNA here is from genome assembly GCA_009363875.1 of Mikania micrantha. NCBI lineage: Eukaryota > Viridiplantae > Streptophyta > Magnoliopsida > Asterales > Asteraceae > Mikania > Mikania micrantha. The sequence continues at coordinate 52,516,548 of CM018692.1, forward strand.
TCTTACACATCTTATGTCCCTATTTATTTCCACCTTAAAATTAATAGGATGCATATGACAATAGGTAATGTAAGTCTTTCTTTGGTTGATTCCCACATTATTTGTTGTAACCTTTGACCCGTGTAAAAATGGGACTCGAGTATAACGTATAGAATCATGTCATATGCATTATAAATCATACTGTATTCTATTATTCTTATTGTTTGGATCGGATGTAGATTTGCTGATCCTGTTTTTATAGTTCAAAATTTTATTTAGCTGCTGTCACACCCCGAGCCGACGGGCCGGATCGAATGTCCCGTCGGGCGGAATGGTTCCTGGGCGTGATATCGGGATGATAATCGGAATGATCAGATTGTAAACATAGCACAACATTTGAGAATAATTAAAGCACAATTATAATTAACTAAAAGTTTCAAAGTTAAATTACAACTGTCATGTTTGATAATTTAACTAAACAACCACATCCAATAAAATCATAAGTCGGTTATCTTGTGGTCGTACAAGAATTCAAATGATTCACCCTGCACAACAAAATTTGTGCTTCCAACAGTTACTAGGTCCACTATCCTGGCATCATAGTATGCATCCGGCAATCTTATTCTAATCATGTAATAAAACAAAATCAACACATGGTAGGTGAGTTTATATAGTTTTGTTATTGAAAATTGAATTTGTACAAACCTGCCCAAGTGACAGCCTTAACCTCACCAACAACCACCTATACGATCCAGCCAAGTATGCTTATATATAGGGCATACGTAGGTCAAGCTTATCGCCAGCCCAGCCGCCAGCCCACCACGTAGTATATTGTTGTTAATGATAATTAAGCATTTCGCCCCACACACTGAACTGAAAACCTTGAATAATCTAAAAATGTTAACCTCCGAATCATCTGTAAATGTTATCCTTTGTACCATCTGAAAATGACTACCTTTAAACACCCCAAATGACAACCTTAACCTCACTAACAACCACCTATGTTATCCAGCCAAGTATGCTTATATATAGGGCATACGTAGGGTCAATCTTACCGCCAGCCCACCACATAACATATTGTTGTTAATGATAATTAAGCGTTTCACTCTCAACCAACATCACTCACATATAACAACCATGGCAAATATAGATAGTAGTTACTTAAAATGATTAAATAAATGAATAAATAAACATTTAATTAACATCTAAGTCCTAATGATTGGGCTTTGGTCAACTCGAGTAGACTAGTATAACAATCAAAGGTTCTTAGTTATTGGTGGCGTCCAGTCTATATCATCTCACACGTGGCCCATATCAAGCTTGACCCAAAATGGTCTACTTGTATGTGTCAGGACTTTATGATGTGCCCATATCAGCATGACCCTCCAGGTCTACTGTCTGTGTTGGGACTTTAGGATATCCTTTGATTAATGTTTCCCTCTGTTTCCTTGAAATTTGTTTGATTGTTTACTTGTTTGATTGTTTGGTTGTTTGATTGTTACCCATATCAACATGACCCTCAAGGTCTACTGTATGTGTCGAGACTTTCGGTTGTTTTACACGTGGTCTTGATTGACATACGACTGACAGCCACCTAGAATTGTTCATTGAAAATAGATTTTTGAAATTATTTGAAAATAGATCTTTGAAAATAGTTCTTTATTAAACCTGAAATAAGTTTACCTAGATACAATCTAGGGTAACAATTATACATATGAAACATATAAAATGTGATAGCATTTAAGTAAAATATAATCCAAGAAAATAGTTTGCACATGCTTCTCAGCCCCGCATTTGTAGAACAAAAATGTTTATAAAAAGGGGCAATGAACTCACAATTCTAAGTTTTAGTGTATTGAAATGTGTAAAAGTATTGTGTAACACCCCGACCGGCGGCGGAATCGTCGGGATGCCACGAGGGATGTGTAGATTGTTCAAAAGCTCGTGGGCATCTAATTTAATCATCATATATCATTTAAGCAAATAACATAATTACACAAAAATCATGTTCGTCATGAATCAATTACATCAATTACACAAAAGAATTAGTTAAACTAACTAAACTCTAATCGCCAGAAATTTAGTTAATTAACTAAGTCCAAGAATCCTATATGATGATGCTGTCCAAAATAGAAGAGATCCTCTCTTCATCCTACTTGTCTCCATCACCTGAAACATGTAAGAAATCAAGTGTCAACTACAAAGGTAGTTGGTGAGTAATCATAAGTTTTTATACTTAAAAATGTTTTAGTAAAATGAGTTTAAAAGTTTGTGTTTTAAAATAGTTTTATAAAATGCTTTGTTTAAAACAAGTATAAGACTTATGATTTTCTTGAGAAAATCCATATGAATACCTGTATGAGATAATCCAACACACATCCACCAATTCAACAATCAACACATACACAATCACATAACCACATAACCAAATCAGTCATAGTCAATCACAAATAATCATAATCAAATATAGATAATCAATCCACAAACTAATCAACCAATATCATCAATCATATTCTCAAATAATGTTCGTGACTATACATGATCATTATGTAATTAACATAAGTTAAATACATGATTCATGGAGTGGTCGCTAACCACGTGACAATACATGAAGCCAAAGCAATTAACCGAAGTCAAAGGCAATGCTTCACATATGTGGAAACCATCCACGTGACAATACACGATGTCAAAGCAATTAACCAAAGTTAAGAGCGATGATCCTCGGGGTTTGTGACAACACTTGTAAACTTTGTCATTGACCGAGGTCGATAACAATGTTTACATGGGTATAAGATAATAAGAGATAGTCCAATAATAATGATAATTTCAATTGTGAATATCATATTGATAAACAGGTATTAACCTTGAGTTATCAAAATCATATTAAATGTGGTATACATGTTTCACCTCCGAGTTTTAAAGCAAAAATAGTTTAAAGAAAGGGAGGTTATGAGAACTCACCTGAAGTCCTTAGAATCCGGGTTCTCGTATAATGCGCGCTCGCGTATGTAAACTCAAAGCAACTCAAGGATCTCTATTTGTCGGTCAAAAGCAAGGTTTCTTCGCATCCACTTGTTCCCCTCGATCACACGAACACGTGGGCGCCAAGATCTCGTGAATCCGTCGAGAAACGAGCGAGATATCGTAGAGAGAAATGGGTTTTTATAGCCCGGTCGATCCCCGCGTGCTCGGTCTCGTTTATTCCGCGTAAAATTAATAAACTGCTCGGGTTTTTAAACGTAACTATATTTAAACATAAAATGTTTAAATAATAAGATTTCATTAAGTAAATGATTTAAATAATTTATTACGTAAAACGATTTCAAATAAAGTGGTTTCGTAAGACAGTTCTAGTTCTTATTTAAAAATCGTTAAATTAATTCTTTAATAATTAAATTTATTCAAATTCGTTTTAAGTTGTGATTCATAATAAACGTTTTCAGTTTTCCTTTATTAATTTAATATCGTTAGATATTATTTAATTATCTCATCGAAACGCGTTACTCGCGTACGTATTCGTAAAGATCGTCACCTTTGCGAATCCGGTGCTCGTATCGTATTTCGATTTGATTTATAATTTATGGAATATCGTTTCAGTATATTATTCTTAATAATTATATTCGTGTGAATCGTCACTCACGCGGATACATTATTAAGTTAATATTTCTGAATCAACATTCGCGTTTAAGTAATGTTCGAACCTCACTTCGCGTAATTAATTCTCATTATTTATTAACTTTAATATTATCATTCCCAAACGAAAACCCACTAAACCAAGTCACTGACACATCCATGATAGACCGAAATATGCATATGTATAGGGCATATGCAGAGGTAGATCGCAACCTCCCCTACACCGTCCCACCGCTATTTCGATAAACCATGACCATGTGTCCTTGACTATGTTTAGCAACCAGACTCTAACAAACTCCCAGTTCCATCCCAAATCCATTCTCATTCCAATAATCCATAATCATCAGTAATAGCACTGCGATAAACTCTATGGGTCTGTTTAGTTGAGTTACAGCTAAACTTCCCAATGTTTACGCGTGTAATATGTCATAATCATGCATACCAGTAATAGTGATAATCATCAAATAATGTGTCAATATTAATAATTATAAAATCTCAGGTCGTAACAGTACAATCGTACGGATGTACAGATGTACGGACAACCTAAAGTACAGTGATGCTACAGTCTCCCCTAGTTAAGGGAATTTCGTCCCGAAATTCAACTTGAAGTGACCGTAGTAAATAAATGTGGGTACTTAAGCTTCATCTGATCTTCTCGCTCCCATTTGAACTCTGGACCCCGCTTCGATTCCCAACGTACTTTGACAATTGGAATTCTACTGCGTTTGAGCTTTTTAATCTCACGATCCATTATCTCCACTGGTCTCTCAACAAAATGCATGGTATCATCGATGCGAATGTCATCGAGTGGTACCTGAAGATCCTGATCAGTTAAGCACTTTCTTAGATTGGACACGTGAAACGTCGGGTGCACGTTACTAAGTTCATTAGGAAGTTCTAATTTGTAAGCAACCTTCCCGATCCGTTCAAGGATCTTAAAAGGGCCACCATAACGTGGAGCAAGCTTCCCCTTTTTCCCAAATCGTACAACGCCCTTCCAAGGCGACACTTTAAGTAATACCATATCTCCCACTTCAAACTCTAAAGGTTTTCTTCGTTTATCCGCGTAGCTCTTCTGTCGACTGCGAGCAGCTAACAGATTGTCGCGGATTTGACGGATCTTGTCAGTCGTTTCCTGAATAATCTCGGGACCAGTAATCTGCGAAGCGCCGACCTCGGTCCAACAAATAGGTGACCGACATTTCCTGCCATAAAGAGCTTCAAACGGTGTCATACCAATGCTCGCGTGATAACTGTTGTTATAAGAGAACTCAACCAATGGTAGATGGCTATCCCAATTGCCACCAAAATCGATGACACAAGCTCTTAACATATCTTCCAATGTTTGAATCGTTCGCTCCGTCTGACCATCCGTTTGAGGATGATAAGCAGTGCTAAGATCCAATCTTGTTCCAAAGGCTTCGTGTAGTGATTCCCAAAATCGTGCCGTAAAACGACCATCACGATCTGATATTATGCTTAAGGGAATACCATGTCGGCTAATGATCTCATCAATGTAGATACGAGCTAACTTCCGCACCGGGTAAGTTTCGCGTATCGGTAAGAAATGAGCCGACTTTGTCAATCTATCAACTATCACCCAAATGCTATCTTTACCGTTTGCGGTTCGTGGGAGTTTAGTAATGAAATCCATAGAGATATTCTCCCACTTCCACATCGGTATTTCAGGTTGTATTAACAATCCAGAAGGTCGCTGGTGTTCCGCCTTGACCTTAGCACAGTTAAGGCACTTTGACACATACTCAGCAATATCCTTCTTCATTCCAGGCCACCAGTACAAGCCCCTAAGGTCTTGATACATCTTATCAGAGCCCGGATGGATTGAGTAACGAGATTTATGAGCTTCATCCATAATCACCATCCTAAGATCACCCATGTTCGGTATCCACAACCGATTCAAATAATACATTAAACCATCATCCTTAGTTTCCAATAAGATTTCAGCCCCGCAAGACATCTCATTCTTCAAATTATCTTGAGCTAATGAGTGTTGTTGGGCTGTGAGAACATCATCACGGAGATTATTGTGCACTCGGACACTATGGATCTGAACTTGACTCTTGCGACTAAGCGCATCTGCTACTACATTCGCTTTACCAGGATGGTAGCGAATTTCACAGTCATAATCATTCAACAGTTCAACCCATCTCCGTTGTCTCATATTGAGCTCTTTCTGATTGAGAATATGTTGCAAACTTTTATGATCAGTGAACACTACACACTTAGTGCCATAAAGATAGTGTCTCCATATCTTCAAAGCAAACACAACTGCTCCAAGTTCCAAGTCGTGTGTAGTGTAGCTCTTTTCATGAATCTTCAATTGCCTTGATGCATAAGCCACAACCTTTCCCCGTTGCATGAGAACACAACCGAGACCTAGGTTGGATGCATCACAATAAACCACAAAATCATCATTTCCATCCGGCAATGTCAAGACAGGAGCATCACAAAGTTTCTGCTTCAGAGTCTGAAATGCCTCTTCTTGCTTCGGTCCCCACTCATATGGCCTATTCTTCTGAGTCAAAGCAGTGAGAGGGACAACAATCCTGGAGAAGTTCGATATGAACCGCCGATAGTAACCAGCAAGTCCAAGAAACGATCGAATCTCCGTCGGTGTCTTCGGTGTACTCCAATTTTTCACAGCATCAATCTTTGCAGGATCCACGTGAACACCGTACTCGTTGACTATGTGTCCCAAGAATTGAACTTCCTTAAGCCAAAATTCACATTTGGAGAATTTGGCATACAGTCGCTCCTCTCTTAGGATCTCCAAAACCAACTTAAGGTGTTTCTCGTGTTCTTTCTTGGTCTTTGAGTAGATCAAAATATCATCAATAAATACAATCACGAATTTATCCAAGTATGGCCTGCAAACACGGTTCATGAGATCCATGAAAACCGCAGGTGCATTGGTAAGGCCGAAGGGCATTACCAGAAATTCATAATGACCATATCTTGTTCTGAATGCAGTCTTGGGAATATCATCATCATGTACGCGAAGCTGATGATACCCAGACCTAAGATCGATCTTTGAAAACCATGCCGAGCCTTGAAGCTGATCGAAGAGATCATCGATGCGCGGCAGTGGATATCGATTCTTGATAGTCAACTTGTTCAATTCGCGGTAATCAATGCACATCCGGAATGACCCGTCCTTCTTCTTGACAAACAGGACCGGTGCACCCCATGGTGAATGGCTCGGGCGAATAAATCCTTTATCGGTAAGTTCTTGCAGTTGACTCGCCAATTCTTGCAACTCCGAAGGCGCAAGTCTGTAGGGAGCTTTGGCAACTGGGTTCGCACCAGGTACTAAGTCGATTCGGAACTCAACTTGGCGTTCTGGTGGAAGACCCGGCAAATCGTCTGGAAAGACTTCTGGAAAATCTCGTATCACTGGAACATCTTCAATCTTCTTTCCTTTCTCTTTCTTCTCCACAATGTGAGCTAGAAATGCTATACATTTCTTTCTAAGGTACTTGTGTGCTTTAGTGCAAGACATTAGCTTAAGACCTTTACTAGCAGTTTCTCCAAATATTCTCAAAGTTTCACCCGAAGGTAAGGGAATACGAATATACTTTTCATGGCATACAATCTCCGCTTTGTGGGTGGCTAACCAGTCCATGCCTATGATAACGTCAAAGCTACCAAGATGCATAGGTATGAGATCAATTGGGAAAACGTGATCATTTAAGTTCACCGTACATCCAACGATACTAGCATCAATATCAATAGTGTTTCCGTCAGCCACTTCCACGTTAAACGGTTTATCTAAATATGTACGTGTTCTACCAAGCAAGCATTCAAAATCATATGAAACGAAACTCCTATCGGCACCAGAATCAAATAAGACAGATGCATAAGAGTCGTTGATCAGAAATGTACCGTTGACGATGTCCTGGTTGGCTTGAGCAGCTGGAGCATTCAACTGAAAAGCCCGGCCTCTTGCCACCCTCTGATTGTTCCTGGTCAACTTTGGGCATTGATTTCTGAAGTGACCCACTTCACCACACTCATAGCAGGCTCTTGCCTGCACTTGAGGTACCTGGCGAACGGGTACAACTGGAATAGGTTGAGTTTGAGGAGCTGGCAGTGCAAGCGGTGCTGGTTGCATCCTTTGTACTTGCGGTGCACTCCGACAGACATTAGCATAATGACCAAACTTGCCGCAGTTGTTGCAGACGCGACATGGCAAGTTCGGTGCGTGATGATATCAGCAGGTATTACATTGGGGAGTGTTCCCAGTGAAATTCCTGGCAGTTGAGTTGTTCGATGATTGCTGCGCAGACTTAGCAGCAGGAGCAGTGACCATGAAGTTTCTGGTCTTCCTCTTCTTGTTGTTGCTCTTTGATGAGCTGCCCTGTTCAGTCTTGACTTCAGTTGAAGTCTCCTTGGCAGTAGCTTTGGTGTCAGTCTTCTTGAATCCCTTCCGAGTGAGTGTTCCATTCTTCACATGATTGTCAGTAAGAGTTGCAGATAGACGGATCGCAGCCTCCAGTGTTTTGGGATTGCTCCCGTAGACTGTGTCCTGAATCTGTACCGGCAGTCCGCCGATATACTTCTCAATTGCCCTATCCAAGGGTGTCACCATATGAGGTACTAGTAGACTATACTCGTGGAAACGAGTATTATAGATAACATTTTCGCCGCTATCTTGTTTGAGCTCCCAAACTCAGTCTCTAGTTTCCTCATCTCGCTTCTAGGACAGAATTCAGTGGTCATCAGGTTCTTGACCTCTGTCCATGTCAAAGCTAAGGCAGCATCGACTCCCCTAGTTCGTTTTTCCCCATTCCACCATGTCAGTGCTCTCTTTTGGAAAACACTGATGGCATAACGAACTTTCAGATTATCGGGGCAGTCACTATTAATGAAAGTATTCTCCATGCTCTCAAACCACTGCAGTAGGCCAGTGGCAGTCTCAGATCCCGTAAACTTCAGTGGGTTACAGGAGTTGAAGTGTTTGAACGTGCAGGTTGGCGGGTTTGCACCACCTCTATTCTGAGTGAGAGACTGATTTGCTTGAGTCAACTGATTAACCAAGCCAGAAATGAGGTTGGCTAACTCCTGTATGCCCGAGTTGGCATTACTGTTGCTAGCATCCCCATTGTTCGTGTTTGTATCATCCTCGTTGTGACGGCGCGGCGGCATGTTTCTGAGGAAAATTAGAAACATGTTACTACCGTTTACAACATAAGTCATACAAACAATGGTCAAATGAGTTCATTTAAGCAGTTAGGATTTCATATAGGAACTATATTTATCTCCTATCTGTCATTAAACTCATAATGTCTATAAATTTTCTAATATTATTCTAAGTGTCCTAGTTGGTCATAACTAGTGTTAGATACCTATTCCTAGGTCCTATACATTCCTCACCCTATGCTAACACTGACAACCTCCCAATGCAATGCAACAAGCTTATATATAGGGCATATGCAGAGGTAGATCGCAATCTCCCCTACACCGTCCCACCACCGTTCCATTGCACCACGATTATGCCCTTGTTAATATTTAGGGTGTGTCATGTATCTTACCATAATTTCACTTCACAAACCTTATCCTAAGTAGGATAATTTTGAGTGAAGTGGTCTCTAGTTCCCTTAGGCAATTAGGTTCGCCTAATGTCTAAGTTCACCTGACATATAGGTTTACCTATTTCTAAGTTCACCTAATGTCTAAGTTCACCTGACATTAAAGTTCCCCTAATTGTCTAAGTTCACTAAAATCCATGTCAATCCCAATGTCAATAATCATCAATGAGGGTTCATATCATCACAAAGTGCTCTTATTGTCACTAAGTGTTCATATCTTCCCTATAGTTTATTCTCATCAAGTGTCCATACCATCACTAAGTGTTAGTATCATCACTATGCGTTTATGTTATCATCAAGTGTCTATATCATCACCCAAGTCCATATTCCATCACTAATCGCTCATATCGTTCGTTAATCCTATGCACCCTACGTGTCCAATCTGTGTGTTTTATAAGTGAATTTATAAGTGTTTATCAAGTGTGATCATCCATGAGTCAATCCAAACCAATCCAACAAACATACCATCTACAATCCATCATTCATAACCTTACACAATTCCTAATAATATCCTAATAGCATCCTATGTTCCTGACACTGACAGACCCCCAATATACTACAAATGGTATATGTATAGGGCATATGCAAGGGTAGATCGCGACCTCCCTTACACCGTCCCACCACCTTTGTAGTATACCACGAGTGTGTCCTTGTCTGGAGATCAAGAGATCTAACAGATAATTCCTAAAGCAGATAAATTCCTAAGCAGTTAAGTTCTTAAGCAGATAAATGTCCCAAACGGGTAGTTCCCTTATTCCTCAATACTGACATCCACCCGATGTACCGTAAATGGTATATGTATAGGGCATATGATAAGGGTAGGTCGCAACCGCCCAAACCACCGTCCCACCACCTTTACAATACACCACGAGAATGCCCTTATTGAGTCATTAGGGCACAAGTAAACAGATAAGCAGCATATATAAATCAGATGTATAACAGGAGTTCAGTTAACATGTAATAAACACATAAGCATGAAATCCTGAATATACTAACTAGTGTATGAAATAATTCATACTGGGGTATCCTACGGTTATAGACTAGGTCAACCATTTCTAGTAACCTAATTCCCTATAACCCAGGCTCTGATACCAATCTGTAACACCCCGACCGGCGGCGGAATCGTCGGGATGCCACGAGGGATGTGTAGATTGTTCAAAAGCTCGTGGGCATCTAATTTAATCATCATATATCATTTAAGCAAATAACATAATTACACAAAAATCATGTTCGTCATGAATCAATTACATCAATTACACAAAAGAATTAGTTAAACTAACTAAACTCTAATCGCCAGAAATTTAGTTAATTAACTAAGTCCAAGAATCCTATATGATGATGCTGTCCAAAATAGAAGAGATCCTCTCTTCATCCTACTTGTCTCCATCACCTGAAACATGTAAGAAATCAAGTGTCAACTACAAAGGTAGTTGGTGAGTAATCATAAGTTTTTATACTTAAAAATGTTTTAGTAAAATGAGTTTAAAAGTTTGTGTTTTAAAATAGTTTTATAAAATGCTTTGTTTAAAACAAGTATAAGACTTATGATTTTCTTGAGAAAAATCCATATGAATACCTGTATGAGATAATCCAACACACATCCACCAATTCAACAATCAACACATACACAATCACATAACCACATAACCAAATCAGTCATAGTCAATCACAAATAATCATAATCAAATATAGATAATCAATCCACAAACTAATCAACCAATCTCATCAATCATATTCTCAAATAATGTTCGTGACTATACATGATCATTATGTAATTAACATAAGTTAAATACATGATTCATGGAGTGGTCGCTAACCACGTGACAATACATGAAGCCAAAGCAATTAACCGAAGTCAAAGGCAATGCTTCACATATGTGGAAACCATCCACGTGACAATACACGATGTCAAAGCAATTAACCAAAGTTAAGAGCGATGATCCTCGGGGTTTGTGACAACACTTGTAAACTTTGTCATTGACCGAGGTCGATAACAATGTTTACATGGGTATAAGATAATAAGAGATAGTCCAATAATAATGATAATTTCAATTGTGAATATCATATTGATAAACAGGTATTAACCTTGAGTTATCAAAATCATATTAAATGTGGTATACATGTTTCACCTCCGAGTTTTAAAGCAAAAATAGTTTAAAGAAAGGGAGGTTATGAGAACTCACCTGAAGTCCTTAGAATCCGGGTTCTCGTATAATGCGCGCTCGCGTATGTAAACTCAAAGCAACTCAAGGATCTCTATTTGTCGGTCAAAAGCAAGGTTTCTTCGCATCCACTTGTTCCCCTCGATCACACGAACACGTGGGCGCCAAGATCTCGTGAATCCGTCGAGAAACGAGCGAGATATCGTAGAGAGAAGTTGTAGAGAGAGAAAGTTGCGTGGATGTGTGTCTAGAGAGAGAGTGAGTCTTGCAAGAATGAAGGAGAAGACAAAAGAAATGGGTTTTTATAGCCCGGTCGATCCCCGCGTGCTCGGTCTCGTTTATTCCGCGTAAAATTAATAAACTGCTCGGGTTTTTAAACGTAACCATATTTAAACATAAAATGTTTAAATAATAAGATTTCATTAAGTAGATGATTTAAATAATTTATTACGTAAAACGATTTCAAATAAAGTGGTTTCGTAAGACAGTTCTAGTTCTTATTTAAAAATCGTTAAATTAATTCTTTAATAATTAAATTTATTCAAATTCGTTTTAAGTTGTGATTCATAATAAACGTTTTCAGTTTTCCTTTATTAATTTAATATCGTTAGATATTATTTAATTATCTCATCGAAACGCGTTACTCGCGTACGTATTCGTAAAGATCGTCACCTTTGCGAATCCGGTGCTCGTATCGTATTTCGATTTGATTTATAATTTATGGAATATCGTTTCAGTATATTATTCTTAATAATTATATTCGTGTGAATCGTCACTCACGCGGATACATTATTAAGTTAATATTTCTGAATCAACATTCGCGTTTAAGTAATGTTCGAACCTCACTTCGCGTAATTAATTCTCATTATTTATTAACTTTAATTTATCATTCCCAAACCAAAACCCACTAAACCAAGTCACTGACACATCCATGATAGACCGAAATATGCATATGTATAGGGCATATGCAGAGGTAGATCGCAACCTCCCCTACACCGTCCCACCGCTATTTCGATAAACCATGACCATGTGTCCTTGACTATGTTTAGCAACCAGACTCTAACAAACTCCCAGTTCCATCCGAAATCCATTCTCATTCCAATAATCCATAATCATCAGTAATAGCACTGCGATAAACTCTATGGGTCTGTTTAGTTGAGTTACAGCTAAACTTCCCAATGTTTACGCGTGTAATATGTCATAATCATGCATACCAGTAATAGTGATAATCATCAAATAATGTGTCAATATTAATAATTATAAAATCTCAGGTCGTAACAGTACAATCGTACGGATGTACAGATGTACGGACAACCTAAAGTACAGTGATGCTACATATTGAATATGAACATTAAATATGAGTATCGAGTATTTGAGTATAAGTAGATGTACATTTGAGAAAATATATATATCCGAGGAAATACGAAAGTATTCATAACCCTTCAAACATAACTTGTAAGCAATTTAACAGTCAACAATTTATAAACAATAAACATTAAATAATTTATTAAAAATGACAAAAATTTATACAAAACAGTTATATAAAACAATTAACATGTTTCTCAGTCCCGTAGTAAAACAAAAGAGTTTGAAAAAGGGACAAATGAACTCACCCGTGTTGTAGCTCTTATGATTCAACTAAGAAAATATGTGCGCTCGTTTGTTGTAAACTAGGTATCTTTAGCACCTGTGTTGATTTATTATAATTCCAATACTATAAGTATTTATATTTTGATGTATATAGGGTTTAGGTCTCGGCGTGCAACTATGTGTCCTATATACTTACTAATGTGTTACTAGAGTTCTCTAATTTTTCAATGTTACATACCCTCTATGAACCCCTATCCTTAGTCAATAATAATTAAACCTTACTTATATAAGGTTTGTACTAATAACATACATGACATTTTAAATAATCCATCATTTATAAAATCCTCTTTATTGTAAAATATTAAATTTAGAAATCCTCTAAATTACTTTTGAAAACATTTTAATAAGGAAATTTATAAATCATTTTATTTTAATAAAAACATAAGTTATTTTTATGAAAAGTATAAGTTAAACTTGTTAGAACTTAAGTTAATCTTACATGATTAACTCCATGTGTCTCATTAGATCTTTGTTACAACGTTGATCCGTGTGTATACCTTACATTAGATGCATATCATTCAAATTTGAACAATCAAAGTTGGTCATATAATGGCATGAAACTACTAAGTTTTAAGTGTTGACTCATATAGTCAACTCATTCATACTTAGTTTCTTTGAACCCAATGTTCTCCCTTAGTTCTTTAGTTCGTTTGACACTCTCAATGTACTTCGCTTATTTGTTTCCACAAAACCTTTGTATTTAATTTGCATCCATTCGGCTAACATACGAAGTTTTATCTAATTACCTATCCTTGATCCTTAACCTTTTTACCATTCACAACCCATGGGTGATAGTCCCATTTGATGACTAAACTTGAATAGATATGTTTAAAATGATATAGAATTATTGAATGTTGAAAACTGTTAGGTTTGATGATCCCAAAATCGGCTAACAATTCAAAATAGTCAACTTGGACCATTTTTGATGTTAACAACTTTACTTTGTATTTCATTGAGCAAACTTAGGTGTTTAAGCCCAACTGATTACATGAAACACTTGTTTAATTTTTAGATTAGTTTAGAAAATATTTTAGTTTGGAAAACTTAGTTTCGATGAACAACACAACCGGTTTAAACACTTAGAAATACTAATGGCTCTCAACCGACTAACCCATGTTCAAACAGCTCTCATGATCCCATTTCTTGATCATTTAAGTTGGTTCCAAGTTCTAATTACTTGGATTAGACTAAGGTAATAATATCGACAAGGGCTGAACAATATCGATGGCCACACCCAGCTTAATTTCGATGAGAATGTGGCTGCCCCTTACCTGCCAGTAATATAGGTGCTACAGTTTCACTTTGGACAACCCCTTTGACCATGGATTTAGCCATTTACCTAGGTTCTAACCACTCCCATCCCTTCAAATCTATAACCCCTGATGTTCCATGAGTTCCTAGACCAAATTAGTTCAAATACTAAGGTGTTAGAGGGTCCAAAACAGGCTCGAAACACTGATGTTCGTCGGAACAGTAACAACACACAACCTGCCCCATTTGAAGACGATTTTTGCCAATATTCACCTCCAAATAGATTCCCAACTGACCCAAACATCAATATAACATGTTTCTTAGAGTCCTAAGTCAATTTGGTGTAAGTCCTAGGGGTTTTGATGCTCTAAAATCGACCAAAAATCTGCTGGTCGTTCAAGAACTTACCGAACAAAGGCAGCCACTAAATCAGCTCGTTTGAGCTCATTTTTGGTCCGTTTTTGGTGATTCAAAGCTGTATTTCTTCATCTCTTCACGATCTACATGTTTCTAGAGTCGTTTTAGTGTTTATCCTTACTGATTTGAAGTAATAAAGACGGATTTAGAAGCATACCTCTCGTGAATAGTAGAAAACCCACTTCAGCAGCAACTTCTCTCTAAAGCTGTGACCAATCCAGTCCGTTTCAGCTCCGATCAGTTGTACTAATTTTTTCCTCTTGTTCTCACGGTCGTTTTGACTACTAGATCGTCGAATGTGGTGGAGAAATGAGAGAGATATGAAGGTTTGAAGTGGTGGTGACGGGAGGACGGGATTTTGAGGAAGAAGGAGATGGAGGCTGCAATTGTGAAGGAAAATGTGTGGGTTTTAGGGTTTAAATAGTCCGGATATGTTCGGGTGCTTTCGGTTTCATTCGGTTTCACGCGTCGTTTTCGTCGTTTTTCGTAATATTACGTAACTTGTAAGGATAGAAATTTTTAAAACTTTTTAAAATGGTAATTCCTAATAAATTAACTAAATATCTTTTATTATTTTTAAGGTTTCGAAAACGTTTATTTTATTGTTTCATCAGATCGTATTGTTTTTGCGCGTATTCGTACGAATCGTCACCCGTTCGAACACGACGACAACGTTACTTTCCAATATGGTTTTCTAATTATTAGATATCGTTCAGAACGATAAACTTACAAATATATTCATGGGAATCATCACTCACACGACTATACTATATCTTTAATATTCCTTTAACGACGTCCGTTATGGTTTGAGTTTGGATTTCCTCACATACATTTATACGTAATAAGATCCTATCTAACAAACACATAAGTTATCCAATCGTTGTTTATCATGTTTAACATATCAGTACTGTGTCTGTGTGTGTTGTTTGTCAGTTCTGAGTTTCTGCACTGTTAGCATCAGCCCTTTCATATAATATTAACACAGAATACTCTGCGAACGCTTTCTGTACTAGTATCTATATTACTTTCCTACTGTTCTAAAATTACTGTTCTGGCACTGATGTTACAGCTACATCGTTACCTTATTATCTTCTCTCATAATTATGCAAACAGGTCTGAAAAGCAGGTGCTTTATTTACGAGTTTTTTTGGGTCGTTTGAAAAGCATTTCTTTAGGTCGTTTGCCTTTTGGTGCAAGTTCCTTTTTAGTAATTGGTGTTAAGTATTTGGAATTCACTTATTATATAAAAATGGTTTATGATTGTACTTTGAAGAATTTTATAAGTTTCTAATTTACTTGATGGATCTACTCATAATGCAACATTTGAAGATGATTGTAATGCCATTCTTGGAAATGAATCCCATGTGTTAGTTACTTTGGATAAACTGATTTAGATTTATAATATACTTTGAATCTAATGTGTTATTTACTTTGGACACTAATCCAAAAGTGAGATTTATCATTTATCAGTTTTATTGCTTTCAAACTATAAGAACGAACTCAATTTGACAAAAGTACTTTACTGTCAGCGCATTGATTTTGCCTATGCTATTGAATGTCTGATGAAGTGATCTTCTTGCTCTGATTGACCGGATTGGTTTAGGCGATCAGTTGTTACATTGTGTTTGTTTTGATTTTGGGTGCTTAATATTGGACAGATCTTTCCAGACAACATACAAACGAAAAGAACTTTATTAATAATACATAGCACCAAAACCAAATTAGATATGTATCCAATTTCCTGTGTACTACATGCTTTAACATTTCTTAAAAAAAGATTATAATCCATACTTGGATGTTAGAGTATTGTCGTGCATTATTTTCCTAGAGAAGTATGGTTGAGAACAATCGGCTTCTGTTTTGATGTTCTGCTTTTGTTTCAGCACAAATATGCTACTGAAGATGGTGATGTTTGGCACCTGTTTCAATGCAAGCATGATACTGAATTTGGATTGTTTTTGTAGCGATTTCACATTGAATTTACTTCTATTTTGAAACCAAATAACTGCTAATTTGATGTGCATTTTGCAGCTAGATGTGTGTGTATGTGTATTTGTGTATCTATACGTACACAATTGGTATGTATGTTTTGTGTATTTATATACATCTACCAACATTTTTACTTCGCATAATAGTATGTATGTATTGTATGTTCTTTGAAAGGGTTACATTTAAGGTTATATGTTATGCGTGTGCTTTTATATGCATGCATGTTCTGTATGCATGTGTTTGCAAGCGTGTTCTACATGTACATGCTTTTCCAAACATGATTTTCAAATCATTAAAGTTTTATGTAAACCTATTTTAGAAAACATGTTTAATAAAATTGCACATAAGTTCTGCGTTAATTTGAATTAAAAAAAATTTTTTGAAGCTAAATGTATGCATGCTGTGTTTGCATGCAGTTTTGTATGTATATTGTGTGTTTATTTTTATATTTAAATGGTGTTTTATTATAAACATTTTCACTAGCGACATGTTGAACATAAAATATGACGAATTTAGGTCTAAATTTGAAAGCATCTTGGATTCAGGAGCGCTATTAGGTAGAAGATAGATCATCATTCTTTTGGTGATGTAGAAGAACTTGCGCAGACTTGAGATACGGTTTTTCTCCCATTTTTATGCGTATATTGGATTTATGGTTCTTTAGTTTGCTTTTTATGCAGTTTTACATGTATGTATGCAATTGTGAGTAGAGGTGGCCAATGGATCCGGACCCAGACCCGGAACCGGAACAGGAAATCAGAACCAGAACCGGTCGTACCCGCACCGGTGGGTACAGACGGTTCCGGGTTTCAGAGAAATTGGAACCGGAAAACCCGGAACCGGTTCCACCCTTAAACCGGTCAAACCTAAACCAGAACCGGCCAAAACCAGAAACGGAAAAAAACCGGTAGGAACCGGTCAAAACTCAGAACCGAAACCGGTTCTTGACTTTGTTGGCCGGAACCGGTTCTGGTTCCCAAAAAACCCGGTTTCGCCACCTCTAATTGTGTGTATATGCATCTAGTTCTTTAGTTCATTTTCTTGTGCCCTTTTTTATGCAAGTATTATTAAATTAAGGTAATTTAATAGCATAAGTTAATTATATCATATTATACATTTATAACATATTGACTTAATTTTTGCGAGAGTACTATCTTTATCACAAAAACATTGTTAAATTAACAAAAAAATGTTGTCATACATGTTGTTGTCGCCGCATCGCGCGGGTTTATTACTAGTTTATATATATATATATATATATATATAAGATGCAACAATAGTTTAATTAGAATTGATCCAAATATATATGTATTCCACAATGTTTGATGATATAATTTGGCAATTTCATCTTATCTAACATAATGACACAAACTCACTAAAGAAATGCTACTAGTAATACTAAATGTTTTTTGCAACTTCACCTTCAATATAAATAATGACATAAGTCATGTTAATCAAAGGTTGCTAGTACAAATGTATTGTATATGATTATCCTAATAGTATAACACATAGATATACTGTCACACCCCGGGCCGGCAGGAACGGATCGTGTTTTCCCTTCGGGCGGAAGGTTTCCCGGGGCGCGATATCTTTGAGTGATAATCAAATGATCAGATTGTTTACATAGCACATGAGATATAAATGAGAAATGCTAATCATGACATGAAATAGAATTACAAAGTTAAATTACATTGTACATCATAATTTAACTAAGTAAATCTAATCAAAAGAATTAATGTGTTTATATCTTGAACTGTACAAGATATACAAAAGATGATTCATGTTCTTGTTCCAAAAGTATGCAATCAAAAGTAAGCTAGGTCTTCTAAAAGTCCACTAGCTTAGCACTTGCACAATAGGATCTACACCTGTTCATCACCTGAGAAACATGTAATTTAAACAAGTCAACACTAGGTTGGTGAGTTCATGAATTTAGTAATGGAAATCATTGAATTGATCATACACACATCCACAATGTCATACTTGTTACTTGTAATACTTGATTCACCTATCCACCCAATGGCCTCTCCTTAGTTATATGAGCAAGTAGTGTATCACCTGATTAAGTATGCTTATATCTAGGGAATCACGAAAGGGTCAAGCCCAGATGCTATCCCACCACATACTCAGCCAAGTTTCACACCACTTGCGATACAACTAAAGATATCCATTTCCCAATTATCCAACTTGTCCGATGTGTAGTCATGTGTAGAATAATATAGTAAGAGGGTTTTAGTTATCAAACCGAAGTATTGATAGACCCTCAATGAATTAAGGAATTTAGATTAATTAAATCTGATCCTTGTATTATTCTATTACTTGTGGGGTAAACTGTTATTCACTTTTATATAATAAGAGTGTTCGTTAACTAATTGTAATGTAATCTCAATGCAACGTATAGAGCCCAAATGAAATCCATGGTAATCCTCACGAAATCAGATTACAATGCATTCCGTTCATCTCTATTCCGGCGTGTGATCCTAAAGTCTCCATGTGGGATTGTGCCCATGTGATTAACAAAGTTGAATAAGAACTCGTCTTATTACATTATGTTAATTATGTGTAAATGATAAGAATCCCATGAAGTTACATTATCATGATCATCATTTACTGTAAATGATAAGAATCCCATGATGTTACGTTATCATGATCATCGTTTACTGTAATCCGTGTGATCCCAAAGTCTCAATGTGGGATTGTCCTCGTGAAATTAACAAGGTCGAATAAGAACTTGTCTTATTCCATCATGTTAATTATGTGTAAATGATAAGAATCCCATGAAGTTACGTTATCATGATCATCATTTACTGTGAATGATAAGAATCCCATGAAGTTACGTTATCATGATCATCATTCACTGTGAATGATAAGAATCCCATGAAGTTACGTTATCATGATCATCATTCACTGAAATCCATGCGATCCCAAAGTATCAATGTGGGATTGTTCTCGTGAAATTAACAAGGTCGAATAAGATCTTATCTTATTACATCATGTTAATTATGTGTAAATGATAAGAATCCCATGAAGTTACGTTATCATGATCATCATTTACTGTGAATGATAAGAATCCCATGAAGTTACGTTATCATGATCATCATTCACTGTGAATGATAAGAATCCCATGAAGTTACGTTATCATGATCATCATTCACTGAAATCCATGCGATCCCAAAGTCTCAATGTGGGATTGCCCTCGTGTAATTATTTATGTGTAAACTGTCGAAATGGTTGCTCATGTGAAAATAACTAAGTGTTATAAGGTATAATCTTACAACTAGGTTATTCTAATGTGTTGATGATTAAGAATTTACATTATCGTAATCATCTGAGTTTCCCTGTTATCTCATGATCATACAAGCATGCATACAATGATAATCGATAATAAACAGTTTGATATTATCATAATCAAAGTATAAGGAACATGTTAAGCAAAACTCTTAAATAAATAATAGTAAACATGTTTCTTAGCCCCGAGAGTTAAAATCAGTTAAGATTAAAGTAAAAGGGGCGTATGAACTCACCTTGTAGTTGCTGGGTTGACTTAGTTTAAACGAAAGAATGCACGCGCTCTGAGTTGTAATTGAGTTTGTTTTCACGATCCTGTATTGATTTCACGTTGTTTGTAAGTTATTAGTATAAGTTTGTAGGAATTCGTGTGTGTGTGTATGTGTTAGCCATCAAATTTGGCTAACACTCGTAAGTTTTGGTTGTCATTCGGCCCCGTTTCCTTTTTTATAGCTTTTATTATCATTTCATCAAATCTTATAGATTTTAGTACACGGGGTTGTTGAATCTATGTTTGCTTGTCTTACTTTATCATTGAAATCTCCCAAACCATATTATGTTATCTCCAATACTTGTACTGTTAGGATTTTGTAAGTAATCTCAAGTTATGATTATAGTGGAGGCTTATAATTTAAAGCTTGACTCGTTAACTTGGTTGAACTTAAATTGGTCACTAATGGTTTAACCATCAATTGAATAGAAATTCTTAGTAACAACTTGTGATTAAGCTTTGTAAAAGCCATGATACCCCACCCTTAATCACCTTTGTAGTAATACACTCAAATCCCATGCAATTTATCTCAAGTAGTGATTTAAGGTGTTAATTTAACCCTTCAAAACCATGTGGGCCAAACGTGTATAGGTTGTTTGGATCGTGGGCCATCTTGTCTATCATGGGCCATCCCCGATCCTATTAGGCCCAGAGTTATGTATATGGGTCAAAACAAACAAACAGTGGGTCAACAAAGTTCATGGGCTGTTGGTCTTGACTTGGGCCGTAGGTTATTGGGCCTTTAACAGAATGCATGAACATGGGTTGAACAAGGTGGTTGTAGGCCGAATAATTGGTTGTTGGGCCAAACAGCAACCATGTTAGGCCTGCTAGTTGCATGTTGGGCCAGTTACTCTCTGTTGGGCCGCGAGAGAGCTGATGGGCCTATTAGGCCAACACAGAATTCACGAATGAAAGGTCCCGACCGAATGAAGGTGGCGACTGAGAGCTTCGAATGGTGAGTGTGTTCAACCGAATGAGATGGGCTCGAATGAAGTGAGTATGGCTCACGGTCGAATGAAACAAGTTGAACCAGAAAGAAGGTGGCGAATGAGGGCTGTTCGACTGAAGCTTTGCTCGAATGAACATGGGTTTGGTTCGGCGAATGGTAGCTGGGTGGCCAGCGAATGTTGGTGAGCGTATGGGGCCATTCGACCGAAGCAAGTGGGTGTCCCATTCGACAACCAGTGAGTCTCATTCGGCCACCGATGTCGGGACTAAAACCATCCCCCTAAGCAAGGCTCACATGTGGGTTTTCGAAGAGGGTGGGTGTTAGAACTAGTCCTGGTGGTCATGGGGTTCGAGAAAAAGGTGTTTGTAGCCGGGTTGAAGGTGGTGCTCAACTAGGTGAGAAAACCCTAGTTTTCGTGTAACAAAACAGCTTCATACCTCAAGTTCAGGTGGGTTTGGCTCTCAATCTGTTGTACTTTCGTGTAGAGCACAATGAGAGCTTCGATTTGGTCCAAAAATGGGGTGATTTGGTGGAGAAATGAAGAAGTTATGGAAGAGAGAAGGTGGAGAGTGGGGAGGGTTTTTTTCAAAACCGGGATTTGGGATTTTGGTGGAGAAGATGAAGTGAAAATGAGTGGTTTGAACTCATTTAAGGGTATTTATACCCCGAGCGAGTTCGGGTTCGTTTTTGTTGCTCGGTTCGCGTTTTCGTTACGTTTCCGGAACGCAACGCGCGTATTTTACGGTTTTAAATGAAATAGTTTTAATTAACCAATTTTGATGAGTTTCAAAATTGTAAAACATTATTTATTTAGTTTTATTAATTTAAAGTCGTTCGTGTCGAGTTTTCGTTTTCGTTTCGTCAGAACGCGTCACCTTCGCGCGTATTCGTTCGAATCGTCATTCAAACAAACACGACGATGGTTTTGCTTTCTGACTTTTGTTTTCTATTTTTCAGTCATTATTTCAGAACTCTAAACTCACAGATATGTTTGTGTGAATCGTCACCCACGCAAACACGCTATCAGTTTATTATTCTGAAATAACACTGTAATTGTGTTTGGTTTGTGTTTCCTCACTTTTGGACTCAACTATACTTCCTGTTTGCACATTGTTTTTGAACTGACTTTTCGGCCATCTGATTCCTTTCATCTGTGGACATCAGATCGCAACCGATATGTTTTCGTTGTTTCTTGTACACTTGTTGTTTCTCGTGTTTCGTTGTGTTAACTGTACTTAAGTTTTCACTTAAATACTCACAACCATTGGTCCAAATGTATGTTGTACTTACTGTATTTAAGTTTACACAAAAATACGTACAACTGTATATTGTATTTTGAAATTTGGTATTGAAATAACTGTTCATGTACTTGTATTTACACTTTGTATAAAATGAGAGTACACATACCGTACGGACTTGCCGGATGATCTGGTACTTGATGTTACAGTCTCCCCTTGTTAAAGAAATTTCGTCCCGAAATTTAAGCATCAAAGTCGGGCTTCAATTCTCGAACAGATGGGGATACTTTGCCTTCATGTTGTCCTCGCGTTCCCAGGTAAATTCTGGTCCACGCTTTGAGTTCCATCGAACCTTGACAATAGGGATACGGCTTCGTTTCAGTCTCTTGACTTCACGCTCCATAATCTCTACAGGTTCTTCGATGAAATGTAATTGTTCATCAACTTGTATTTCTTCCAATGGTATGATCAGTGTTTCATCTGCTAGACACCTCTTGAGATTTGATACGTGAAAAACATCGTGGACTCCGCTGAGTTCGTCAGGGAGTCTGAGTCTGTATGCCACAGGACCTATGCGTTGAGTAATTTCAAACGGTCCGACATACCAAGGTGCTAGTTTGCCCTTAGCCCCAAAACGAACTACGCCTTTCCATGGTGACACTTTCAACATAACCCGGTCACCCACATCGAATTCCAAAGGCTTGCGCCGTTTGTCTGCGTAACTCTTCTGGCGGCTACGTGTTGCTTGTAATCTCTGTTGTATCTGGGCTATCTTATCAGTAGTTTCCTGAATAAGTTCAGGCCCAGTTATTCTGTTGTCTCCCACTTCGATCCAACAAATTGGAGACCGACATTTTCTACCATAGAGTGCTTCAAACGGAGCACACCCGATACTGCTGTGGTAGCTATTGTTGTAGGAGAACTCAATGAGAGGTAGGTGTTAGTCCCAACTTCCACCGAAGTCTAGGATGCATGTTCTCAACATATCCTCTAGGGTTTGAATGGTGCGCTCGCTTTGTCCATCCGTTTGAGGATGATAAGTAGTGCTCAAGTTAACACTTGTCCCTAAGGATTGTTGCAATGATTGCCAGAACCGCGAAGTAAATCGACTGTCCCGGTGTGAAATAATAGACAATGGCACTCCGTGCCTTACTACTATTTCATCAATGTATAGTCTTGCGAGTTTCTCCATCTTGTACGTCTCTCTGATTGGCAAGAAGTGTGCGGACTTGGTCAATCTATCAATGATGACCCAAATCGAGTCGTGTCCGCTGGAAGTGCGGGGTAGCTTGGTAATGAAATCCATAGCTATTTGTTCCCACTTCCATTCAGGTATCTCTGGTTGTTCCAGCAAACCCGAAGGTTTCTCGTGTTCAGCTTTAACTTTGGCACATGTGAGGCATTTGCCAACATAAGTGGCAATGTCTTTCTCTCATGCCCGGCCACCAATAAAACGACCTAAGATCTTGGTACATCTTATCGGCACCAGGATGAACTGAATAACGTGTCTTGTGTGCCTCGTCAAAAATGAGTGTTTGAAGTTCATCTACTGCTGGAATCCAAACACGATCCAGATAATAGATAACTCCATCGTCTTTTGTCTTGAAGTCTTTCTCGGCTCCACAATCGAGCTCGCGTTTCAGATTGTCTCTTGTCACTGCTTCTTGTTGTGCTTGTAAAATATGATCTCTCAAACTCGTTTGCACAGTCATTCCCATAGCACGAACGCGTAAGGGTTTGACTCTTTCCTTCCGACTCAAAGCATCTGCAACAACATTTGCTTTGCCCGGATGGTATTTGATCACACAATCGTAATCGTTTAGGAGTTCAACCCAACGTCTTTGTCTCATGTTAAGCTCCTTCTGATCAAATATGTGTTGTAAACTATTGTGATCTGTGAAGATAGTGCATTTGGTACCTTACAGGTAATGTCTCCAAATCTTTAATGCAAAGACAACAGCTCCCAGTTCAAGATCGTGTGTTGTGTAATTCTTCTCGTGTATCTTTAGCTGTCGTGAGGCGTAAGCAATGACTTTGTCTCGTTGCATCAAAACACATCCGAGTCCCCGATGGGAAGCATCACAATAAACTACAAAATCACCATTGCCTTCTGGGAGTGTTAAAATTGGAGCATTGCACAATCTTTGTTTCAATGTCTGGAATGCCTCTTCTTGTTTCTTAGTCCACACAAAAGGTTCAGACTTCTGTGTGAGCTTAGTGAGAGGCAAGGCTATCTTAGAAAAATTCGAGATGAATCTTCTGTAATAACCTGCCAATCCCAAGAATGATCGAATCTCGGTCGGTGTCGTACGCACATCCCAGTTCTTGATTGCTTCTATCTTGGCAGGATCCACGTGAATACCATTACTGTTAATCACATGACCCAAAAATTGAACTTCTCTTAACCAAAATTCACACTTGGAGAATTTGGCATAGAGTCGTTCTTCTTTCAGAAGCTCCAAAACTGTCTTGAGGTGTTGTTCGTGTTCTTTCTCGTTCTTTGAATAAATCAGTATATCGTCAATGAAGACAATAACAAATTGATCAAGATACGGTTTGCACACCCGGTTCATTAAGTCCATGAACACAGCCGGTGCGTTCGTCAATCCGAATGGCATTACCATGAACTCGTAATGACCATACCGGGTACGAAAGGTCGTCTTTGGTATGTCTTCTTCTTGTATCCGGAGCTGATGATAACCTGATCTCAGGTCTATCTTTGAAAAGTATTGTGCTCCCTGTAACTGATCAAACAGATTATCAATCCTTGGTAACGGGTACCGATTCTTGATGGTGAGTTTGTTAAGCTCTCGATAATCAACGCACATTCTGAAAGTTCCATCCTTCTTTTTGACAAAAAGAACCGGAGCTCCCCACGGTGAAAAGCTCGGGCGGATGAATCCTTTATCGAGAAGTTCTTGCAATTGGTTAGACAACACTTGCATCTCCGACGGTGCAAGTCAATAAGGAGACTTAGCCACAGGAGTTGCTCCCGGAATCAAATCGATTCGGAACTGCACCGATCTCTCGGGTGGCAGTCCCGGTAAGTCATCCGGAAATACTTCTGCGAAGTCTCTCACGATCGGTACATCTTGAATATTGATCGTCTTCTTGTCTTTCTGAATCACATGCGCTAGAAATGCAACACATTGTTTCCGTAAGCACTTGCGAGCTTTCATGCACGAGATTATCTTGACACTGCGTTTCGCTTGATCTCCGCGAATCTCCAAGATCTGATTGTTCTCCACTGGAATACGTAATAACTTTTCGGAACAGATGAACTCAACTCGGTTAAGAGATAGCCAATCCATTCCGATGATGATGTCGAAATTGCCCAGCTCCATCGGTATCAAGTCGATGGAAAACGTGTGATCACCAAGTGTTAGTGGGCAATTCCTAAGTACTGTGTCAACTGTAGTCTGTTTGCCATTAGCTATCTCAATAATACAAGGGGAGTCTAATGATTCCTCGACATGATTAAGATGGCTAGCAAAATCGGATGAGATAAAACTCTGATCCGCACCAGTGTCAAATAACATAGATGCATAAAAATCAGATAGAAGAAATGTACCCGTAATGACATTCGGGTCCTGTCTTGCTGCAGCAGCTCCTATCTGAAAAGCTCGTCCTCTTGGTGCTTGAGCCCTTTGTTGATTTCTCTTGGGACAATCCCGAGAGAAGTGACCAGGTTCGCCACAGTTGTAGCAAGACCTGTGATCGGTAGCAGCAGTAGTGGCTGCATTGTTGTTTCTGTTTTGAGTCCTCGGACTCTTGCAGTAATTTGCTGTATGACCAAATCTCCCACAGTTGGTGCAGTGTCTGCACGGGACATTTGGTAGATGATGAAACTGACATGAGTTGCACAGAGGTGCAGTGCCAGTGTATGGCTTCCTGATCTCCAATGGGGGTGGCTGGTTGCGCATCGGAGCTTGAGTAGTGGCAGCAAAGTTTCTAACCACTTTCTGTTTCTTAGCCGGACGTTTATCCGACTTTTTGGAAGTTCCAGCTTTGGCTGTTTCAGCCTCCTTCTTGAATGCCCCAGAGGCAACCATCATATCTGTCAGGGATGCTGACAGTGTAACAGCTAATTCCATGGTGGTAGGGTGAGCAGAAATCACATGACCTCGGATACTGGGCAGTAATCCACCAACATACCGCTCAATTCTCTTCTCAAGTGTTGGCACCACATCCGGTGCCAGAGTGGCTAACTCATGAAATCGTGTGGTGTAGGCCAAATGCCCAGCACCAATCATCTCCAGATTGAGTAGTTCAGTCTCAACCTTTTTCAGTTCATTTCTTGGGCAAAACTCTGCCCTCAACATCGCCTTGAATTCACTCCACGGCATAGCCTGGGCCTCATCCCGGCCTCTGATTGAAATCTGAGCGTTCCACCAGGTTAACGCTCGCTTGCTAAAAGATCCCACAGCATACTTAACTCTGTTCTGTTCAGGACAGCCACTGATGTCGAGGGTAGCCTCCATCTTCTCGATCCACTGGATCAGTCCGACTGCACCCTCGCTACCACTGAAACTAGGTGGCTTGCAGCCTACAAAGTTCTTGTAGGCATAGTCCTGACTCTGTCTGGTGTTACCGCTGCCTTCTCCAGATGAGTTAGCAACGTTGTTACTGTTGTTGTTGTTGATCCGGTTCATCATCTCTGGAATCACTTCCCTCAGTTGGCTTGTAAGAAGAGTAGCCAATGCCACAGTAGCAGGGTCCAACTGATACGCTGGTGGTGGCGGAGGAAGTGGAGGTGCTTGTGTAGGAGAGTCTGGCGGTGTCGGTGTCGAAGAGTGCGGAGCTGAACCTTGAGTCAGCGGTAATAGAGGTGGTTGTCTTCGTGGCGGCATTCTGATCATAACCGAAAGAAAATCGGTTAGTGCAGTGATCAGAAGCAGAAGACAAATGCAAATAGAATCCTAAGTCACATAATCTCTATATGAGGGTCCCAAGGTTATAGTCTAGGCCAAACCGTTAAAGTAATATGACCTATATTTCTCTATAACCATGGCTCTGATACCAATCTGTCACACCCCGGGCTGGCGGGAACGGATCGTGTTTTCCCGTCGGGCGGAAGGTTTCCCGGGGCGCGATATCTTTGAGTGATAATCAAATGATCAGATTGTTTACATAGCACATGAGATATAAATGAGAAATGCTAATCATGACATGAAATAGAATTACAAAGTTAAATTACATTGTACATCATAATTTAACTAAGTAAATCTAAACAAAAGAATCAATGTGTTTATATCTTGAACTATACAAGATATACAAAAGATGATTCATGTTCTTGTTCCAAAAGTATGCAATCAAAAGTAAGCTAGGTCTTCTAAAAGTCCACTAGCTTAGCACTTGCACAACAGGATCTACACCTGTTCATCACCTGAGAAACATGTAATTTAAACAAAGTCAACACTAGGTTGGTGAGTTCATGAGTTTAGTAATGGAAATCATTGAATTGATCATACACACATCCACAATGTCATACTTGTTACTTGTAATACTTGATTCACCTGTCCACCCAATGGCCTCTCCTTAGTTATATGAGCAAGTAGTGTATCACCTGATTAAGTATGCTTTTATATAGGGAATCACGAAAGGGTCAAGCCCAGACGCTATCCCACCACATACTCAGCCAAGTTTCACACCACTTGCGATACAACTAAAGATATCCATTTCCCAATTATCCAACTTGTCCGATGTGTAGTCATATGTAGAATAATATAGTAAGAGGGGTTTAGTTATCGAACCGAAGTATTGATAGACCCTCAATGAATTAAGGAATTTAGATTAATTAAATCTGATCCTTGTATTATTCTATTACTTGTGGGGTTAACTGTTATTCACTTTTATGTAATAAGAGTGTTAGTTAACTAATTGTAATGTAATCTCAATGCAACGTATAGAGCCCAAATGAAATCCATGGTAATCCTCACGAAATCAGATTACAATGCATTCCGTTCATCTCTATTCCGCCGTGTGATCCCAAAGTCTCCATGTGGGATTGTGCCCATGTGATTAACAAAGTTGAATAAGAACTCGTCTTATTACATTATGTTAATTATGTATAAATGATAAGAATCCCATGAAGTTACATTATCATGATCATCATTTACTGTAAATGATAAGAATCCCATGATGTTACGTTATCATGATCATCATTTACTGTAATCCGTGTGATCCCAAAGTCTCAATATGGGATTGTCCTCGTGAAATTAACAAGGTTGAATAAGAACTTGTCTTATTCCATCATGTTAATTATATGTAAATGATAAGAATCCCATGAAGTTACGTTATCACGATCATCATTTACTGTGAATGATAAGAATCCCATGAAGTTACGTTATCAAGATCATCATTCACTGTGAATGATAAGAATCACATGAAGTTACGTTATCATGATCATCATTCACTGAAATCCATGCGATGCCAAAGTCTCAATGTGGGATTGTTCTCGTTAAATTAACAAGGTCGAATAAGATCTTATCTTATTACATCATGTTAATTATGTGTAAATGATAAGAATCCCATGAAGTTACGTTATCATGATCATCATTTACTGTGAATGATAAGAATCCCATGAAGTTACGTTATCATGATCATCATTCACTGTGAATGATAAGAATCCCATGAAGTTACGTTATCATGATCATCATTCACTGAAATCCATGCGATCCCAAAGTCTCAATGTGGGATTGCTGTCACACCCCGAGCCGGCGGGGTTGGATCGGAGTCCCCGTCGGGCGGAAGGTTCCCGGGGCGCGATATCGCGGGTGATAATCATGATGATCAGATTGTTTACATAGCATCAATGTTAAGAATAACTAAAGCACAATCAAATGATAATTAGGATTACAAAGTTAAATTACATTATCAATGTTCTGCAATTTAACTAAGTAAACCTATCAAAAGAATAACATGTTTATATCTTGTATATGTACAAGATATCAAAAGTAATGTTTATCATCAACAAAAGATGTGCTTCCCAAAAGTCTACTAGGTCCTCTATCTGAGCAGCCTAGTATGCAATCCAAGTGTCTTAAGTCTATCTTTGTGCGTCACCTGAGAAAAACATGTAAGAAAACAAAGTCAACACAATGGTTGGTGAGTTCATGTAGTTTTAGTATTTGTAAAATAGCTTTTGCAAATCTTTTAGGTAACCTTAACCTCATTAATAACACCTGTATCATCCAACTCGGTATGCTTATATATAGGGCATACCCCTGAGTCGAGCCTACGACCCGCCCAGACGCCGTCCCACCACATACTAAGCCGCATAGGACATTGCTATTAATGATAATTAAGCATTTTACCTGCCCTTCGATTCATTTCGTTCCATAGCTTTAGTTTACTGTTTCAAAGTTTACAAGTCTATAGCATCCGTAAGTATTAGCTTCAATAATAGTTTAAAAGCATCATGTTTAAAAGTTATGATATCGACCCAAAAGCATCTATGTTTCCCCCTGGGTAACGACCTTAATCTCATTAACACCACCTGTATCATCCAACTCGGTATGCTTATATATAGGGCAAACCCCTGAGTCGAGCCTACGACCCGCCCAGACGCCGTCCCACCACATACTAAGTCGCATAGGACATTGTTGTTAATGATAATTAAGCGTATTACCTACCTCCATTTCGTTTATAGCTTTAGCATTATGTTTATAGCATGAGTGAACATTGAGGAATCACTGTATGGCAAGCACTGAGAGGCCATAAGTCTACCCCTCAAGTCCCGACTATAAAGGTCACCCTATGGCAAGCACTGAGAGACCATAATAGGTGCCTTCTAGTCCTGACTATGAAGAACACATGAAGGCAAGCACTGAGAGACCAACTATTGTTCATCAAGTCCCGACTAGGAAGAACACATGAAGGCAAGCACTGAGAGACCAACTATTGTTCTTCCATAGCCAATAGTTTTAGCATCCAAATAGTTTCACAACCGGTAAGGCAAGCACTGAGAGGCCAAACCGTTGCTTTTGCATGACAAGTTTATAGCTTTTAAAGTTTAACAACCAGAGAGGCAAGCACTGAGAGGCCAAACCGTTGCTTTTGCATAATAAGTTTATAGCATTTCAAGTTTAACAACCGGAGAGGCAAGCACTGAGAGGCC
Organism: Mikania micrantha; assembly: GCA_009363875.1. Lineage (NCBI taxonomy): Eukaryota > Viridiplantae > Streptophyta > Magnoliopsida > Asterales > Asteraceae > Mikania > Mikania micrantha. The sequence goes on from CM018692.1 coordinate 52,547,106, forward strand.
AAACCGTTGCTTTTGCATAATAAGATTATAGCTTTTAAAATGTTTAAAGCATTCGTAGTTTTAAGCATATAGTTTATGGCATAAATGTTAAGCATCTAGTTTAAGCATATAGTTTATAACTTAAACATCGAGTGTGTAGTTTAAGAATATAGTTTATTGCGTAAGCATCAAGAGTAGTGTTTAAGAATATAGCTTAGAGCATAAGTATAAAGAGTATAGTTTAAGAATATAGTCTATAGCATAAGCTTCAAGAATAGCGTTTAAGAATATAGCTTAGAGCATAAGTATAAAGAGCATAGTTTAAGAATATAGTTTATAACATAAGCTTCAAGAATATAGTTTAAGAATATAGTTTATATCATATGCATTAAGCACTTAGTTTTAAGCATCAAGTGTATAAATTAAACTTCTAGTTTGCAACATAAGCATCAATCACCAAGTTTAAGCATATTGTTGTAGCATAAGCATCAAGTCTTCTAAGCATCCAACATATGTTTTCAAGCCTCAAGTTTAGAGTATAAGTTTCAAGTATATTGTTTTTCAACGTAATCTAAGTCTCAAATATAAGTTTCAACATAAATATCATGTTTATGTTTAAAGCATTAAATAACATTTCAAGAGTTTATGAAAGTATTTAACATGCTTCTCAGTCCCGAAGTAAAACAATTAAGTTTGAAAAGGGACAAATGAACTCACCTGGTGTCCGTAGTGGTTGACTATGTAAGCTAAGAATGCACGCGCTCTTTGTTTATACTTGTGATGATGTTCACGATCCTGTATTGATTTCATAGTGTTTGAAACTTATAAGTATGTGTTGGATTGATTTGCGCGTGTATAAGCGTTAGTGTTAGCCCTAAAGTTGGCTAACACTTTGTGTCTCGATCTTCACTCGACCCTTAGTTATTTGTCTTTGTTGTGTCATCCATTTCCCACAATATTTAAGTTAACTTTACTTTGCTAACAAAATCTTTCATTCCATTTGAATCTCCATAGTGATAAATGAGTTTTCTAAATATGAAAGTTTAGGTTTTTAGTTTTAATGTTAATCCAATTTAACATGTTATCACTTATTTCATATTCGTTGTTACTTGAACCTTGTGGGCCTTTCGTCGGGTCAAATGATTAATGTGGGCCGACCTAAATGGACCTAGCATTTCAATTGGGCCGAATGTAGTTGATCTTTGGGCCGGGAAATAGAGGGGTATTGGGCTAGGCATTCGTGGGCCTTTAGCATACATGGGCCGTATGTTTAGGTTGTTGGGCCGTGGAACTTGGATGACATAGTGGGCTAGGATTAATTAATTTCAGGTGGGCCTAGAAGAGTGGTATGGGCCAGCTATTTTCTGTTGAACATAAACACAAGCTGTTGGGCCTGTTTTGTCGTTATTGGGCCTGTTGACAATGGGCCGATTAACAAAAGATTTGGGCCGAAGGTGGCATTGGGCCTAGCAATTGATTTAGGCTGAATGCTATGTATTGTAGGGGGACTGGGCCAAAGAATTTGTTTTGGGCCAAGATAAAATGATGTTGGGCCATGACTTAGGCCGTTGTTAAATCTGATCAACCATTCGAACAACAAACCCCCAAGGCAGCGAACCTTGGGTCTGTTATCCTGGGTTCGGCGAAGAGGAGCCCACATGGTTCGTGATCAGGTAAGTGGTTCGGCCAGGGTTCGTTGTGGTGTGGGTTCGCAGATGGCATAAAGAGGGTTCGGTGGCTTCAATCAAGCAGGGTTCGGCAACAACAAAGGGTTGAAGGTTCGTTCCCTGTAAAGGCTCAACTAGGTTGTCAGTGTAGGGTTCGTCATTGGCTCGCTGCATGGAAGGTTCGTAGCTAGGCTCGTGGGTCAGAAGATTCGCTGGTGATGTGGGTTCGGGCACCATGGTTCGCGAGCAGCACAGGGTTCGCCATGGTTCGTGGTGCTGTTGGAGTGTTCGGCTGAGTAGGTTCTCACGAACCTGCACACTTTTCTTCCACTATTCCTTCGAACTTGCTGATCCCATCTCGTTCCCTAGGTCCCTGATATACTCTATATGACTCGCAAAGTTGTTGGGTTAGACCGGTTAAGCAGAAATCCGGTGTTTACACAGTTGGGTCGAAATTTATGACAAAAACCCTAATTTCAGTTGTTTTCTAAGCTGGTTACCTCGAAGATGGCTGGTTTATTCCCCCGATCTGCTGTACTTTTAGATAGAGAACTTCAAAATCAATGTTTAGGCGCAAGAATCACTGAATTTCATCAAGTTTTGATGAAGTTATGAAGGTTTAAAGTTTGTTAATGGTGGGTTTTGTTGGTAGAGAGAAAATGAACGGGAATAAGGTAGTAGAGAGACAGAGACTATGAATTAAATGAGAAAAGCATCCTCATTTGTTGCTTAAATACCCCGCGGGTTTTCGGGTTCGTTTCGTTTGCTCGGTTCGCGTTTTCGTCGCATATCCGGCACGTTACGCGCGTAAATTGTAATTCAAATAAAAATAGTTTATTTTTAATAAGTTAGATGTTTACATATTTCTAAAAATTATTTTAATTATCGTAGTAACAATTTATTCGTCGAACTTAATTATTTATCGAATTTTTATATTTTACGCGTTTCGTAAATTTGTTTCGCGATTAAATAAAATAGTTAAATTCAAATTATTTTATAATGAGTTTCAAAATTGTAAAATAGGAAATATTTTATTTCCTTAAATTTATGATCATTCGTATCGTTATTCGTTTTCGTTTAGTCAGATCGCGTCGCCATCGCGCGTATTCGTTCGAATCGTCATTAGAACGAACACGTCGATGGTTTAGCTTTCTGATTATTGTTTTCTACTGTTAAGTCATTATTTCAGAGCGTTAAACTCTCAGAATTATTCGTACAGATCGTCACCTATACAAATAATTCGTCTGTTTAGCATTCTGTAACACAACCGTTAAAGTTTTGTTTTGTTTAACCTCACATACGTTTATACACAATAGTATCAAATCAAGTATCTGTGTTTCAACACTGTGTTGTCTGGCATGTTTCTGACTGTTTAAACCCTAAGGTTTCAGTCAGATTCAGACAATCGCATACTAGTTTCATGTTAATCGTAATGTATCAATAGCATAAACATAGTTTCACGTCATGTGTACCTGAGTTACTGTGCAATCTACAGTGCAACTTACTGTTCCGGTAACGATTCCGGCACAGATGTTACAATTGCCCTCGTGTAATTATTTATGTGTAAACTGTCGAAATGGTTGCTCATGTGAAAATAACTAAGTGTTATAAGGTATAATCTTACAACTAGGTTATTCTAATGTGTTGATGATTAAGAATTTACATTAGTACACGGGGTTGTTGAATCTATGTTTGCTTGTCTTACTTTATCATTGAAATCTCCCAAACCATATTATGTTATCTCCAATACTTGTATTGTTAGCATTTTGTAAGTAATCTCAAGTTATGATTATAGTGGAGGCTTATAATTTAAAGCTTGACTCGTTAACTTGGTTGAACTTAAATTGCTCACTAATGGTTTAACCATCAATTGAATAGAAATTCTTTGTAACAACTTGTGATTAAGCTTTGTAAAAGACATGATACCCCACCCTTAATCACCTTTGTAGTAATACACTCAAATCCCATGCAATTTATCTCAAGTAGTGATTTAAGGTGTTAATTTAACCCTTCAAAAACATGTGGGCCGAACGTGTATAGGTTGTTTGGATCGTGGGCCATCTTGTCTATCATGGGCCATCCCCGATCCTATTAGGCCCAGAGTTGTGTATATGGGCCAAAACAAACGAACTGTGGGTCAACAAAGTTCATGGGCTATTGGTCTTGACTTGGGCCGTAGGTTATTAGGCCTTTGACAGAATCCATGAACATGGGTTGAACAAGGTGGTTGTAGGCCGAATAATTGGCTGTTGGGCCAAACAGCAACCATGTTAGGCCTGCTAGTTGCATGTTGGGCCAGTTACTGTCTTTTGGGCCGCGAGAGAGCTGATGGGCCTATTGGGCCAACACAGAATTCACGAATGAAAGGTCCTGACCGAATGAAGGTGGCGACTGAGAGCTTCGAATGGTGAGTGTGTTCAACCGAATGAGATGGGCTCGAATGAAGTGAGTATGTCTCACGGTCGAATGAAACAAGTTGAACCAGAAAGAAGGTGGCGAATGAGGGCTGTTCGACTGAAGCTTTGCTCGAATGAACATGGGTTTGGTTCGGCAAATGGTAGCTGGGGGGCCAGCGAATGTTGGTGAGCGTATGGGGCCATTCGACCGAAGCAAGTAGGTGTCCCATTCGACAACCAGTGAGTCTCATTCGGCCACCGATGTCGGGACTAAAACCATCCCCCTAAGCAAGGCTCACATGTGGGTTTTCGAAGAGGGTGGGTGTTAGAACTAGTCCTGGTGGTCATGGGGTTCGAGAAAAAGGTGTTTGTAGCCGGGTTGAAGGTGGTGCTCAACTAGGTGAGAAAACCCTAGTTTTCGTGTAACAAAACAGCTTCATACCTCAAGTTCAGGTGGGTTTGGCTCTCGATCTTTTGTACTTTCGTGTAGAGCACAATGAGAGCTTCGATTTGGTCCAAAAATGGGGTGATTTGGTGGAGAAATGAAGAAGTTATGGAAGAGAGAAGGTGGAGAGTGGGGAGGGTTTTTTTCAAAACCGGGATTTGGGATTTTGGTGGAGAAGATGAAGTGAAAATGAGTGGTTTCAACTCATTTAAGGGTATTTATACCCCGAGCGAGTTCGGGTTCGTTTTTGTTGCTCGGTTCGCGTTTTCGTTACGTTTTCGGAACGTAACGCGCGTATTTTACGGTTTTAAATGAAATAGTTTTAATTAACCAATTTTGACGAGTTTCAAAATTGTAAAACATTATTTATTTAGTTTTATTAATTTAAAGTCGTTCGTGTCGAGTTTTCGTTTTCGTTTCTTCAGAACGCGTCACCTTCGCGCGTATTCGTTCGAATCGTCATTCGAACAAACACGACGATGGTTTTGCTTTCTGACTTTTGTTTTCTATTTTTCAGTCATTATTTCAGAACTCTAAACTCACAGATATGTTTGTGTGAATTGTCACCCACGCAAACACGCTATCAGTTTCTTATTCTGAAATAACAGTGTAATTGTGTTTGGTTTGTGTTTCCTCACTGTCGGACTCAACTATACTTCCTGTTTGCACATTGTTTTTGAACTGACTTGTCGGCCATCTGAATCCTGTCATCTGTGGACATCAGATCGCAACCGATATGTTTTCGTTGTTTCTTGTACACTTGTTGTTTCTTGTGTTTCGTTGTGTTAACTATACTTAAGTTTTCACTTAAATACTCACAACCATTGTTCCAAATGTATGTTGTACTTACTGTATTTAAGTTTACACAAAAATACGTACAACTGTATATTGTATTTCGAATTCTTGTATTGAAATAACTGTTCATGTACTTGTATTTACACTTTGTATAAAATGAGAGTACACATACCGTACGGACTTGCCGGACGATCTGGTACTTGATGTTACATATACAAACAAGTAGGTGTGACAACTAGGAACTTCACAGGTAAATCACAAACATCCTTTGAAACTAAATCGAACCTTTTCACTTAAAAGCACTCATGCGATGGCCCTTCGAATCAGATTTGTATATGGACGGGTGACGATCCATCAAGATGTGAATCTGAGTCGGAGACATTACTGGAATGACTAATAAATTCAAAACACCAGCAGGCATGATTACAGATGTGACTATTTGGGTGACAACTCAAACAGTTGCATACGCTAATTAAGTCGTCTGGTCTTAACTAAGAAAGCTGGACAAGGTACCTTACACAAACCAATGACTTAATACACGAAAAACAAAATATAAACAATTTAGAAACTAAACTGAAAACCTTGAGAAAAGATAGATCACTCGTGCGAATGAACTCATTCGTTCGTACGAATGAAGCCGGAGAACCGAACACCCAATCGACCAGCTGATTCGGCCGACTGAGGGCACTTCGCACGAACGAGCCATTCATGTGAGTGAGCTTCTATATAAGCAGCACTTAGACCAAATTTCATCCATTTCTCAAAAACACCTCACACACAGACGAACGGCGATTCGCGAATTTCGGCCGATCATCGTGCGATTTCGACTTCCACGTGTGAAGAACACCTCCTAGATCATCACTTCACCCTCTTCACCATTTCGCGCACCATTTCCACATCCAAGACGTAACCGAGAACCATCCGAGAGTTTTCGGTGAGTGTTTCGCCGAAATAAACACACCAATATGCTCCCTAACACCTTCGAAAGGTTCGACGAAAGAAATCGTCACCAATGCAGTTACGAAACGAAGAAGGGAATTTCGGTGGAGTTGTAGGCGAATGAGACATGCGATCGTCTCCTTCGTGCGAACAAGTGGTTCGTGCGTATGAGGAAGCAACGAACGAAGTAAACCCCCTGTTCGAACAAGTGAGCTGGGCGACCGAAGGATAGAGCGAACCAGGGTTATTCGAACAAATGAAACGTGCGAATGACCATGGTCATTCGTAGGGTTCATTCGCACGTAATAAGGCTCGGTTCGTCCGAACCACTCATTCATCCGAACAGTTTCATGAAAAACACTAAGTATCAAAAATCAAACATAATTTAATAATACAACGAACACATGAACATAAGATTCCACTAAAGTAACCCGAATGCATAAATATAAACTAACAATCAGTTAGTTGAAATGCAGGTGATTGAATAGAAGCAACATCAAGCCGTCCGCGACAACTTAAGCAACCAACATCTATAAGTGAGTCCATAGCCCCCGTTTTAGTACAAGCAAACGGTTTTTCTTATATTTAGGGGCTGAGAGCATGAAATTACTTTTGTAAATTCTATTTATCATACTTGTGCTTCTTAAGTGTACAATTAACATTTAACACAAGGAGAGAGTCTGTATTGCATATTCCTTGAGGCACATGAGTGTTGTACACATTTCAGTAAGTCCCGTCATCAAATATTCATTTACCATTAGTTGACGAGTGTCAACCGGTGGTAACGTAGATAGTACTGTTAGCTTGACAAACTTTCGGCGCTGAGGTCGGTACGTTACGCTAAGCGTAGTCTTCATCATCAGTAGGGCTAGGTCCATGGGATCTGGCTAACACGGGAAGCACAAGGTCAGGTTTGGTAAATGAACATGTGTGGGATAGAATAGAAAGACAACCCTCCTCAACAGTGTTAAACTCATCAACCGAATCATATGAGTATTGTGATAAGTTCAAAGGAAAGAAAATAAGGCAAGAGCAGGGCATTCCTGTTATACAAGAAGAGGTATACAGTTGTGAATCAACTAGGGCATGGTGGGTTGGAGGCTGGGTCTTAGGGCCTTACGTATGCCCAATACATATATGATACTAGTTGGTTCGGGATAGTATACATAATCTTAGGAAGTCAATGCTTATGCACTATTTCATTTCCCTGGAACTTGTAATTGTGACTAATCAGATTTTCATAACTTTAAACTTATGGACTCACCAACATTATGTTGACTGTATTTTTACATGCTTCTCAGGGGACGAACAGGTATAGGGCCTAACATGAGAGAAGCTTGTAGGAAGGGGTAGCTTGGAGGAGTGTAGCTTAGTTGACTTTAGCTAGTGGACCATAGAAATTTGGGGATGTTGTTTTGATGAACAATGTATTCAAACAATGTTATGTATTTTGAAAAAAGTACCATGTAATAATTAGTTTATGTGTAATGGTTGATAGATGTATCCTTCGTTTGTATATATATCATGTGTTGTGTAATCAATGTGATCACTATGATTCCCAATCGCGCCTCAGGGATATTCCGCCCGACGGATTCCCGATCCGGCCAGCCGACCCGGGGTGTGACAGTAGGCAACACATAGCATTCAAATCTAATTCTATCTTAAACTAAATTATTGCATCATTGTAATTGTTTAAGACTCAAGAATAAATGTTTGATAAGACATGTGTAATATCCAAAAAATTACAAGAATGTAAAGAGGGAGTATAAGAAAACTCACTTGTCTTAGATATTCCAAAGTTGTTCATGAATGAAGATATAAGTTTTTAGATGTACAAATCACCCTATATTATGGATGGATTGTATAAGTATTTGAATTAATCTAATAAGTTCTAAAGTTCAATAATCTTAAAAGTCTAAATATTGATTAATTGTATTTTATTTGAATATAACAATATAATATTAATAGACGTTTTTATAATTCAATTCTTTGAATTTTATGAATTTCAATAAGTTTTAGCACCTTAAAAATAATCTTAATAATATTTTATTTAAAATAATCGATAAAATATTATTTCATATGATTATAAATAATGTTAGAATATTTAATTAAAAATATTTAAAAATATATGTTTTTGTATTTTATTAACTTTTTATAAGTTTAAAACAAGTTTAAATTGATTTTTATTTTAAATAAATAATTCATTTAAATAAAACTGATTATATGTTCATAAAATAATTGCAGAATACTAAAAATCATTTTATACAACTTTTATAATATTTTATAAACAAACCTTAGATTTTTAGAGTTTACTTAAACAATTAAATATTAACTTTAATAACATAAAATCCAAGAATTCATTTTAAAACTCCCAGAATATTTTTAAATATAATTTAATTTTTTTCAGAATTTTTAAAAATGTTTTAATATTTTTAATGTATTTAAAACTATTTAAATACAAACTAAATAGTAAAATAATAAAAATATATTCTAAAAATTTTCCAAATTTTTATAGAATGTTATAAATATTATTTTTAATTTTAAATAATTTTTTTAGACTTGTTTGCATTTATTTGGATAGTAATATAACAAAAATAAAAGAAATTAAGGTTAAAACAAAAACCCGATCCAAACCGGAATCGAACCCGGTACCACATACGTCAGCGAGAGCCTTCTACCGCTAGACTAAGTGTGTGATGGATTGAATAACGTGATTTCAAATTAAACTTAAACATAGATTCAAATCGTCTCAAGAACATATGAACCCTAATTTGTATTCGATTCCAAATTCTACTGAATGGTTACATATTAGATCTTAGAACCATGGGGCTTTTATTCCCAATCTAAAACCAATCAGAAATCACCTATTACTTACTCGGATTGATGAAGGTTTGATCGAGTCTGAGTACCCTTCAGCCGCAACCGTTCTTGGGGGTATTCCGAGAGCTTCAGTTGATTATAGAGAGAATTGTGAGTATGGTTTCATTCGTAATGTTGAATGGAGTAAAAGCCCTATGGTTATGAGGGCTATAAATCTTAAAACGTTCGAGTTTGATTATTGATTTAATGTTACCGTTCGGGATAATTAAAAGCCGGATTAACCATGTTATTATTACTCGTTTATCAGCTAGAAACGTTAAGAACTAAACAAAAATGCAGAAGTGAGCGTACCCCAAGGCTCTCGTCTTATTTGGTCTACGTACCGGAACTTTCCAATTATGAAGCATGGCTAAGCGATCCTACGATTTTTACCAGAAAAATACGAACTAAAAATTTGTGTTGGGTCATAAGGCATCGAAAACACGATCGATTGGTGCTTAAACAAATCGATTTCATGGGTATAAGAGGTGGCCGGAGACATGGCCGGAATCTGGCAATGAGAGCGCTGCCAGAAACACGGGATACTCCCCTTGGATGAACCAAACTTTCGGTTTTTTTACCATTTCCCCCCTCTAGTTTCCAATTTGATTTTGTTTTCATAATTTTCCATTTTTAATCCTTTAGCTTTCAATTTTCATTATTTTATATTACAAGTTTGTAAAATCTGTTGACAAATATTTAAATTATCAAGCTTCAAGAGCTTTGTCATAATTTCATTATATATATATATATATATTAGTCTTCTTAATGTAAATATATATATATAATAAAGGTTTATGAGTTTACTGTTTATTCCTACATTTTTTATTTAGTTTATAACTATTTTTGATACTTGTTTACATATTTCGTAATTTATATATGTAACAACTTTTGTAAGAAAAAAATTATACTTTAAAGATTAACTAATCAAACCTTTAATTGTTTTATAGTTTGTAAATATAATACGTAAATACACACACACACATATAGGGGTAAGATCTAATAAAAACAAGATTTTGCCTAAAAACAATAAGAACAATTTAAAAATGACATTTGACAACCCTAACGAACTCCGATTGAGTTCATTTCGGATGCGTTAGAACCGTCTCGTTGAAACTTAAACCCTAACCCAAAACTGTAAAGTTAAATCCTAAACCCTAAAACTAAATACAAAATCTAAACTCTAAAACTAAAACTAAAGCTAAAGCTAAACTCTAAAGGTAAACCTAAAACATAATGCTAAAAGCTAAACCGTAATCTTAAACCTTAAAGCTAAATGCTAAACCTTAAAACTAAACCCTAAAAAGAAACCCTAAATCCAAAAGTTAAACCTAAAAAGCTAAATCTAAACCATAAAAACTAAACTTTAAAGCAAAACGCTAAGCTAAATTATAAAACCTAATTTCTAAACCCTAAACGCTAAACACTAAATGCTAAGATTCTAGAGTTCGACGAGATAGTTCCAACGCATCCGGAATTACTTTAATTGAATTTCATTAGAGTTGTTAAATGTTGTTTTTAAATTGTTTTTAGGCAAAATATCCTTCTTATTTAAACCTCCCTCTATATATATATATATATATATATATATATATATAATCACTAATATCTTTGAACATTAAGTCGAACTATGATTTTTACATCGAACTTTCATTAGAATTTCGACACAAATATTATTACTGAAAATCTTAAATGTTACAGTATCCTCTACTTTAGGGAATTTCGTCCCGAAATTTTTTTGAGGGAAACTTTTATCTAAATAAGTAATTATTCTCACTATTCATTCGTCCTATTTTGTTTTCAATCATCCTGTTTTAGATAAGTTTGACCTTGAATTAGTTATTTGTCAGGGTTTCTACACATTTCCTATCGACGGGTATTAAATCACCAATGCACACTTCGTTAGAAAATTTGTAGAAATTCTTGATTTTCATTCTTTTATTTGATATCCATGAGTTTCCTATGAAGCACATTGAATCACCAATGTATACTTAATACGAAGGTTCATATAGTTTTATTTATGAAATGTATAAGATATTATCATAAAAGTGCATTGAATCACCAATGTACACTAACAATTAAGACATACGCAGAGATTTATAATTATAAAATTGTTGATTAGTTTACTACACCACCTCTCTAGATATTAAATATGCGTTATATTAAAATGCTAATTATTCTTTCAAAAGTATTTGAATATTGAATAAGTTACACTTTAACATATTCTTGTTATTAGAGTTGAACTTAAGATAAATTCAAAAGTATTATCAAATTGAAAATGGTCTTGAATTGGTTTATGTTTGTTAAATCCCAATCCACTTAGAGGGAATATGAATATTCAACTCTCTTCCACTTTAATTGTATTACTAAGATTATATGTGTTTTCACGTAATTCTTCTCTTAGTTTACTTAAGATACCTTTATTAATGATTTGAATTTTAATTTAATTATTGATTTATCATAGTTTATTAGTGAAATATGCTACCATTGTTTTGACAATGTTTATATATAGGGTATATGTAGGGTGAACCTAGCCACAAACCCACCACATTATCAATACATGATAGATTTCCCCAATAAGATCTTATCAATTGTGTTATAATAAGTATTGTTTGTACTTGTTTTAATATATCTAATTGTTATAATATGGTAATGGTGAGCGATAATTAAGTTTGGTTTACAAAAGATTCTTGGATTATGATCATTAATTGTCTTATAAGTTTTTGAAGGTTAGAAGATGTGTATATTTATGGAGATTAGACAGAATGTTTCAGCATGGCACTTGAAACAACATATTCATGCTTGCTAAAACATTACAATGGCTTTGATAAAAGTCAATTGGAAAGTTATATATTGTTTAGCTTCAATGTGTAACTAAAACTAACCAAATCATGTAGTGACCTTATTCATAGAATTGTTAAGTACGATATTCTTATTGACCCAATGCAGGCAAGTGTTAAAAATTTGACTTGAGTCACCATGTGCATAACAAGCCAGAATCACAGGAGATGCATTTGGAACAGTAACAACTGATACATTCGTTTGAATCACTTGTGGTTTCAGTACCCTACATTTTTTAGTACGATAACCAAACGAGTGCAGTTGTTGCGCCATCAGCATCGTTTGGTAGGCAAATGATAGAACGTGATATGGAAGTTATATAAGTTTTGATAATGTATCAGAAGGATTTTGTTTGAATAGAAAGATTTTGATTATAAAAAATATTGGATTGTCTGACATACATAGGTTGTGTGATATTATAGTACTTTTGATGTGATACTATTTATCACTAAATCTTATGTGTAATACTCTAATGAGTCAAGGAATTATAATATAAACCTCATTAATAAAATATGTGAGATTATAACTTTCTAGATTTAGTGACCAATCACAAATCATAATTACAATATCATCATCCTTTAGTTTGTGTTTGTGTATAAAAATGCACGTCAAATCATAGTATATAAATAACATTTTATTTGACTAACAACTTTGCCTAATTACTAACCTACTTGGTCAAGCTTTTGGTTCTACTCCCAATGTACTATTGGTGCTTATATATAGGGTATACCACAACCAACCCACCACACCAATCGTACTTTGAAGGCATGCCAATCACCAACCAATACTAACCTAAACTTTAAATACTAATAGGCTTGAATAACGGTTGAGTAATTGATTTGACGCTGATATATTAGTATTTGTGTTGAATTCTAACTTGAAATTTGAGTAAAACTTTTCTATTAAAAGTTTACTATTATATCATTGAATGTTTGATCATGAATACGAAGGTTTTAAAACATATTATATAACCTTAATAGATATAATGATGAATCAACTTCACAAATTTTTAGGTATAGATTTATTGAATTACGGCTCATACATTATCAAAGAAATGTAATACCATCACAAATTTCAAGTATCATATTATTATTTTCTTGAATCATATATATTAATAACCAAAGATAAATAATGCCATAACCTTTTATATATTGTGGTGTATCACCATCAAAAATCTTAGGTATGAAGTTATTGGCTTCTTGAATCATAAATGTTGTCAAACAAAGGAGAATGACATCATATCTTTTAAGTTATACTGATGAATATCCATCACTAATCTTTAGTATAATGTCAAAAATTTGATATTTTGGACGCATATCATTAAAATCTTTTGAATTTGAATAAAATTACAAGGAATAATATCTCAAGTGGACACCTTTGGCTTGTTAGAATTTGGTTGTAAGATGTAATTATGCTTTGTCCTATAAGTAAAATACACTCATTAAGAATCCCCAGGAAACCTAGACTGGTCCCCCGTCGTGGATTATGAATTGCATTCCTAGACAGTAGTCTCAACTACTGATATTCACCCTTACAGTTAGTACATGACACCTTAACAATCTTAACTCTAACAGAATTATAAAACAAAATCGAAAGGATATATATATATATATAAATTTAACAAAATTACATTTTTTTAAGCTGATATCACTTAAAATTTATAGATGAAATATAATAGACATCAAGCCTAGAAAGTCAGTGTGTTGAGAGCTGCTTAATCGCTTTGAATGGATAGCAAAATATGAATGTGTTAAGATTTGAATATGATTTAGAATTTTGAAGAACTATAGGGTAAATTGAGTTTGTGACATTGCTATTACTTTAGACATTGTAATAAAACATTATTACTAATTTGAGATATAATGTCATGGAAATAAAAATCAAACATGATAAATTATTTCGACTTGTTTAAAACAATAAGGAGTGGTATTGAAATTAGAATACCTTTGAGATATTATAATTTTATAGTTTATCAAGTGTTTGGTATGACATGCTTTGGCCTATAAGTGAAAATACTCTCGTCAGGAGTCCTCAGGAAAGCTAGACTGGTCTCACAATACATCAGAGATTTATACGAATAGCTTTCCTAGACAGGAATCTCAACTACCGGCATTTCAATCTTCCAGTTACTACATGTCCACTTACAAATTGAATTGTAACAAGAATATAAAAATCAATTTACAATACATTTAAACATATATGTATTAGATTAACATTGAAGATTTGATTAGGCATCTAGCGTAATTATTTGAATTCCTAACATCTAAAGAATTATCACGTGTTTGTGAATATGAGGTAAGAATTAACTTAAATAATTTCTAATGCATTCTGAAAATAAAAAAAAATAACATATGCTATAACCCTTATAATAGTCTAAGATATTCCTCAATGGTATACCTAAACTATAGGAAACATATGATGTTTATATTCTAAGTCGTCTTCCTATGGTATTCCCAACTATGAATGACATATGTTATTTATAAACTAAGGCATTCCTCTATGGTAACAAGATATAACATCTAATATAATATGTAACACAAAATGTAAAATTTAACATATAGCACATAAGTATAAAATATATGATATCAGATAACTCACATTTGGGGTTAGCTTAGGTATAAACGAGGTCACCATTTCTAATAACCTAATTCCATATAACCATGGCTCTGATACCAATCTATCATACCCCGACCGACGGCGGAATACGTCGAGGCGTGATTTTGATTGTTCATAACCCATTGTGCTACTTTTTAAGTTTCAATATTTAAACATCTCATTAAATCATACATAAAATTCATAACAACATTCATATAAAACATAACATTGCATTTGACATTACATAACAAAATCCAAATTAAATAACATTGTATAATAATTATTATCTAGGTCCAAGTATCGTAAATGTGTCTTCATCCAAGCAATCTAACATGTTACACATGTAAAATAATATTTGATCAACTGGTGAGAATCTCATACAGTTGATATATATATATATATATATATATAAAATAAGATGTAACAATAATCTAATAAAAATTGATCCAATTATATATGTATTCCACAATGTTTGATGATATAATATTGGCAATTTAACATTTTCTAAAATAATAACACAAAGTCACCAAAGAAAGGCTACTAGTAATACAAAATGTTTTCGGCAATTTCTCCTTCAATATAAACAATGACACAAGTCATGTTAATCAAAGGCTACTAGTACAAATGTATTGTATATGATTATCCCAATAGTAATAGCACATAGATATACAAACAAGTAGACAACACATAGCATTCAAATCTAATTCTACTATAACAACTTTTTGCATCATTGTAATTGTCTATGACTCAAGAATAACATGTTTGATAAGGCATGTGAAACATCCAAAAAATTATAAAAATGTAAAGAAGGATTATAAGAAAACTCACTTATCTTAGATATTCCAAAGTTGTTCTTGAATAAAGATATAAATTTTGAGATGTACAAATCACCTTATATTATGGATGGATTGTATAAGTATTTGAATTAATCTAATAAGTTCTAAAGTTCAAACATAATCTTAAAAGTCTAAATATTAATTTAATAGTATTTTATTTGAATATAACTATATAATATTAATTGAAGTTTTTAGAATTCAATTCTTTATATTTTATGAATTTCAACAAGGTTTTAACACCTGAAATATAATCTTAATAATATTTTATTTAAAATATTCAATAAAATATTATTCCATATGATTATAAATAATTTCAGAATATTTAATTAAAAATATGCAAAAAAATATGTATATGTATTTTTTAACTTTTTATAAGTTTAAAACAAGTTTAAATTGATTTTTATTTTAAATAAATATTTTATTTATCTAAAACTGATTATAGGTCCATAAAATAATTTCAAAATACTAAAAATCTTTTTTTTTTAACTTTTATAATATTTTATAAACAAACTTTATACTTTTAGAGTTTATTTAAACAATTAAATATTAACTTTAAAAAAATAACATCCTAGAATTCATTTTTAAACTCCCAGAATATTTTAAATATAATTTATAATTTCTGAATTTTTCGGAATTTTTAAAAATGTTATAATATTTTTAATGTATTTAAAACTATTTAAATAGAATCTAAATAGTAAAATAATAAAAAAATATATTCTATAATTTGTCCAAATTTTTACAGAATGTTTTAAATATTACTTTTGATTTTTCAAAACTTTTTTAGAATTTTTAGTATTTATTTAGATAGTAAAATAACAAAAATAAAAGAAATTAAGGTTAAAACAAAAACCCTATCCAAATCGGACTCGAACCTGGTACCACTGACCTCAGCCAAGAGCTTTTTACCGCTAGGCTAAGCGTGTGGTGGATTGAATAACGTGATTTGTAATTAAACTTAAATATAGATTCAAATCATCTCAAGAACACATGAACCCTAATTTGAATTTGATTCCAAATTTGACTTAATGGTTACATGTTATATCCTAGAATCATGAGGCTTTTATTCCCCATCTAAAACCGATCCGAAATCACCTATTACTTACTCGGATTGTGTCACACTCCGAGCCGGCGGGCCGGATCGTGTGTCCCGTCGGGCGAAAGGTACCCGGGGCGCGATATCGGGAATGATAATCGTGATGATCTGATTGTTTACATAGCATCAACATTGATAATAACTAAAGCACAAATAGCATTAAACTAGGATTACAAAGTTAAATTACAACTGTCAATGTTTGATAATTTAACTAAGTAAACCTATCAAAAGAATTAAATGCTTACTATCTTGTAACTGTACAAGATATCAAAAGTGATTCACAACAATCAACAACATATGTGCTTCCCAAAAACTGCTAGGTTCTCTAACTTGGCATCCTAGCATGCATTCCTTAGCCTTAGTTTATTCCTGTACGTCACCTGAGAAAGCATGTAAGAAAACAAAGTCACCACAATGGTTGGTGAGTTCATATAGTTTAGTATTTGAAAAATAGCTTTTGCAAACCTTTTTGGTAACAACCTTAACCTCATTAACATCACATGTAATATCTTGTTCGGTATGCTTATATATAGGGCATACGAAAGGGTCGAGCCTACAACCCGCCCAGACGTCATCCCACCACATACTAAACCACATATGACATTGTTGTTAATCATAATTAGCAGTTTTACCTACCATCCAATCCAATTTCCATCATAGATTTAGCATTCTGTTAAAAAGTTTAAAACACGCTCACAATAGCATTTGCAAGTCTAGTTTTTGTGAGTTACCTTTATGGACAACTGAACACCCTAAGGAATCCAGTATCAATCCATATCGGAACTAGATGTGAATCGCAACATCGGTGTTTTGATAAAGGATTTCCCAAGATGACACAAAGTCAACTATAAGAAACCAGAATCATCCGAGTCACTCATCACAAAACATGAGTGGACAATGAGGAATCACTGTATGGCAAGCACTGAGAGGCCAACAGTCTGCTCCTCAAGGTCCTGACTATGAAGAAAACCGTATGGCAAGCACTGAGAGGCCAATTGGTCCGTTCTATAATAGCCGATAGCTTTAGCATACAAGTTCATAGCATACAAGTTCATAGCATTCACATTAGCTTGTCATTCACGCATCTTGTGCACAAGTACTAGCCTGTTGTCTTTACATTTCAAACATATCAAGCATACAAGAGTTTAAAGCTTCCCAAGTACTTCAAGCATTCGAGCATGTCAAGCATATCAAGCATGTCAAGCATATCAAGCATATAAGTCTTTCTGAGTTTGAGCATTCAAGCTTTCAAAGCATAGTTTATAAAAGCATTTCAACACTTTAGCCTTTGCATTTTTTGCACATTAAAAAGCATCCAGTGTTTTAAGCAAACTAGTATAAGAGTATGTAGCCTCAGCATGTAGCCTTAGCATTTAGGTTAAGTGTATAAGGCGTTAGCATGTAGAATAAAGCATTAGCATTTAGCTTTTAGAATAAGTGTATAAAGCATTAGTATTTGCATTATGAATAAGTATAAAAGCGTTTAAGAAACATTTAAACATTTGTATGATATGTATAAACATGCTTCTCAATCCTGAAGTAAAATCAAAATAGTTTGAAAAGGGACAATGAACTCACCTGTGTTGCTAAGTATGAATCACAACAGTTAATGCACGCTCGTTAGTTGTAGCTTAAGTATCTTCAGCATCTGAGTTGTTTTAAGAGGTTCGAATACTATAAGTCTTTATAATAGACGCAAACTAGGGTTTTGGTCTCGGCGTGCAACTAAGTGTCCTATGTTACTAATGAGTTTCTATGATTCTCTCTAGCAATTCTAATACATTACCCGTTTGTAACCCTTGTCCCGTAGGTAGTGACTATTAAACCTTAGCTACGTAAGGTTTAGGTTAATTACATTCAAAGTCTTTAATTAAAACCTTTTGAATAGTTCCTTCAAAGTTAAACCATTAAGTTTAAAATCATTTCATTAATTTAAAAAATTTGATCCTCAATTTCATTTATTAAAACCATAATTTATTTTAAGAAAATCCTAAATTAGCTTGTTAGATTTAAGTTAATCCAATTCGATCAACTCTAAGCCTATGGTTAAGTCTTAGCTTCCTTTGTTTCTGGGATCATTCATGCATACAACTTAGAAGTCCAACGGTACTATCTAACTTAGGTGTAGATGATATGATATTTACTTAATATTGGGTGTTAATAACAAATTAACACTAATACTTAGTTAATTCCTTGCTTCTTTGTAACTCATGCTTTATACTAAAATAGTTAAAACCCATGATGTTGTTGCTTAACTCTTTGCCTAATTTCAATCCCATTTGGTAGGTTGTAATTGTGTTCACATCTTATCTTAGTTTAAAAGAGATGGGTAAACGAAGCCCATGATTTAGATGAAGCACAAAACTGATTTGCATTTAAAGCTCTAATAGGTTTTCTTCTCATGTACACACACACCTTCGGTTCCATGCATGCACACACATTTAGTTCACATGCATGCACACACACACCCCAAGCCCTAATTGAGTTTGCTTAGTCTCCACCCCATGCACTCAGCCGAATAGACCAAGGCCCGACCGAATTAACATGACCGAAGGACAAGTGCTTGGGCTGAATGGGTATGCCACCGAAGGGGGTGCCGATCGAATGAAGAGCTGGCCGACCGAAGAGTAAGTGGCCCGAATAGGTGGTGGCCGAAAGGAAGCATGCCTAGCGAACCAGGGTCTAGACCAAATGGGACCAGGCCGATCGAATGGAGTAGTTCGGCTGAGAAGATGGCCATTCGGCCGACAGTCTTTTCGGCACACCTGATGGGCCTCATTCGGCAGATCGATTAGCAGCACAGCATCCTCATAATTTCGAGCTAAACAATAGGCCTTTGTTGATTAGCGTGTTCCTAACACATCCTAGAGGGTTAGTGAGTGATTTTCCTAAAGTTTCATGGCTTAGAACCGGCTAAGATGGGGTTCGAACCTAAGGGTTTTGAAAACCCTAAAATCGCAACAAAAGACTCATTTTTACCTCAAATCAAACGGTTCAAAGCTTGGATCAACTGTACTTTCGAGATCTACGTGATGTGGTGGTCGTTTAGACACCAAAAACACTCGATTTGGTTGAGAATGGAAGGAGATAGGTTGAGGTTTCTAGAGAGAGAGTAGAGAGAGAGAGTGACAAAAAATTGTGATGGGGGCTGGCTGGTGGTGGTTGTTATGGCATTAAATGCCATAATAAATGGCTTTAGTTTACCCGGTTATGTTCGGGTCCGTTCGGTTTCGCTCGGTTTCGCGTAGAAGCGTCGTTTCATTTCGTTTTCGTAACGAAATGTTATGGTTTTAAAAGTAAGATTTATCAAATTAATTTAGGTGGTAATTCATACTAATTAACTAAATATCTTCCGTTTATTTTAAATTTCTGAAAACATTTAATTTACTGTTTAAATCAAATCGCATAGTCGTCACGCGTATTTGTTCGAATCATCATCCGCACGAATACGACGATAACTACACTTTTCAATATGGTTTTCTAATTATTGGACATCATTCAGAACGTTCAAATTTTAGACATATTCGTATAGTTCGTCTCCTATCCGAATAATCCGTCTATTTAGCATTCCTGTAACGACGTCCGCTATTGTTTTGTTCTGTTCAACCTCGCATACGTTTATACAAAATAGCATCTTAACAAGCATTTATATGACAGTTCAGTGTTGTCTGATATGTTTCTGACTATTAAAACGTGCGTTTGAATCAGGTTACTGAAACAATTGCATAATAGCTTTGTGTCAAGCATTACATGATAATAGCATACAAATAGTTCACATAGTTTGTACCTGAGTTACTGCACAAGTTGCTGTGCCGATCACTGTTATGGTTACGTTTTTGGCACTGATGTTACAGATAGATGAAGGTTTGATCGAGTCTGAGTACCCCTCAGTCGCAAGAGTTCTTGGGAGTATTCCGAGAGCTTTAGTTGATTATAGAGAGAATTGTGAGTATGGTTTCATTCGTAATGTTGAATGGAGTAAAAGCCCTATGAGTATGAAGGTTGTAAATCATAAAATGTTCAAGTTTGATTATTGATTTAATATTAGCGTTCGGGATAATTAAAAGCCGGATTAATCATGTTCTTATTACGCGTTTATGAGGGAAACAAATTTGGGTCATGAGGCATCGAAAACCCGATCGATTGGTGCTTACATAAGTCGATTTCATGGGTTTAAGAGGTGGCCGGAGACGTGGCCGGAATCCGGCAATGAGAGGGCTGCGGAAACACGGGATACTCCCCTGGGATGAACCGAACTTTCGGATTTTTACCATTCCCCCATCTAGTTTTTAATTTTATTCTTTTAATTCAAAATCTCATATTCTATATTTTGTTTTCATAATTTTTCATTTTTATCCTTTATGTTTAATATATCCATTATTTTATATTACAAGTTTGTAAAATCTGTTAACAAATATTTAAATTATCAAGCTTCAAGAGCTTTGTCATAATTTCATTATATACATATACATATACATATATCTATATACATATATATATATATATTATCTTGTTAGACTAAATATATATAATAAAGGTTTATAAGTTAAGTGTTTATTCCTACAGTTTTTATTTAAATTTATAGCTACTTTTGATACTTATTTACATGTTTCATAGTTTATATATGTAACAAATTTTGTAAAAAAAATTATACTTTAAAGATTAACTAATAAAACCTTTAATTGTTTTATAGTTTGTAAATAATAATATGTATATATATATATATATATATATATTTAATCAGTCATATCTTTGAACATTAAGTCAAACTACTAGTTTTACATTGAATTTTCATTAGAATTTCGACTCAAATATTATTACAGAAAATTCTAAATGTTACACATGAATGCACCAACTAATTAACTCCAACAAAAATTGGCCGAATCAAATGCACGTTGGGAGGCATAACAACGCATCGACGAAATGATGCAACAACTAATCAATAAACTCCCAAGGGCCTAGCTCACTTTATCACCCCACACAAGATGACGAAGAGAAGATGAAGAAAGTGATTAGACGAAGTTGCTAACTTTTAAAACTGTTTAACCTTTGTTGTGTCGGATGAATGTATTCGGATAATGTGTAATTGTCTTTGTTTGGTATGTGTGTGTGTCAGAGCCCGGATGTACCGAATACCGGCTCTTGTGAGCTTCATCCATCACTACGTATCTCAGTCCCCTATAGTGTGGAATCCAGATCCAATCCATGAAGCAGTAGGCTCCATCGGTTTTTACCTCCAATTGTTTATCCATGTCGCGCAAGGATTAGTACGTGAGGCTTTCGACTTTCAGAGCTTCTTATTGAGCGTTCCTGATTTGTTGAAACGTTCGCCTTGCCAGGGTGATACTTGATGGGTCAATCATAGTCCCCAATGAGTTCAACCCATCTTCGTTGTCTCATGTTTAACTTTCTCTGATCGTAGACGTGTTGTAGGCTCTTATGATCGGTAAAGATTGTGCACTTCGTATCGTACAAGTAGTGTCGCCAAATCTTCAGGGCAAACACCTTGGCTCACAACTCTAGATCATGAGTTGTGTAGTTCTTCTCGTGCACCTTCAATTTCTGTGATGCGTATGCTATGACCTTCTCGCTAGTACACAACCGAGTCCTTGTTTCGAGGCATCACAGTACACCACGAAGTCATCACATCCTTCCAGCAGGGATAGGATTTGTGCAGTGCATAATTTCTACTTCAACAAGTTGAAAGCAGACTTTCTCTCCCCAATCAAACTTTTTGTCCTTGTGTGTCAGAGAAGTCAGTGACTAAACGATTTTCGAGAATCCCTCGATAAATCGTTGGTAATACCCCGCCAATCCTAGGAATTGTCGCACCTCGGTTGGAGTCTTCGGTGCTTCCCATTTCTTGATGGCTTCGATTTTGGCTGGGTCTCGTGTATTCCCTTCTCATTAACCACGTGTCCAAGAAATTTGGCTTCGCGAATCCACAAATCACATTTGGAAAACATCGCGTATAGTTGCTCGTTCTTCAATAATTCCAAGACAAGCCTTAGATGTTCAGCATTTTCATCCTGATTCTTGGAGTAGATCAGGATTTCATCAATGAAAACTATTACGAATTTATCAAGATAGGGCTTGCACACTCGATTCATGAGTTCAATGAATACGGCTGGTGCATTGGTCAGTCCGAAGGGTATGACCAGAAATTCGTAGCGTCCGTAGCGTGTCCTAAAGGCAGTCTTAGGAATATCGTCCTCCTGTATCCTCAGTTGATGGTAGCCCGGCCTCAAATCGATCTTTGAATAGTAGCTTGACCCTTGAAACTAGTGAAACAAATCATCTATTCGTGGAAACGGGTATCGCGTCACCTTGTTAAGTTCCATGTAGTCGATGCACATACGGAATGATCCGTCTTTCTTCTTCTTCACGAACAAGACCGGTGCTCCCCACGGTTAGAAGCTCGGTCGGATGAATCCTTTGTCTGACAGCTCCTTCAACTAGTTAGACAGCTCTTGCATTTCCGTCAGTGCTAGTCGGTATGGAGCTTTAGCAATCGGTGCAGCTCCTGGTGCGAGGTGTGTGTGGAACTGAATTTGTCGTTTTGGTGGTAGTCCAGGTAAATCCTCGGGAAAGACTTCAGGAAAGTCGCAGACTACAACAATGTCCTTGATCTGTCTTTCTTTCTTCGGTTGCTCTGTGATAAGGGCTAATATAGCGGTGTATTCCTTTTGCAAATACTTTTTCGCCTTCATGCAAGACATTATATTTATGGGTATCCCCCGCCATTTACCCTGAATCGAGATCTGTTCTCCACTCGGCAACGTAATTCGTACAATCTTCTCGTTGCACACGATTTCGGCTTGGTTTACGGATAGCCAATCCATTCCAACGACCACTTCGAAGCTTCCGAGAGTTACCGGCATCAAGTCGATTTCGAGTTCATGATCCGCCAAAACCATGACGCATCCTCGAAAGATGTGTTGTGTCTCTATTAGTTTGCCATTGGCTAACTCTACGGTATACGTATAATCTAGTGGTGTTGGGACAATATCAAGTACCTTGCTAAATTCACTAGATATGAAACTCCTATTGGCACCGGTATCAAATAGTATACTTGCATAGACATTATTTAAAAGAAACGTACCAGTGACAATATTCGGATCATCTTTGGCTTCCCCCGAGCCAATCACGAATGCACGGCCCTTCGTCGCGCCTCCACCAGCCTTCTTCAATTGCGGGCAATTCCTCCGCATATGACCCAGTTTTCCACATTCGTAACACCCCTTGAGGGTGTTCTGTTTGTTGTTGTTTTGGATGGGGTGGTGGTTGTTGTTGTTGGACTTAGGACATTTTTGTATAGTTTGCTTTTCAAAATTGTATAAGTTAATAGAGGTTTTGCTAAGGTTCGTCTGGCCCACGAACCTAAGCAGGTTTAGAGAACCTAGAGTCTGTATTGTACAGGTTTCTCCAGCGAGCCTCAAGGTTCGGCTGGCGAACCTAAGGCTTCGGCTAGGTTCAGCTGTTTGTTTTGTTTATATAGCAGGTTTGTCAGTTCTGGAATTTGTGTGTGTGAGACAGATATGTGAGATAGAGTTTTCTCTGTGTGAGAGCTTTGAACTGTGTGTTCAGATTTTGTGGCAGTTGCGTACGAAGAATTCGGCATTTATGACGTAAGCACATTTGGTCGTGCATGAAATCCACGAGGATTTAGTAACTTTTGTTATTGGGGATTGAAAGTATGTGAAAAATGATGAACGTGGGCGAAAACCGTGCGCAAAACGGAGTTCGTATGCTCCCGGAATCGCGAAACGAAGTTTAAATCAAAAATGGGATGAAAAACGGGTCAGGCGGTACGCCTGGCGTGGGTGCACCAACCCAGGCGTTACGCCTGGCGACTATGTCGGCTAAAAATCGTTTTAAGTCGACCAGAACGTTTTAGAAGCATTAAAACTTATCCAATTCGATCTTAAACACCCACCAGACGCCATTTCTTCAATCTTAAACCTCCAAACTTCAAATCTAAGGCCTTTGAACATCCGGATCATCCCACGGATCGTATATACAAGTCCTGATCGTTGTTTTACCCGCAGGAACTCGTCAGAACAGGTAACGGTTCGTTTTAACCTTCTAGTTTGATTTTGATTGATTAGATCTTGATTTTGAACGTAATGAGATAGTTAGGATTGTTGATTATTGCCTAGATGATGGCTAGGATTGATTATAAACGAAGAACACGAAGTTCTAACGGTTAAATCCTTGTTTTGATCCGTTGTGATGCCCGGTTTGCATGAAATCATACCTATGATTATAATGGTGTAAACCATTTGATTATGACAATGTAGGTGATTAGTTTGATTAATCTTTGAAATGCAAAGGTTAACCCAAGTGTTTCAAACTAATCATAATCATTAACATACTCATTGGAATGATTATCTGATGTTTGTGATAACAGTCAGATTAGTATGTTAAATCTGGTTATTTCACCTATTCTGATGCTACATTGTGATATTTCATGATATTTGGGTAATCAATAACAAGGATTAATCATTTCTAAGCCATTAAATCATCTAAAAATTGTCTTAGTATTATAATCAACAATATTAACTATTTGATTAATCCGAGATTATTTAGATTAATCAAGAGAGTCATCAACTTTGTATTAGGAATCTAATGCAATGTAGGTTCCTACATTATCATACATTGTATGATATAATATTAAATTAATTAATTATATAATTAATATCGAGTTGATGATTTATTAAGCAATGTCTTTGACATTGAACGTTCAGAAAGATCTAATCAGTAAACTAGAACATAAATAACTTATTAAATATAATTAAATGCAGAATCATCTCTTTGTTGTTAGATTTGAGAGATTTTGCTACCTTATATCATCAGGTGAGTTTCGTATCACCCCTGTTCTTTTAATGTTTTATAAACATCGGGGTATAACTGCTAAACTTTTCTTGATCATATGATATGTGTCACTGTTATCTGCGTGATTTCATGTGATTAACTGAATTTGTGGATTTCATGGGATTGTTGCCGTTAGTATCTCTATCATGATATCAAAGTCCTCATTCTTGAACTGTATCTAGTGAACCCATGTGTGGCCGAGCAGAAAACATTGATAGTACTATCGGTTGACACCCCATTCACTGGGAGGATTGCATCTCCCCTGGTGTGAATGTTTGTTATCTGTTTCCTGAACTTCTTAATGGTGTGATAGACATTAAGATAATGAGGCAATAAGATATGTACCGACGGGTAATATCGAGAACTGAACATATCGTCCGAAAGGAACTAGATACGGGTCCCATGGTTATCCGGAACTGTGAACATGTATTTGAACTTAACTGTCATATCATATGATTTAACTAAACTGTATGAACTCACCAGCTTTGTGCTGATGTTTTCGAAACTAAAACTTTTGCAGGCAATCAAGGACAACGGTGAGGATGCACTCACAGCACTAGCAATAACTGTAATTAAATAAATTGTAATATGTATAAACTGTAATAATATTTGTAACCACGAACCTTGTAATGTAAGTTTTACTTTTCGTAATCTGTGTGCTATGATGATACCGGATCAAGTAAGTCACCCCTCATGCTCTGAGACATCACCACTATGCTTCCGCTACCCTTTTGATGACATCATTCTCAGGTGACGAGAGGTGGGGGTGTGACAGGGTGGTATCAGAGCCACAGGTTATAGAGAACTAGGTGGACATAGGGGCCTAGACTATAACCATAGGCTCGTATAATGACACAGAGAGCACTGAATACAACGAACGAACAAAACTTGTGTTGATTTAAGTTAGGATAATCGAGTGATCCAGGTTTCAGTTATGAGTGGCCAGCATAACTGAAATTTGCAATACTTGTGCATTCTAGTTTAAGTCAATCCAAGCTGAACTATAACAATTCTAAAGACTAATAGTTGCTTTGAGATAGGAAGAGATATCATATCATGTTTGTATTGAATATTATTATTCAATGTTTATTCATGATACTGATCTAGAACTTTGTTTATTCAGCAATGGCGAACCCGGGAGAAAACTATATTTACCAGAGATTCCCTTACATCATCCTTGACGACACACCCAGTGACAGCTCGGGATCGAGCTCGGGTGCAGTACCATCTCATGCGTCTTCTGTATCATCTCAGGTGGGACCACAGCTACCAGCTACACCACCCGGATCTCCTTTTGTACCACCACTACCGCCCGGATCTCCGTTCATACCACCACCACCACCGGGATCCCCACCGGTGCACAGTCCACCCCACTCACCGCTGGCCGACGCTTCGGCCATGAGGAGGCAGAGCTCCTCACCACACAGAGCCCCGGCATGGGACGGACTCAGGCGTATGCGGGGCCAGGCCCGCAAAACCACGGGGCTACCTCCACGACGCCCTATGGCTCCACGGGACGAGCCAGCACCAGTATACGAGGTGGGAGAATCCTCCCACCAGGCTGAGCTTCGGGCTCAGGTACAGCAGGTCTCTCAGGACCTGCTGGGCCTCCGACAGGATCTGCAGCAGCACCATGCCACGATGGAGGACACCCGTAACACGGTGTTGGAGATTCTCACGTCTCACCTGGCTCTTATGGAGCATGTGACTACTCAGGGTGCGGACACCCTAGCCTGGAGGGCGACCATTGAGGATCGCCTTCGGAGGACCTGGTGGAGGGAGATGATTGCTGCATGTAAGCAGCGGGTGGCAGCCTTTGGGGAAAGGCTGCAGGGACTGATCTGGATGCTCGGTACGCTGAGCACCGAGGCTAGACTTATCTGGTTAGCTATAGTACTTGCTACTATAGCTATAGTGCTAGCCTGTTTACCGTATTTCTTACGGTAAGTCAGATCAGTTGACCCACATTTTTGGGATTTTCATTGTACATCTCATAGACGGATAGGTTGTTTGTATGGATGTATTATGAGGGCACTCTTTGTATCATAAACTTTATGGTTTTATAATAACAGTGTTGTTTTAATCAAACGTTTGTTTCTGTATATCTGTTGTATGTTATGTGAACACTATATCTATATCAGTATGAGAACGTATCTATGAACATATCAGTATGAGAACATATCTATGAACATATCAGTATGAGAACGTATCTATGAACGTATCAGTATGAGAACGTATCTATGAACGTATCAGTATGAGAACGTATCTATGAACATATCAGTATGAGAACGTATCTATGAACATATCAGTATGAGAACGTATCTATGAACATATCAGTATGAGAACGTATCTATGAATATATCAGTATGGGAACGTATCTAACTGAAAACATATTGCGCTAAAATACAGTACGAGAGCCATACTGTATGCGAATATGTCGAACTAAAAATATATATATTGTGCGAAAATACAGTACGAGAGCAATACTGTATGCAAATATATCTAACTGAAAATATATTGCGCTGATATACAGTACGAGAGCCATACTGTATGCGAATATATTTAACTAAAAACATATATTGCGCAAAAATACAGTACGAGAGCCATACTGTATGCGAATATATTAACTAAAGTACAGTACGAGAGCCATACTGTACGAGAACATATCTGAACGAGAACGTATCTGTAATGCGAACGAGAACATATCTAATGAGAACATATCTGTAACTAAAGTACAGTACGAGAGCCATACTGTACGAGAACACGTGAACATATCTGTTGTTGTGTGAGAACATATCTTAGTCCTGTATGAACATATCTCTAAAAACATGTATTGCGAGGCAATGAGTTGGGTTATACTCTACACATGTTTTGAAATAACAGGACTAAATATAACTACGAATATCTAAATGACTAGTGTGAACTGAGAACGTATCTGGATCTTTTCAATGTAGTTATACTTGAATACTTGAATGATCACATTTCAACATGAAATTGTCAGCATGTCTGAACATGGTTGAGTTATGTGATTAAAAAGGGTTATATTTTTAATATTCTTGAACTGACCTGAGTTTGTCTGCATGTGAGCAGAACTATGGCTCCGAAAAGAGGTCGTCCAGCTAAGAAAGCTACCGAGAATATTACTCCCCCTGAACCGAATCCAGTTCCACCACCTGTTTCTGAAACAAATACCGTTCCTCTGGTGAACCAGGACCCAAACCCGACACCAATAGCAGCTCCTAGTGGGTCGGTATTGAATGAAGCAGCTATAGCCCGAATCGTAAAGGAACAATTATCGGCTGCTGGCATTGTAATACCACCACAGCCACATGTCACTTCTGGGTCTGGTCATGTGGAACATAATGCCACAGGTGGACACGTTGAAACTGTTCATACCACAGGCACAACTACTACTGCTCCTGATCCACCACGACAGGGATGTACGTATAAATACTTTGCTTCCTGTAACCCACCTACTTTCACAGGTAGGGAAGGAGCGGCTGGACTCCTTAGGTGGATCGAGGAGATGGAAACAAAACTGAAAATCAGCCAGTGTCTGGAGGAGCATAAGGTGTCTTATGCTGCCTGTTCTTTGAAAGAATCAGCTCTTACCTGGTGGAATACCCAGGCTAAAACTTTGGGTTCTGTTACAGTTGATTCTATGGGCTGGAATGAATTCAAAACTCTGATTATGTCAGAGTACTGCCCAATCACTGAAATCCAAAAACTTCAGGAGGAATTCTGGAGTCACTCAATGGTCGGTGCTGATTCTTTAGCCTACACCGATCGTTTTCATGAACTTACTTGTCTACTTCCCAATATGTTTCCAACTGAGGCAGCATTGATTGAGAAGTATATCAAAGGGTTGGTTCCCCAGATTCGGGGAAATGTAACTGCTGCTGAACCCGCAACCCTTAAAAGAACCATTCTATTGACCACCAAGCTTACCGATGAGGCGGTAAGAAGTGGTACATTGATCTCAAAATCTCAGACGGCTGTGGGCCGTAGTGAAGCTGGTACCTCGAACGTTTCTAAAGGTACCAAACGTAAATGGTTTGGCAAGTCCAAGACCAAAGCTCCAGCTGAAACCAGTCAGAACAAACCAACCGTGAAAAACTATGGAGCGGCGGTACCGGAGAGGAAAGTTTACACTAAATGTGATAGGTGTCCCTACCATCACACAGGACCATGTCCTGTTTGTGCAAAATGTAATCGGGTAGGACACTATGCTAAATACTGCAACTTTCCTGCTCGTCAACCAAACCAAGCTCCCACTGCTCAAACGAACCGGTCATGTTACACTTGTGGAAGCCCTGATCACCTCATGCGCAATTGTCCAACCAATAACACCAATCCAGGGAATCAAGCTAGGGGCAGAGCTTTTCAAATTGGTGCAGCCGAGGCAAGACATGATGCAAACATTGTCACTGGTACGTTCCTTCTCAATAATCTTTATGCATCAGTTTTATTTGACACATGAGCAGATAAGAGTTTTATTTCTCCTGAATTTGCATCATTACTTTCATTGCCTACGGTAGAACTAGAAACTCCTTATGTCATTGAACTTGCAAACGGCAAGATGATCAAAACTAGCAGTGTTATTCAAGGATGTTCCTTGAATCTGAATGATCACCTTTTCTGTATCGACTTACTTCCTATTGAGCTTGGTAGCTTTGATGTCGTGGTAGGCATGAATTGGCTTTCTGATAACCAAGCGGAAGTTGTATGTCAAACTAAGGTGATCCGTATTCCATTACCTAACGGTAATACACTGGTAGTTCAAGGAGAACGAGCCGGTAGAAAACTTGGTCTCATATCTTGTATGCGGGCTCAGAAATTTTTAAGGAAAGGCTGTTATGCTTTCCTGGCACACGTGACCGAGCACAATTCTTCACCTACACGTATCACTGATATCCCAGTAGTCAAAGATTTTCCTGAAGTTTTTCCTGAAGATATATCAGGATTACCCCCAACAAGACAGGTTGAATTTCGTATTGACTTGATTCCTGGCGCTGCACCTGTTGCTAAAGCCCCGTATCGGCTTGCGCCATCTGAAATGCAAGAACTTTCAGGTCAATTACAGGAACTTCTTGATAAAGGTTTCATTCGACCCAGTTTTTCACCCTGGGGAGCACCAATTCTTTTTGTGAAAAAGAAAGATGGATCATTCAGGATGTGTATCGACTACAGGGAACTCAATAAACTGACAATCAAGAACCGTTATCCATTACCTCGTATTGATGATCTGTTTGATCAGTTGCAAGGTGCTACATATTTCTCAAAAATTGATTTGAGGTCCGGATATCATCAGTTGCGAATCCATGACAATGATGTTCCAAAAACTGCTTTCCGAACCCGGTACGGACATTACGAGTTTTTAGTAATGCCGTTTGGTTTAACCAATGCACCTGCAGTTTTTATGGATCTGATGAACCGAGTATGTAGACCTTATCTGGATAAGTTTGTGATTGTATTTATTGATGATATTCTCATTTATTCCCGGAACCAGCAGGAACATGCCCAACATCTGAAACTCATCTTAGAACTTCTAGCACGTGAACAGCTATATGCCAAATTTTCCAAGTGTGAATTTTGGTTACGAGAAGTTCAGTTTCTGGGGCATGTTGTGAATGAGAATGGTATTCAAGTGGATCCCAGTAAGATCAAAGCGGTAGAACAATGGGAGACACCCCGAACCCCGACTGAAATACGTCAATTCTTGGGGTTGGCAGGTTATTATCGTCGATTTATCAAGAACTTTTCAAAAATCGCTCTGCCACTTACCACTTTGACTCAGAAGAACCAACCGTTTATATGGGATTCCCAACAGGAGGAGGCTTTCCAACTGTTGAAACATAAACTCTGCAATGCACCTATCTTAGCACTACCGGAAGGTACAGATAACTTCACGGTTTATTGTGATGCTTCCCGTCAGGGACTTGGGTGTGTTTTAATGCAGAACGATAAGGTGATCGCTTACGCTTCTCGGCAGTTGAAAGTACACGAGAAGAACTATACCACTCATGATCTAGAACTTGGTGCAGTTGTGTTTGCACTCAAGATTTGGAGACATTATCTGTACGGAACCAAGTGTATTGTGTACACGGATCACAAAAGTCTCCAACATATTCTAGATCAGAAAATGTTGAACATGCGACAAAGGCGATGGGTTGAACTCTTGAACGATTATGATTGTGAAATCCGTTATCACCCAGGCAAGGCAAATGTTGTGGCCGATGCCTTGAGTCGCAAGGAACGGGTCAAACCCCTACGTGTGAGAGCGTTAGGTTTGACTATCCAAACCAGTCTAATTCCTCAGATTAGAAATGCTCAGCAACAAGCTTTACAAACAACGAATTATCCAGCTGAGAACCTAAGAGGATTAGACAAATTACTCGAAACTAAAGCTGATGGAGTTTTGTATTTCAAGAACAGAATCTGGATTCCTCTGTTCGGTAACTCTCGAACAACCATCTTGGATGAGGCGCACAAATCCAGGTATTCTATTCATCCAGGTGCCGATAAAATGTATAAAGATCTTAGAGATTTTTACTGGTGGCCTGGGATGAAGAGAAACGTATTAGAATACGTGGACCGATGTTTAACGTGTCTTAAAGTGAAGGCTGAACATCAACGACCTTCTGGGTTACTCCAACAACCTGAGATTCCCATGTGGAAATGGGATCAGATCTCTATGGATTTCATTACAAAACTACCCAGAACGTCACGTAACCATGACTCGATATGGGTTATCGTTGATCGCCTTACTAAATCTGCGCATTTCTTACCCATCCGAGAAGATTATTCTATGGATCGACTTGCTAAACTCTATGTTAATGAGATTGTATCTCGACATGGAGTACCGATCTCTATCATTTCTGACAGAGATAGTCGATTTATGTCACGATTTTGGCAAACTCTTCAGAATGCTCTGGGCACGCAAATCAATATGAGCACATCCTATCATCCACAAACGGATGGGCAAACGGAGCGAACAAATCAAACGTTAGAAGACATGCTCAGAAGCTGTGTGATTGATTTTGGAGGTAGCTGGGATATTCATCTTCCACTTGTGGAATTCTCGTACAATAACAGCTACCATACCAGCATACAATGCGCTCCATTCGAGGCACTGTATGGGCGCAAGTGCAGATCTCCTATTTGCTGGTCGGAAATAGGAGAAAATCAAATCATTGGCCCAGAATTCATCCAAGAAACCACTGACAAGATCGCACTGATTCAAGAACGAATTAAAGCTGCTCGCGATCGTCAAAAGAGTTATGCTGATAACCGTCGTAGACCACTAGAATTCCAAGTTGGTGATCGTGTAATGTTGAAAGTATCACCCTGGAAGGGCATTTTCAGATTTGGTAAACGAGGTAAACTCTCACCGAGGTTTGTAGGGCCATTTAAAATTCTTGAACGAATTGGATCTGTAGCCTACAGACTCGAATTACCTCTTGAACTCAGTAACATACATGACGTTTTTCACGTATCAAATCTGAAAAAGTGTTTAAACGATGAATCTTTGATCGTACCTCTCGAAGAACTTCAGATCGATGATAAACTTCAGTTTACCGAAGAACCGGTAGAAGTAATGGATCGAGAAGTTAAGGTACTCAAACGCAGTCGCATACCAATCGTTAAAGTTCGCTGGAACTCTCAACGAGGACCTGAATATACGTGGGAACGTGAAGATCAGATGAAACAGAAATACCCACATCTATTTTCATGATCAATTGTTATTCCGTAAGTCTTTCATTAAATTTCGGGACGAAATTCCTCTAACAGGAGGAGACTGTGGCAGTTGCGTACGAAGAATTCGGCATTTATGACGTAAGCACATTTGGTCGTGCATGAAATCCACGAGGATTTAGTAACTTTTGTTATTGGGGATTGAAAGTATGTGAAAAATGATGAACGTGGGCGAAAACCGTGCGCAAAACGGAGTTCGTATGCTCCCGGAATCGCGAAACGAAGTTTAAATCAAAAATGGGATGAAAAACGGGTCAGGCGGTACGCCTGGCGTGGGTGCACCAACCCAGGCGTTACGCCTGGCGACTATGTCGGCTAAAAATCGTTTTAAGTCGACCAGAACGTTTTAGAAGCATTAAAACTTATCCAATTCGATCTTAAACACCCACCAGACGCCATTTCTTCAATCTTAAACCTCCAAACTTCAAATCTAAGGCCTTTGAACATCCGGATCATCCCACGGATCGTATATACAAGTCCTGATCGTTGTTTTACCCGCAGGAACTCGTCAGAACAGGTAACGGTTCGTTTTAACCTTCTAGTTTGATTTTGATTGATTAGATCTTGATTTTGAACGTAATGAGATAGTTAGGATTGTTGATTATTGCCTAGATGATGGCTAGGATTGATTATAAACGAAGAACACGAAGTTCTAAGGGTTAAATCCTTGTTTTGATCCGTTGTGATGCCCGGTTTGCATGAAATCATACCTATGATTATAATGGTGTAAACCATTTGATTATGACAATGTAGGTGATTAGTTTGATTAATCTTTGAAATGCAAAGGTTAAACCCAAGTGTTTCAAACTAATCATAATCATTAACATACTCATTGGAATGATTATCTGATGTTTGTGATAACAGTCAGATTAGTATGTTAAATCTGGTTATTTCACCTATTCTGATGCTACATTGTGATATTTCATGATATTTGGGTAATCAATAACAAGGATTAATCATTTCTAAGCCATTAAATCATCTAAAAATTGTCTTAGTATTATAATCAACAATATTAACTATTTGATTAATCCGAGATTATTTAGATTAATCAAGAGAGTCATCAACTTTGTATTAGGAATCTAATGCAATGTAGGTTCCTACATTATCATACATTGTATGATATAATATTAAATTAATTAATTATATAATTAATATCGAGTTGATGATTTATTAAGCAATGTCTTTGACACTGAACGTTCAGAAAGATCTAATCAGTAAACTAGAACATAAATAACTTATTAAATATAATTAAATGCAGAATCATCTCTTTGTTGTTAGATTTGAGAGATTTTGCTACCTTATATCATCAGGTGAGTTTCGTATCACCCCTGTTCTTTTAATGTTTTATAAACATCGGGGTATAACTGCTAAACTTTTCTTGATCATATGATATGTGTCACTGTTATCTGCGTGATTTCATGTGATTAACTGAATTTGTGGATTTCATGGGATTGTTGCCGTTAGTATCTCTATCATGATATCAAAGTCCTCATTCTTGAACTGTATCTAGTGAACCCATGTGTGGCCGAGCAGAAAACATTGATAGTACTATCGGTTGACACCCCATTCACTGGGAGGATTGCATCTCCCCTGGTGTGAATGTTTGTTATCTGTTTCCTGAACTTCTTAATGGTGTGATAGACATTAAGATAATGAGGCAATAAGATATGTACCGACGGGTAATATCGAGAACTGAACATATCGTCCGAAAGGAACTAGATACGGGTCCCATGGTTATCCGGAACTGTGAACATGTATTTGAACTTAACTGTCATATCATATGATTTAACTAAACTGTATGAACTCACCAGCTTTGTGCTGATGTTTTCGAAACTAAAACTTTTGCAGGCAATCAAGGACAACGGTGAGGATGCACTCACAGCACTAGCAATAACTGTAATTAAATAAATTGTAATATGTATAAACTGTAATAATATTTGTAACCACGAACCTTGTAATGTAAGTTTTACTTTTCGTAATCTGTGTGCTATGATGATACCGGATCAAGTAAGTCACCCCTCATGCTCTGAGACATCACCACTATGCTTCCGCTACCCTTTTGATGACATCATTCTCAGGTGAAGAGAGGTGGGGGTGTGACAGATTTCATTGTAATCAGTTTACTTTGATTAATGAAATGATGTTTATATAAATTGTGGTGTATCTTTGATTCATATAGATCAATTCTAGATTCCGCATAGATTTGATTGTTAATAGAATTCTGTTGATCGATCGAGAGCTAATCTACAGTGGTATCAGAGACAAGGAGGAATTTTATACAAGCATTTTGAATATTATCAATCATTTGAAGGTGATTCAATCATTTTGGAGATAAAGAGATCAAGAGATGGATTAAAATTCGACTTTCTTTATATTTGATTGCTGTGTTGATAGTGTTATCATCATCTACTGCTTTGGTATATCAAAATTCAGAGATTTGTGGCTGAAATCTATGGTTTTTGAAGGTGTCTTCTTGAAATTTTGAAGGTTTTCCCTCCAAAATTTTTGAATTCTGAAGACAGGTTTGTGAGCCGAACCCTGATATAGCTCAGGTGTTGTTTGAAACATAGGTTTGCTGTTAAAAGTGATTCTTGTTGAGGTTCGTGTAGAGATATTGAAGA
This sequence comes from Mikania micrantha, assembly GCA_009363875.1. NCBI lineage: Eukaryota > Viridiplantae > Streptophyta > Magnoliopsida > Asterales > Asteraceae > Mikania > Mikania micrantha. Next base: position 52,582,801 of record CM018692.1, read on the forward strand.
GGTTCGTCTCAAGGTTTGCCTACTGCATAGGTTCGTTTGATTAGGGTTCGTTTGACTGAGGTTCGTTGGCCAAAGTTCTATTGAAGAGGTTCGTTGGACAAGGTTTGTCTCAAGGTTTGTTGGACAAGGTTAGTGAGATCAAGGTTTGTCTCAGGTTCGTGAGATAAGGTTCGTGAAGATCAAGGGTTGGAGAAGGTTCGCCTGTCATTGAGGTTTGTGAAGTTAAAAATCTAAGTGGAGGTTTGCTGATAAAAAACAAATTTCAGAATCATGGCTGATATGTTTGCTGCTGTTGCTAGTCAAAATTCTAAGATACACAGTATTTTGATTAGTGAAACTGAGTCAGGAAGCACAAATAAAGTTCCAAAACTACTTGATTTGACCGATTATGAGAATTGGAAAGGTCGGTTTGAGACACATCTCAATGGAACAGACACAAATTTTTGGGATAGAATCTTGTCACCCTATGAAATACCAAAGGTGGTGGGAACAGATTTGGATCAAACTCTTGATAGATTGGATGTTGACCAAAGAAAGAAATATGATTCTGAAAAGAAAGCATATTGGATGTTGAGTCAAGCAATTCCTAATCAGATACTTCATCAATTTGATGAACATAAAACTTCATATGGTTTATGGAATGCGTTAAAGGCAAGAATTGAAGGAAACACCAAACTTAAGAAGATGAAAGCCACTGATATACGCAAAGAATTTGAAAATTTCAATTTTATTGGCAATGAGAGTCTTGAAGCTTTAATAACCAGATATAGGCATTTGTTGATTGAAGTTCGGAAGTGTGGAATTGAGTATACTGAAGAGGAGAAAATAGATTGTTTTGCAGATGCGTTGCTTGAAAGATGGAATTCATTGGTGTTGATTTTGAGAGAAAATCTACCGGGAATGACACTGATTGAGTTTATCCAAAAGTTAGAAGAATAGGAAATGAAGGATAAAAGAAAAGCAAGAAGAGTTAATGTAACTTAGGATCCTTCACTCTATGGTACATCTGTAGTTACACCTCCTGTTACTTCTGCAAAGATTCAAACAACCTTTGTTTCAAGTACTGCTGATAGTACTTCTGTACCATCTGCATCTGCTAGTTCAAGTTTATCTTATCCTGTGAATAAGAAATCTGATTCTACAACAACTCCAGTTCAATTGAATACAACAAATTTGGGAAAAGTAACTGTGAAGGCTATTAGAGATCATATGTCAATTTTGTCATGTGTTGTCAGTGCTTATGATGAACAGATAGCTGGAAAGATTGGAAATTCAAATCTTACTTTTGAAGACTATGAGTAGATTGATGATGATGAGATGGAGTTGATTGATACTCAATGGGCTTTGGCATGTGCAATTAGAAGAATCAACAGATATGAGAAGAAAAGTGGAAAAAAGTTCACTTTTGATCGAAACACAAAGTTTGGATTTAATCCAAAGGCTACACAATGTTACAATTGTGGTGAGTTGGGTCATTTTGCTCGAGAGTGTAAAAATCCGAAGAAACAAGGAAACTTGAACCCTTTCAAGCCAAAAGAAGCTTATTAAAAGAAGAAGGAAAAGCCTGAAGAATCAACAAAAGCTTCAGTCAGTCAAGCAGATGAAGGGTATGACTGGGGAAAGCAATATGATGATTTAATGGGAGCATTCATGGCTTCTCTGGATGAAGAAACAAGCAAAGGCAAAGAACAAGTTGAAGAGGTAAATAATGATCTTTTAGAGATCCTTGATAAGTTGAAAGAAATGAATGTTCAATTGATTGCTGAACTGGTCGAGAGCACTGAAGGTAACAAGAAGTTGATTTCAAGAGAAAAATATTTGGATAAAAAGATCATTGATTTAGGAAAAGAAAATGAAGAATTAAAAATTAAAGTTTTAAAAAATATTCATGCAGTTTCTGTCCATCTCGAGTAAGTGAAAAAGTTGAAAGTTGAATTGTAAGCAGCAAGAGCAGAAGCAGAAATGAATAAGAGTAAGCTAGAGAATTATCATAATTCTCAGTATGTTACCGATTACTTTGCTGCCATGCAAAGATCATCGAATGATACTACTGGCTTGGGTTTTCATGCTGTACCACCTCCTTCAAGCTATGTTCCTAGACCACAAATTGATCCAAATTTGGAAGTTCATCCAGTTTCTTTGAATGAATGTGAGTCTGAACAAGTTGTTGAAAATGCTGGAGGTTCATTTTCTGATGAAAAGGTGTCACTTGACAGTGATGCTCCTATCCTTGAAGATATCACTGAATCAGAATATTCATCTGATATTTTGAGACAAAATGGTTATCAAGTTAAAAATGTTGACAAAAAGACTTTGAAATCTCAGAAGTCAAAGGCTGAGATGAAACAAGTTGAGAAGGTGGTGATTAAACCCACTCAAGTTTCCAAACCAGTAATTAAAGCCAATCCAACCACTACTCTTAAACCGATTGTGTATGTAAAGTCATCTACTACACATCAAGGAGAGTCTAGTGGAAATTTTCGAAAGCAAAATGTGGTTTCTAAAAAGGTTGAATAAGTGGATTTTTTTCTTTGACAGGTTTGGGGTTGGACATAAAGATAAATCAAATAATTTTCAAAATAAAATGATTAATTCAAAGATAAAATCAACTGGTTTGAGAAACAGACTCTCATCTGCAAAGGTTGTTTCAAAACCTTTCAGTTCATCAAAGTATTATGATGAACCAACACCAAAGAATCATTTGAAAGATAGAAAATGTCACCGATGTGGTAATTATGGTCATTTGATTGCTGATTGTGATTTGGATTTCAGTTCAACTGATTGTAGCAGTTTTACGTCTTTTTCACCAAGAGAAACACGAAAGTGTTTTACTTGTTGTGGTAAAGGACATATTTCTGCTAATTGTCCAATTAACAAAATCAGGAAGATTTCTGATGATGAGAGTTGGGTGAATAGGTCAGGTGGAAGTCCTAGGAGATTTAGACCTAGTGACGATGAGATGAGACTTCTTCGAAAATTCAATGCTGATTGTTTTTGGGTGAAAGAAGAAAATAATCAGAACAAACGAGTTTTTGAGAATAAAAGAAATGTTAAAAAGATTGTGAAAATTGTGACATCATCTGATGATGATTCTTTTGATAATGCATCTTCAAAATCATTTTCCAAACAACATTTTAAATCAAAATCATTTTGGAAACTTAAAAACAGGTCAGGTGATGAAGTTTCTGGGAAAGAGGATGATAACAGTGATGATGGGTATTCGAGTAGGTCATCACAAAAGAATGGAAGGGGTCCATTCCGGGAGACTCGACGCCGAAATGGCAGGGGTCATCCCTTTTGAATTCTGATAGGTTGTTTTAATTTATTGTGCAGGTTGCATCCATGGGCCATATCAATAATCATTGGATTGTTGATAGTGGATGTTCCCGGCATATGACTGGAGAGTTGAGTTTGTTGAGAGATTTCAAGTTGGTTAAAGTAAGCTATGTAAACTTTGCTGGAGAAAAAGGAGGTCAAATTATAGGGTTTGGTAATTTAACAAATGGAAAGGTTTCATTTGATAATATTAATTTCTGCAAAGAATTAACTAACAATTTGTTGAGTTTTCACAAATTTGTGATAAAGGTTACAAAGTGATGTTCGACAAAAACAGGTGTTATGTACTCAAGCAAGGATTTCAGAGTTCTGAGGAGTGCATTCTGATGACAGCTGATCGGAACAAGGATTTGTATGTGCTTGACATGGCGAAGGCAGAGACAGTGAATAAAGTGGAAACATGTCTAGTGTCTAAGGCAACTGAGCAAGATACACGTTCATGGCACAGGCGGATAGGACATATTCATATTTGGAAGATGAATCATCTTGTGCATAATCATTTAGTTAAGGGTGTACTGGTTAAACATTTTAAACTTCCGGATGTGTGCGTGTCATTTAAAAAGGGTAAACCGAAAAGGAAGTCTCACAAAACCAAGAAAATATTTTCTTTTGATATGCCACTTGAACTTTTTCAGATGGATTTGTTTGGACCAATCAATGTGAAAAGTATAGGTGGTGAATCTTATTGTTTTGTTGTGACTGATGACTTTTCAAGATTTTCATGGGTCATGTTTTTAAAGCATAAATTAGATACTTATGAAAATTTTGTGTTGTTGATCAATAGGTTGGAAACGTTGTATAAGTTGAGAGTGAGACGCGTACAATCGGATAATGGGACTGAGTTTAAGGATGACCAAATGGAGGAATTTTATAATTCCAAAGGCATTTAGCAGCAGTTCAGTGCACCGTATGAGCCTCAGATGAATGGTGTAGCTGAAAGAAAGAACATGGCTTTGATTGAGTCTGCGAGAACAATGCTAGCGGATTCTAAACTTCCCATTACTTTTTGGAGTGAAGCTGTGGCTACAGCTTGTTTTACTCTTAACAGAGTTTTGATTGTTAAAAGAAATAATAAAACTTGTTATGAATTGCTTTAGAATCGAAAGCCTAATTTGGAACACTTGGAACCTTTTGGGGCTCCTTCTACCATGCTAAGGAAAGATTCAAAATTCAATTCTAAAGTTGAAGAGGGTTTCTTTCTTGGCTACAGTCTTCCTAACAAATGTGTGTTTAATAAACGTACGGGTGTTGTGGAATTATGGTATCATGTGGACGTTCAACGACATACACCTATACCAGACGGAAAGGGTCCAGATTGGGTTTTTGATTACAATAAATTTTTTGAGTCTTTTAATATGTCTCCAATTGTTTCTGATGATGAAATAACCTTACAAATGTTGTATGATTTGCAGAATTCTGACGAACAAGGTATTTCTCATCATTCTGAAGATAGAATTTCTACACCAAATGAGGAAGGCATTTCAGAAGTAATTAATGATGATTGGTCATCTGATGACAATAATGAGGTTTTTGAAGATGCTATTTCTCATGATCAAGATGCTGATCAGGATATTACAAATCTGGAACATAATATGGGTGTCCCGCAAGTGCCTGTCACAAGAGTTCATGTGAAGCATCTGATTGCTCAGATCATAGGAGATCCAACTGCAGGAGTACAGACACGACATCAAGTCACAAATGAAGAAAGTTTGTACGTAGAGTTAGAGAGAACACATGGTAGTCAAGAACTCTGGATGCATTCTGCATTTATTTCACAAATAGAGCCAAAGACTGTTACTGAAGCTTTACGTGAGCCTGCCTGGGTGGAGGCGATGCAAGAAGAACTGAATTAGTTTCAAAAGTTGGGAGTTTGGCATTTGGTAGATTTGCCGAAAGGAGAGAAAAAGATTGGTAGTAGATGGGTGCTGAGATGCAAACGAGATGACCGAGGCATAATTGTTAGAAACAAAGCTCGTTTAGTGGTTCAGGGTTTCAAACAAGTTGAAGGAATTGATTACGATGAAGTTTTTGCACCTGTGGCGCGGTTGGAAGCAATTAGACTTTTTCTTGCTTTTGTTGCTCACAAGAAATTCAAAGTTTTTCAGTTGGATGTAAAATCTGCATTTCTGTATGGTTCTTTGACGGAAACGGTGTATGTTTGTCAGCCACCGGGCTGTGAGGATCCTATCCATCGGGATCAAGTTTACCTCTTGGACAAAGCACTGTATGGTCTTCATCAAGCTCCGCGTGCCTGGTATGGGACGTTATCGACCCACCTTATTGAACACGGGTTCAATAGGGGTCAGATTGACAAAACTTTGTTCTTTCGGGAGAAGGGCAAGGACATTCTTCTTGTTCAAATCTATGTAGATGATATCATTTTTTGATCTACCGATGAACAAATGTGTTTGGAGTTCAAAGAGGTGATGATTGAGAAATTTGAGATGAGTGCAATGTTATATATCAAATTTTTTCTGGGTTTACAGATTGATCAAACTGATGATTCAATTTTCATTCATCAGACAAAGTATATTCAAGATGTGTTAAAACGGTTTAACATGCTTGATTCAAAACCAATTTCCACGCCCATACAGCCTAATCACGGGATTGAGCCTGATATTAAGGAGAGATAATTGATCCTACTCTTTATCATGGAATTATTGGAAGTTTGATGTATCTGACTGCCTCAAGACCAGATATTGTATTTGCTACAAGTATCTATGCAAGATATCAATCAAAACCTAAAGTGTCACATCTGATTGCAGTCAAGAGAATACTTCGTTATCTGAAGGGTACACCAGACACCGGTCTGTGGTATCCTAAGGATGATATGTCACACCCATGTGCCGCGTGCGGAATCCACGGCGCGGTGACGTATGAACAGTTGAATCATGCACAAGTATTGAATAAGAACAACCACAATGGATTACTACGTTTCATAATGTTTAGACAGTTGTTTAGTTACAGACAAACTATCTACCAAAATAATGACAACTACAGACCCAAAATATAGTTTACAAAATAAGGCTTCAAACATGACAATTAAACAATTAGGATTTAGTGTGTTTCTAATCCATCCTAGCATGTTTCTTCATCTTGTTCTATCTTAGAATGGTCTCCTTAGTTGTCTCTGAGAAAGTCTTAAACCTGATTACCTGAAACACGTGAAAAGTAACTGTCAACTACAGAAGTAGTTGGTGAGAACAATAGGTTTAACATAAGTAATCATGCATTTGTAAAATAAAGCATAGGTATATTAAAGCAATAATTGAATTACATGGATGGGTTGCAACCTAAACTAACATCAAGTATGAAAAATGAGTGTAAACAGTCCAATCACTGTTTGCACGAAAGCCAACATATATATCAAGTCCCAAACCACGTTTGGAGTTAGATAATACATCAGTAGTTTTGATAACCATAATGACACCAAACCTGCAGTTAGCTTTTAAAACAAATTTAAAAGCTAACTCCATTTTGGATAATGAACCAGTGTGTCCGGTTTCCCTTGTTGTGATCACCCAGTACTAACGCTAATGAAACTTGATGGGTTTATAAGTTTGTTTACAACGATGGACACCACGCTTTTGCACTTTGCTTTAAAAGTAGCGTATTAATGCCTTATTTGGTAACATGATTTGAAAACCCTGTTCGAACACCATGAACTGAATCCTTTGTTTTGAACATCATCATGAAAACCATTTTTTGAATACCTTGTTTTGAATACCCTTGATTGAGTACATAAGATAGTGACCTTGTATAGTAACAAGGTTTATAACAAAAATTTATAAAATCCATTATTTAAAAGTTTTTATCATTTATAAAACCATTTGGGAAAATCTGATATAAAACAGTTCAAAAGGCCTTTATAAAACCTGTAGACAGAGTTTGTTAAAGGATAAATCCTTTAAAACAGTTGATGAATCCCTTGGATTCGTGAAATGAATCTGTAATGTTTGTAAAAATGAACACCTCTTGAATCATGAAATACGCTTATAAATATATGGTTTGATCACGTGTTCCACCCCAAAACAGTTGTAAAACAGTAAAAGAGGGGCTAATGTTCTCACCTGTCTGCAGTAGACTCTGAACTATAACAATTAGCATGTAGCAAAACAGGACTTCTAACTGGTTCCTATATCATTGTAATCATACATAAGATATAAGATTTATAGTTGTATAGACTTTGATTCATTGATTGAATTGTGTTCTCTTGAACTTGATTAACTTTTGAATACTTGATCTCATGGTTATGATTGTTGTGTAAACTTGAAAGTCATGATTATGTTTCTTGTTTGATCATGGATCCATGAAAAGAATGTGAAATGTTATTTTGGGCACAAACTTGTTTGCACAACATCACATATGTTTAGGAATTTGATAAGCCTTTGATCAACATGAAAATGTATGGATATGTTCAAGTGTTTTAGACTCTTGTGATTATGAATTGATCCCTTTATTAGTTTAGGTTAAACTTAACCCAACTAAGATCAATTCATAAACACTTTGCATTGTAGGCCACGCCATGGGCCATTTAGGTTAATAAGGGTCCAATTGAATGTGGTGTTAGGCCAACGACATGTATATAGGCCTTGTAATACGCCAAAGATAATATTGGACCAATTAGAATCATGATGGACCTAATGAGAATGGATTGGGCTTGAAAGAATTGAGTTGGGCCTAACAACGAGTATGTGGGCCATGTAAGGTTCTAAGCAATATTAGGCCAATTAGAGATCAAAACGGGTCTATATAACTCAATTGTGCTTGGTTTAAGTCTATGGACCAATTGCTAATGAAGTTGGGCCGAATAAAACTGAATTGGGCCGAAAGGCTTGTGGGCTGCCAACATTTGGCAGCGAACCTTTTAGGTTCAAAGCTAGGTTCGCCGGTCAAGAATACCACCAAGGTTCGGCCAAGGGATACAACAAGGTTCGACAAGGTTTGCCTCAAAAGGGTTCGGCATGCATGATGGTTCGCCGCTTAGGATGTCACAAGGCTCGGCATTTAAGGTGACAAAGCTAGGGTTCGTGGCATGCATTAGGGTTAGTAGCTCTGATGATGATTCGGCTGATCCAACTTAGTGGTTGAGGGTTCGGTTACATCTCTAGGGTTCGGCTCTAATGAATTGACGTGCATGGTTCGGGAACACTAGGGTTCGGCTTGTTGTGAGTCAACGAACCCTGAATTCGATCATGAGGACTGCATGGGGGTTCGTCTGAATCATCCTAGGTTCGCCCCGAATATGGAGGGTTCGTCACCCACTAAGACTCGCAGAGGGTTCGGCCGAGAGAACCTAAAATGGCTCGGCTCCATGCAAAGGTTCGTGAAGCTGGTTATGGTTCGGTGATGGCTCGGGAAGGTTCGTGATATGCTTGATGGTTCGGCACAGGTTCGTGAGATCCCCCTAAGGGTTCGGCTGAAGGTCGACGAACCAAACAGGCTCGTGGACACCCCCTTAGGGTTCGGCTAAGTGTTGATGAGGGTTCGTCCATGAACCTTCGAACGAACCTGTAACTTCTATCATCATCATCCTCGAAAACAAATGGTTCCAGCTCTGTGTACACCATGTTAGTAACCTAGATCCACGATCGAGTACTTGTGTTTCGAAATGAAAAGAAAATAGCCGGCTAAGGGTCGGGTTTCACCGACACACACAAGTAAACCCTATTTTTGTGATTATTCAAGCATCAATTCCTCAATCTCGGTTTGACAACAGCTCCGATCAGTTGTACTTCTATGTAGGGAATGTCGAGAGCTTCGCGTGGACACCAAAAACACCAAAATCCGTCGAGAAACGAGTGAGTTACGCGCGTTTAAAGTCGGTTTTCTAGAGAGAGAGAGGGTTGGACGAGTTTCTAGTGAGAGAAAGGGTTGGTGGCTGATTTAATGAGGGAATTGGCCTTGTTCAAGGCTTTTATAGTCCGGGTGGTATTCGGGTCCGTTTCGGTCGCAAGGTTCGCGTTTCCGGAACGTAACGCGTATTTTACGCGAATTTTAAATAAAAGAATTGTTAAACTCAATAAAATGATGAGTTTCAAAATTGTAAAAATATAAAATAATTATTTTAATTATTTTTACTCTTCGTGCTTTGTCAGATCGTTAAACGCATACGTTTTTCGATCGTATTAATTATTTAAAGTCGTTTAATCATAATTATAAGTTCAACATTCGTATCATTATGGATCGTCACCCATAACTATACTCAGTCTCGCTTACGTATTACGATTCTTGTTGAATTAATTAATTGTCATAATATTCGTCTTAACACTACGCACTAACACTATCCTGTTACACCGAACACAGTATATATATAGGGCTCACTCTCGCTGCCCACCACTGTTTCGATATAACACGATACTGGTCTTGCCTAGTGTAATCGACTGTAAATAAATAATACGTACTTGTTGTCAAATAATAAAGATTCTAACACACAAGCGCATAACGAACACATGATTCACATTGACTAACTGAACATGGACACACATTGTTCTAACACTGTATACAACTACCATGACTAAATGTACAAATGTTACAGTCTCCCATAGTTAAGGGAATTTCGTCCCGAAATTAACTAGCTAAAGATACTGTAAAAAGATGACGGTACTTAAGCTTCATCTGGTCTTCACGTTCCCAGGTGAACTCAGCACCACGTTTGCCCTCCCATCGTACCTTTACGATCGGGATACGGCTGCGTTTAAGTTTCTTGACTCCATGATCCATGATTTCAACCGGACGTTCTATGAATTGCATGTTGTTCTGAATCTGAATGTCTTCCAGTGGAATCTGAACATCATGATCCGCCAAGCACTTCTTAAGATTCGATACATGAAAAGTATCATGAACATTGCTTAGTTCCACTGGAAGTTTGAGTTTGTAGGCTACGGGACCAATCCGTTCCAGGATCTCAAAAGGTCCAACGTACCTTGGTGCAAGTTTCCCTTTCTTCTCGAATCGGACAACGCCTTTCCAGGGAGAAACTTTGAGTAAGACTCGGTCACCGACTTGAAACTCAAGCGGTTTCCGACGTCGATCAGCATAACTCTTTTGCCGATCTCGTGCGGCCTTAAGCCGTGATTGAATGATTGTGATCTTGTCTGTTGTTTCTTGAATGAGTTCTGGTCCTACGACCTGTGAGTCACCAACCTCGGTCCAACAGACCGATGATCGGCACTTTCTACCATATAAAGCTTCGAATGGTGCACATTGAATGCTTGTATGGTAGCTATTGTTATACGAAAACTCAATGAGTGGAAGATGAGTGTCCCAACTTCCACCGAAGTCAATGACACAAGAACGAAGCATATCCTCGAGTGTTTGGATAGTCCTTTCGCTTTGGCCGTCGGTTTGGGGATGATACGCCGTGCTAAGATTAACACGCGTTCCCAAAGCCTTTTGCAATGATTGCCAAAAGCGAGAAGTGAAACGACTATCACGATCAGATATGATTGATGTTGGAGTACCATGACGTGCAATGATTTCGTTGATGTACAGTGTGGATAACTTCTCCATCTTGTAATCCTCTCGGATCGGGAGAAAATGAGCAGATTTGGTGAGTCGATCAACGATCACCCAAATTGAATCGAAACCTCGCGGAGTTCTCGGCAACTTAGTTATGAAATCCATGGAAATTTCTTCCCATTTCCATTGAGGAATTTCAGGTTGCTGCAGAAGTCCCGAAGGCTTTTGATGTTCTGCTTTGACTTTTGAACATGTAAGACATTTTCCCACATACAGTGCTATGTCTTTCTTCATTCCCGGCCACCAGTAATATGTCCTCAAGTCTTGGTACATCTTATCTGCTCCAGGATGAACTGAGTATCGCGACTTATGAGCCTCATCACAAATGAGTGTGCGCAATTCTTCAGACTTTGGAATCCAAATGCGGCCATTGAGATATAACACCCCATCAGCTCGAGGTTCTAGTTTCTTCTCAATGCCGCAGTCCAAGTTTGTCTTGAGTTGATTGTCTGTTACTACTTGTTGTTGTGCGATACGAATCAATTCTTTCAAGTTTGGCTGTGTGTTGATCTCCATGGCTCTGACACGAATTGGTTTGACGGGCTCCTTACGACTAAGAGCATCCGCCACCACATTGGCTTTACCCGGATGGTAACGAATCTCATAGTCATAATCAGTTAGAAGCTCAACCCAACGCCGTTGTCTCATGTTGAGTTCTTTCTGATTAAGGATGTGTTGCAGGCTCTTGTGGTCTGTATAGATGACACATTTAGTACCATAAAGGTAGTGTCTCCAAATCTTCAATGCAAAGACCACAGCCCCTAGCTCAAGGTCATGAGTAGTGTAATTCTTCTCGTGAACCTTAAGCTGTCTTGAAGCATATGCAATGACTTTGTCTCGTTGCATAAGCACACAACCGAGACCAAAGTTTGAAGCATCACAGTAGACAATGAAATCATCACTGCCTTCTGGGAGACTAAGGATAGGAGAGTTGCATAACTTCTGTTTAAGATGTTGAAATGACTCTTCTTGTTTCTGTCCCCATATAAAGGCTTGACTTTTCTGAGTCAGTGTGGTAAGTGGCAAAGAAATCTTAGAGAAATTCGCAATGAATCTCCTGTAATAGCCCGCCAGACCCAGAAATGAACGAATCTCTGTTGGAGTAGATGGAGTAGTTCAGTTCTTAATCACCTCAATCTTTGCTGGATCTACATGTATTCCATCCCTGTTTATGACATGTCCTAAGAAGTGAATCTCCTTTAGCCAAAATTCACATTTTGAGAATTTAGCATAAAGTTGTTCAGCTCTTAGTAACTCTAAGACTTTCCTCAAATGATCTTCATGCTCTTGTTCTGTCTTTGAATAGATCAGTATATCGTCAATGAAGACAATAACAAATTGATCCAAGTATGGCCTGCAGACTCGGTTCATCAAGTCCATGAACACTGCGGGTGCATTGGTCAGCCCAAATGGCATAACCACAAACTCTTAGTGTCCATATCGAGTCCTAAACGCAGTCTTTGGTATATCCTCATCATTTACTCGTAACTGATGATACCCGGATCGTAAATCAATTTTTGAGAAGCAAGTTGCTCCCTGTAATTGATCAAACAGATCATCGATTCTAGGTAGAGGATATCTGTTCTTGACTGTCAACTTGTTTAACTCACGATAATCGATGCACATATGAAATGAACCGTCTTTCTTCTTGACAAAGAGAACCGGAGCTCCCCATGGAGAAAAACTCGGTCTTATGAATCCCTTATCTAGAAGTTCTTGAAGTTGACTAGACAGTTCCTGCATCTCAGACGGTGATAATCGATACGGTGACTTCGCCACTGGGTTTGCTCCAGGGACGAGATCGATTCTAAATTCCACTTGTCGGACTGGTGGTAGTCCAGGCAAGTCTTCTGGAAATACATCCGGATAATCTCTGATGACTGGAACGTCTCCAACTGCTTTCTGATCAGGTTTCTTTTCCACCACGTGAGCAAGGAACGCATAGTATTTCTTCTTTAGATACTTCCTTGCCTTGATGCACGATACAATCTTCAATCCGCGGCAGGGTTTCTCGCCATAGATTCTCATCATTTCGCCGGACGGTAAAGGAATCCGTATAAGTTTCTCCGAACATACGATTTCAGCATTGTTTTTGGATAACCAATCCATTCCTATTACCACCTCGAAGCTTCCGAGTGTCATAGGAATGAGATCGATGGAGAAAAGATGGTCGTTTAATCTTAATTCACAACCATGTATTATAGAATCTACGTGTATGGTATTACCATCAGCTACTTCTACGGTATAGGGGGCAGTAAGTATCGATGGTTGTATGTTAAGCAAAGAAGCAGTATGAGCAGAGATAAAACTTTTATCAGCACCAGTATCAAATATGATAGAAACTTAATGACCATTAAGGAGAAATTTACCCGTGACAACTGCTGGCTCCTCGCGTGCTTCGGCAGCTCTGATAACAAAGGCACGAGCAGTAGCAGTAGTGTTGTTGAGTTTTGGACACTGATTTCTAAAGTGTCCTTCTGCCCCACAGTTATAACAGGCCCTTCCACCTGTAGTAGTAGTGGTGGTAGCAGTTGTAGCAGCAGCAAGATGAGCAGATCGACATGTAGCTGCTAAGTGTCCCATACGCCCACACTTGAGACACTTCTTGCATGGATTAGTGGGTAGATGATGATATTGGCATTTGGTGCAAAGTGGAAACGGGCCAGTATATGGCTTTCTGGCTGAAGCAGATTGAGGCATAGCAGTAATGGGTGTGGCATGAGTAAGTGTAGCTGTAGTCAGGGCTGCAAAGTTCTTGATTGTCTTATACTTCTTCTTCTTATGCTGTTGTTGTTTAGGTTTCTTGCCTTCATCAATCTGTGTTCTCTTGTACCCCTTTCGGGTGAGCACCCCAGACTTAACGTATTCTTCGGTAAGGCTAGCTCCAAGATGAATCGCTGCCTCCAGAGTAGTGGGGTTATTCCCCATCACAGTTCCTTTGACAACCAGAGGTAAGCCTTCAATGTACTTCTCTATCCTGCACAACTCATGGAAACGAGTTGTATACTTCGCGTTCTCACCACTATCTTGCACCAGATTCCACATCTCTACCTCAAGTTTCTTCAGCTCATGTCGTGGACAAAACTTATCCACAAGTAACTTCTTGAAATCCTCCCAAGATAAAGCTAATGCAACTTCCCGTCCTCTGGTGTTCTTCTCAGAGTTCCACCAGGTGACTGCGCCTTTGTGAAAAGCGCTCGAGGCCATTTTGACCTTCAGGTTCTCAGGACATCCTGTGAAATCAAGAATATCCTCGATGCTCTCCAGCCACTGCAGTAGGCTAGTAGCTCCTTCAGTACCAGCGTACTTAAGAGGTTTAGCATCATTGAACTGCTTAAAAGTGAAGTTAGCAGTTCTAGTGTTGGTGGCATTTGAGTTATGTGCTGAATCACTAGTACTTCCCTGAAGATTCTGGGTAATATCAGTGACCATGCCCGGAATGACATCTCTCATGTGTATAGCGATGGCTCGGGCAATCTTGTTGATCTCATTGTCATTGCCACTTGTCGAACCCCTTCTGTTAGGATCACGTCGGGGAGGCATTCTACGAATAGAAGTTACAAATGGGTCAGTAATGAGAAAAATACAATTGAATTTTGCATGATAAAATTAGTAATATATCCATACTACTAGTATTATCATTCAATTGTAATATGAGCATGTACACGTATAAGCGATCAGCTTATTAGCATACTTCTCATGTGAATGTGTATGATGTTCCATGATCTCACTCCACCAAACCTACACACTGACACTTTCCCGATATACCGATGATAGCTTATATGCCAGCCCAGACGCCATCCCACCACCGCTTCGATATACCATGATCATGTCCTTGCTAGCATTTGGCAACATGTTTTGTACTGATTTCCATGTATGTTCCATTGATTAAGAATCCCATGATCTTTGATCAATTGGAACTATGATAGAATCCATGATTGAACTATGATTATGTTATGTGTGCACCTACTAACAGTTGTTAACGTGTAGAACTAAGTCATATGTGTGCTCTACAATTTTTCTTGTTAACTATGTTAGTAAGTACTAATGATGTAATCACTTAAGAATTTCACTAACAGTTGTTAACATGTAGAACTAAGTCATACGTATGAACAGTTGAATCATGCACAAGTATTGAATAAGAACAACCACAATGGATTACTACGTTTCATAATGTTTAGACAGTTGTTTAGTTACAGACAAACTATCTACTAAAATAATGACAACTACAGACCCAAAATATAGTTTACAAAATAAGGCTTCAAACATGACAATTAAACAATTAGGATTTAGTGTGTTTCTAATCCATCCTAGCATGTTTCTTCATCTTGTTCTATCTTAGAATGGTCTCCTTAGTTGTCTCTGAGAAAGTCTTAAACCTGATTACCTGAAACACGTGAAAAGTAACTGTCAACTACAGAAGTAGTTGGTGAGAACAATAGGTTTAACATAAGTAATCATGCATTTGTAAAATAAAGCATAGGTATATTAAAGTAATAATTGAATTACATGGATGGGTTGCAACCCAAACTAACATCAAGTATGAAAAATGAGTGTAAACAGTCCAATCACTGTTTGCACGAAAGCCAACATATATATCAAGTCCCAAACCACGTTTGGAGTTAGATAATACATCAGCAGTTTTGATAACCATAATGACACCAAACCTGCAGTTAGCTTTTAAAACAAATTTAAAAGCTAACTCCATTTTGGATAATGAACCAGTGTGTCCGCTTTCCCTTGTTGTGATCACCTAGTACTAACGCTAATGAAACTTGATGGGTTTATAAGTTTGTTTACAACGATGGACACCATGCTTTTGCACTTTGCTTTAAAAGTAGCGTGTTAATGCCTTATTTGGTAACATGATTTGAAAACCCTGTTTGAACACCATGAACTGAATCCTTTGTTTTGAACATCATCATGAAAACCATTTTTTGAATACCTTGTTTTGAATACCCTTGATTGAGTACATAAGATAGTGACCTTGTATAGTAACAAGGTTTATAACAAAAATTTATAGAATCCATTATTTAAAAGTTTTTATCATTTATAAAACCATTTGGGTAAATCTGATATAAAACAGTTCAAAAGGCCTTTATAAAACCTTTTTAGTAGACAGAGTTTGTTAAAGGATAAAACCTTTTATAAAACGTAACGCGTATTTTACGCGAATTTTAAATAAAAGAATTGTTAAACTCAATAAAATGATGAGTTTCAAAATTGTAATAATATAAAATAATTATTTTAATTATTTTTACTCTTCGTGCGTTGTCAGATCGTTAAACGCATACGTTTTTCGATCGTATTAATTATTTAAAGTCGTTTAATCATAATTATAAGTTCAACATTCGTATCATTATGGATCGTCACCCATAACTATACTCAATATCGCTTACGTATTACGATTCTTGTTGAATTAATTAATTGTCATAATATTCGTCTTAACACTACGCACTAACACTATCCTGTTACACCGAACGCATTATATATATAGGGCTCACTCTCGCTGCCCACCACTGTTTCGATATAACACGATACTGCCCTTGCCTAGTGCAATCATCTGTAAATAAATAATACATACTTGTTGTCAAATAATAAAGATTCTAACACACAAGCACATAACGAACACATGATTCACATTGACTAACTGAACATGGACACACACTGTTCTAACACTGTATACAACTATCATGACTAAATGTACAAATGTTACATGATAACTTTTCCTTCAATGCCTACAGTGATTCCGATTATGGATGTCACACCCCTGCGCCGCGTGCGGAATCCACGGCGCGGTGACGTATGATCAGTTGAATCATGCACAAGTATTGAATAAGAACAACCACAATGGATTACTAAGTTGCATAATGTTTAGACAATTGTTTAGTTACAGACAATCTATCTACCAAATGAAAGACAACTACAGACCCAAAATATAGTTACAAAATAAGACTCCAAACAAGACAATTAAACATTTAGGATTTAGTGTGTTTCTAATCCATCCTAGCATGTTTCTTCATCTTGTTCTATCTTAGAATGGTCTCCTTAGTTGTCCCTGAGATTGTCTTAAACCTGATTTCCTGAAACACGTGAAAAGTAACTGTCAACTACAGACGTAGTTGGTGAGAACAATAGGTTTAAACATTTGTAAACATGAGTTATGATATAAGACATAGGTAAGTTAAAGCATCATAAGATTCACACGGATGAGCTGCAACCCAAACTAACATCAAGTAAGAAAATGAGTGTAAACAGTCCAATCACTGTTCGCACGAAAGCCAATAATATCAAGTCCCAAACCACGTTTGGAGTTAGATAATACGTCAGCAGTTTTGATAACCATATGACACCAGACCTGCAGTTGGCTTTTAAAATAAATTTAAAAGCCAACTCCATCCTGGATAAGAAAACAATGACACCAGACCTACAGTTAGCTTTTAAAACAAATTTAAAAGCTAACTCCATCCTGGATAAGAAACAATGAGTCCGCTTTCCCTTGTTGTGATCACCCAGTACTAACGACAATGAAACTTGATGGGTTTATAAGTTTGTTTACAACAATGGACACCATGTTTATGAATCTTACTTTAACCGGATGTGTTAATGTCTTATTGAAAACCTGGATTTAACTCCACGAGTTGAATCCTTTGTTTATGTAACATGAAAATGAATCCCTTGATTTGATTACCATGATGTGAACCATATGATTTGAATACCATGAAATGAACCATTTGATTTGAATACCACAAAATGAACCACTTGATTTGAATACCACAAAATGAACCACTTGCTTTGAATACCATGATATAGTGACCTTGTGTAACAACAAGGTTTTTAACAAAAGAAAGAGTTTATGAAATCATTTATTTAAAAATGTTTATCCTTTAAAAGAACATTGGGGTAAAACTGTTATTAAACATTTCAAGAAAACATTATAAAATCCTTTTTAGTAATAAGGGTTTAATAGTGAATAATTCCTTTAAAACAGTTGACAATTTCCTTAAACAGTTGAAGAATCACTTGGATTCATAAGATAAACCTGTAATGTTTATGAATACACATAAACTGTGCAATGAAACAAGATTGAAATAGCGGTTTTGATCACGTGTTCCACCCCAAAACAGTTATAAAACAGTAAAAGAGGGGCTAAAGTTCTCACCTGTCTGCAGTAGACTCTGAACTAAACAGTTAGCAAGTAGCAAACAGGACTTCTAATTGTTTCCTATAACATTGTAATCATACATAAGATATAGGATTTATAATTGTATAACTTTGATTCATTGATTGAATTGTGTTCTCATGATTTGATTGTTGTGAAAACTTGAATGTTATGATTTGAATCTCTTGATTGATCATGGGTCCAAGAAACGAATGTGAAATGATCCTTGTGCATAAATCTTATGCATAAAATGATATTTGTTTATGAATTTGATAGCCATTGATTACCATTTGTTGTGAAAAGATGTTCAATTGATTTCAAGTCTTTGTGATTATGAATTGATCTCTCGATTATGTTAAGTTGTCACTTAACCTCTTCGTGATCAATTCACAAATATCATAAGTCGAGGCCAACACAATTGGGCCTTAAGCCCATAAACCATGAGGGCTTAACAAAGACCATGGGCCACTTAGGTCAACTATGGCCCAATTGAACGTGATATTGGGCCAACCAACTAGTTTATGGACCATGCAAATAGCCAAAGACAACATTGGACCAACTTAAAGCTCATAATGGACCGTAAACCACTATGGGGATCAAAAGGAATAGTATGGACCAAGTATAATTAAATTGGGCCAAGTATGGTGGAGTTGGGCCGAAAGACTAATGGGCTGCCACACTTGGCAGCGAACCCTTTGAGGTTTCAGCCCATGGTTCGGCATTTATAACTGAAGGGTTCGTCGATGATTGCCTCAGAAGGGTTCGCTTGATCATGATCCGCTAAAAGGCTCGGCTATAAACCAAGGGTTCGTGAAGGTTGGCCATGGAGTGGAGGGTTCGTTATCCCCTAAGGCTCGCAGCAGGTTCGTCCAAAGTGCAGGGTTCGTAGGCATGGTTCGGGAATGAGGGTTCGCTACGCATGCATGCAAGGTTCGCACAGGAGCTGGTTCGTTGAACATCCAGTGGTTCGGGGAAGTAGCTGGTTCGACAAGGGTTCGTGAGGAACTATAGGGTTCGGCTGATAGCCCAACGAACCAGGAAGGGTTCGGGGTCAAGAGGGTTCGCAGGTGTGTTGAACAAGCTTTGGCTGCTGGTACAACGAACCAGTAAGGTTCGTGAGACCTCTCACAGGGTTCGCCCGTCGAACCTGTAACCAGCCTCCATTCTTTCAAGCGTGATCCTTCGATCTATCCACATGTAGGCCATGATAACTTGCAGATCTCATCACGAAATGGTGTAAATACAATCGATTGTCTTTAGAACCGGCTAGAACTAAGTTTTTTAAACAACACACATAGAAAACCCTAATTTCCAGAAACTTCCTTGGATCATACCTCGTTTTTGGCTGGATGGATCTGCGATATTCTTGTACTTTCGTGTAGAGTTTGTCGAGGGCTTCGCGTGGACACCAAGAATGACGAAATCCGTCAAGCAACGAAGGAGTTACGCGCGTTTAATGCTCGGTTTTTCTAGAGAGAGGTTGGAGAACGAATTTGTAGAGAGAGAGAGGGTTTGGCTGCATTTAATGAAGAAAATGGTCTTCTTCAAGGCTTTTATAGCCCGGGTGGTATTCGGGTTCGTTTCGGTCGCTCGGTTCGCGTTTCCGGAACGTAACGCGTATTTTACGCGGTTTTAAAAATAAAAGAGTTGTTAAACTCATTAAAATGATGAGTTTCAAAATTGTAAAAGTATAAAATAATTAATTTAATTATTTTTACTCTTCGTGCGTTGTCAGATCGTTAAACATTCGAAATTACGTGTATACCCGCAATCGCGTACGTTTTCCGATCGTATTAATTATTTAAAGTCGTTTAATCGTAATTATAAGTTCAACATTCGTACTATTATGGATCGTCACCCATAACTATACTCAGTCTCGCTTACAGATTACGATCTTTGTTGAATTAATTAATTGTTATAATATTCGTCTCGACACTACGCACTAACACTAACCTGTTACACCGAACGCAGTATATATATAGGGCTCACTCTCGCTGCCCACCACTGTTTCGATATAACCAGTTACTGTTCTTGCCTAGTGAAATCGACTGTAAATAATAATACATACTTGTTTTCTGATTACTAAGATCCTGTAACACACAAGCACACATTTTGAACATACGAATCACATTGATGAACTGAACCATGAATAGACACTGTTCTAACACTGTTTACAACTACATGACTATATGCACAAATGTTACAGTCTCCCCTAGTTAAGGGAATTTCGTCCCGAAATTAACTAGCCGAAGATACTGTAAAAAGATGAGGGTACTTAAGCTTCATCTGGTCTTCACGTTCCCAGGTGAACTCAGCACCGCGTTTGCCCTCCCATCGCACTTTCACGATCGGGATACGGCTGCGTTTAAGTTTCTTGACCCCATGATCCATGATTTCAACTGGACGTTCTATGAATTGCATGTTGTTCTGAATCTGAATGTCTTCCAGTGGAATCTGAACATCATGATCTGCCAAGCATTTCTTAAGATTCGATACATGAAAGGTATCGTGAACATTGCTTAGCTCCACTAGAAGTTTGAGTTTGTAGGCTACGGGACCAATCCGTTCCAGGATCTCAAAAGGTCCAACGTACCTTGGTGCAAGTTTCCCTTTCTTCCCAAATCGGACAACGCCTTTCCAGGGAGAAACTTTAAGTAAAACTCGGTCACCGACTTGAAACTCAAGCGGTTTCCGACGACGATCAGCATAACTCTTCTGCCGATCTTGTGCGGCCTTAAGCCGTGACTGAATGATTGTGATTTTGTCTGATGTTTCCTGAATGAGTTCTGGTCCTACAACCTGTGAGTCACCAATCTCGGTCCAACAGACCGGTGATCGGCACTTTCTACCATATAAAGCTTCGAATGGTGCACATTGAATGCTCGCATGATAGCTATTGTTATATGAAAACTCAATGAGTGGTAGATGAGTGTCCCAACTTCCACCGAAGTCAATGACACAAGAACGAAGCATGTCTTCAAGTGTTTGGATAGTCCTTTCGCTTTGGCCGTCGGTTTGGGGATGATACGCCGTGCTAAGATTAACACGCGTTCCCAAAGCCTTTTGCAATGATTGCCAAAAGCGAGAAGTGAAACGACTATCACGATCAGATATGATTGATGTTGGAGTACCATGACGTGCAATGATTTCGTTGATGTACAGTGTGGATAACTTCTCCATCTTGTAATCCTCTCGGATAGGGAGAAAATGAGCAGATTTGGTGAGTCGATCAACGATCACCCAAATCGAATCGAAACCTCGCGGAGTTCTCGGCAACTTTGTTATGAAATCCATGGAAATTTGCTCCCATTTCCATTGAGGAATTTCAGGTTGCTGCAGAAGTCCCGAAGGCTTTTGATGTTCTGCTTTGACTTTTGAACATGTAAGACATTTTCCCACATACAGTGCTATGTCTTTCTTCATTCCAGGCCACCAATAAGATGTCCTCAAGTCCTGATACATCTTGTCGGCTCCAGGATGAACTGAGTATCGCGACTTATGTGCCTCATCACAGATGAGTGTGCGCAATTCTTCAGACTTTGGAATCCAAATGCGGCCGTTGAGATATAACACCCCATCAGCTCGAGGTTCTAGTTTCTTCTAAATACCACAATCCAAGTCTGTCTTGAGTTGATTGTTTGTTACTACTTGTTGTTGTGCAATACGAATCAAGTCTTTCAAGTTTGGCTGTGTGTTGATCTCCATGGCTCTTACACGAATTGGTTTGACTGGTTCCTTGCGACTAAGAGCATCCGCCACCACATTGGCTTTACCCGGATGGTAACGAATCTCACAGTCGTAATCAGTTAGAAGCTCAACCCAACGTCGTTGTCTCATGTTGAGTTCTTTCTGATTGAGAATGTGTTGCAGGCTCTTGTGGTCTGTATAGATGACACATTTAGTACCGTACAGGTAGTGTCTCCAAATCTTCAATGCAAATACCACAGCCCCTAACTCAAGATCATGAGTAGTATAATTCTTCTCATGAACCTTAAGTTGTCTTGAAGCATACGCAATGACCTTGTCCCGTTGCATAAGTACACAACCGAGACCAAGGTTTGAAGCATCACAGTAGACAATGAAATCATCACTGCCTTCTGGAAGACTAAGGATAGGGGAATTACATAACTTCTGTTTAAGAAGTTGAAATGCATCTTCCTGTTTCTGTCCCCATATAAACGCTTGACTTTTCTGAGTTAATGTGGTAAGTGGCAAGGCTATCTTGGAGAAGTTTGCAATGAATCTCCTGTAATAACCCGCCAGACCCAGAAACGAACGAATCTCTGTTGGAGTAGATGGGGTAGTCCAGTTCTTAATCGCCTCAATCTTCGCCGGATCTACATGTATCCCATCCTTGTTTATGACATGTCCTAAGAAGTGAACCTCCTTTAGCCAAAACTCACATTTTGAGAATTTAGCATATAGTCGTTCAGTTCTTAGTAACTCTAAGACTTTCCTCAAATGGTCCTCGTGTTCTTGTTCTGACTTGGAATAAATCAGTATATCATCAATGAAGACAATAACAAACTGATCCAAGTATGGCCTGCAGACTCAATTCATCAAGTCCATGAACACTGTGGGTGCATTGGTCAGCCCAAATGGCATAACCACAAACTCATAGTGTCCATACCGAGTCCTAAATGCAGTCTTTGGTATATCCTCATCATTTACTCTCAACTGATGATACCCAGATCGTAAATCAATCTTAGAAAAGCAAGTTGCTCCCTGTAATTGATCAAACAGATCATCGATCCTGGGCAGAGGATATCTATTCTTGATTGTCAACTTGTTCAACTCACGATAATCGATACACATACGAAATGAACCGTCTTTCTTTTTGACAAAGAGAACCGGAGCTCCCCATGGAGAGAAACTCGGTCTTATGAAACCTTTGTCTAAAAGTTCCTGAAGCTGACTAGACAGTTCCTGCATCTCAGATGGTGCTAATCGATACGGTGATTTCGCCACTGGGTTTGCTCCAGGGACGAGATCAATTCTAAACTCCACTTGTCGGACTGGTGGTAGTCCAGGCAAATCTTCTGGAAATACATCTGGATAATCTTTGATGACCGGTACATCTCCAACTGCTTTCTTGTCAGGTTTCTTTTCCACCACGTGAGCTAAGAATGCATAATATTTCTTCTTCAGATACTTCCTCGCCTTGATGCACGATACAATCTTCAAACCGCGGCAGGGTTTCTCACCATAGACTATCATCGTTTCGCCAGACGGTAGGGGAATCCGAATGAGTTTCTCCGAGCATACGATTTCAGCATTATTCTTAGATAACCAATCCATTCCTACCACTACTTCGAAGCTTCCGAGAGTCATAGGGATGAGATCGATGGAAAAGAGATGGTCATTTAATCTTAGCTCACAAGCATGAATTATGGAATCTACCACTATGGTCTTACCATTCGCTACTTCTACAGTATAGGGAGCAGTAAGTGTGGATAGTTGCATATTAAGCAAAGAAGCAGTATGAGCAGAGATAAAACTTTTATCGGCCCCAGTATCAAATATGATAGGAACATAATGATCATTGATAAGAAATGTACCCGTGATGACTGCCGGCTCTTCACGTGCTTCAGCAGTTCCAATCACGAAAGCACGAGCAGCAGCAGTATTGTTGTTGAGTTTTGGACACTGATTTCTGAAGTGTCCCTCTGCCCCACAATTATAGCAAGCTCTTCCACCTGTAGTAGCAGTGGTGGTGGTAGCAGTTGTGGCAGCAGCAAGATGTGCAGATCGGCATGTAGCTGCCAAGTGTCCCATACGCCCACACTTGAGACACTTTCTGCATGCAATAGTGGGTAGATGATGGTATTGGCATTTGGTGCAGAGTGGCAATGGACCAGTATAAGGCTTTCTGACTGTGGAAGATTGTGGCATAGCAGTAATGGGTGTGGCATGAGTTGGAGTAACTGCAGTCAGGGCTGCAAAGTTCTTGATTGTCTTTTGCTTTTTCCTCTTTTGATGATGCTGTTCAGGCTTTTTGCCTTCATCAGTCTGTGCTCTTTTGAATCCCTTTCGGGTGAGCACCCCAGATTTCACATATTCTTCAGTGAGTGAAGCACCAAGTTGAATTGCTGCTTCCAAAGTAGTGGGGTTGTTCCCCATGACAGTTCCTCTGACCACCAAAGGCAACCCTTCAATGTATTTCTCTATCCTGCGGGGTAGAGGAGTAACCAAGTGAGGTACGAGGATACACAACTCATGGAACCGAGTTGTATACTTCGCGTTTTCACCACTATCCTGCACCAGATTCCACATCTCCACCTCCAGTTTCTTCAGTTCATGACGTGGACAAAACTTTTCCACAAGTAAGTTCTTGAATCCGTCCCATGGTAAAGCTAGAGCAACTTCACGTCCTCTGGTGTTCTTCTCAGAATTCCACCAGGTGAGCGCGCCTTTGTGAAAAGCGCTTGAGGCCATCTTGACCTTCAGATTCTCAGGACATCCAGTGAAGTCGAGAATGTCTTCAATGCTTTCCAGCCATTGCAGTAGGCCGGTAGCTCCCTCGGTACCAGAGTACTTAGGAGGTTTAGCATCGTTGAACTGCTTGAATGTGAAGTTAGCAGTTCCAGAGTGATTGGTGTTGGAGTTGTTTGCTGAGTCACTGGTACTCCCCCGAAGATTCTGGGTGATATCAGTGACCATGCCCAGAATGACATCCCTCATATGTATAGCGATGGCTCGGGCAATCTTGTTAATCTCATCATCGTTACCACTTGTCGAACCCCCAGCATTTGGGTCACGTCGAGGAGGCATTCTACGAATAGAAGCCACAAGTGGGTCAGTGATGAGGAAGGATACAATTGAATTTTCATGATAAGGTCAGTAATATATCCATACTACTAGTATTATCATTCAATTGTAATATGATCCAGTACACGTATAAGTTATCAACTTATTTGCATACTTATCATGTGAATATGTACGATGTTCCATGATCTCTCCACCAAATCTACACACTGACACTTTCCCGATATACCGAAAATAGCTTATATATAGGGCTCACTCTCGCTGCCCACCACCGTTTCGATATACCACGATCATGCCCTTGCTAGCATTTGGCAACACGTTTGTACTGATTTCCAAGTGTGTTCCATTGATTAAGAATCTCATGATCTTTGATCAACTTGAACTATGATTGATTCCATGATTGAACTATGATTATGTTATGCGTGCACCTACTAACAGTTGTTAACATGTAGAACTAAGTCATACGTGTGTTCTACACTTTCCTGTTAACCTATGTCAGTAAGTACTAATGATGTAATCACTTAAGAATTTCACTTAAGGTTTACATTGAAGGAATGTTCACAACTTGAGTGATTCACCATAATGTCTGGTTCATCCAAGTTTGAATTCCACCATGATTTGATTCACCAATGATTGTATCCCAAATGTTTGTATCCCATGTGTTTGACTAACGTTCAATGATTCCAGTTGATCCCGAATCCTTACTTCAGATACGAACGCCGGATTCCCCCTGACCTATCAAGATAAGCTTATATATAGGGTAAGCTCTCACCGACCCACCACTTACCTCAACACGTCAGCGTTAATCCGCCATTTGCATTTGGAGCTAAGATTCCAACTCTTGATTGATTATGATTGATTCATGATTTCCTCTTGTTCTGTGAATATGATTACGTAAACCATGGTTCTTAATTTACTAGAAATTAAAACCTTAGGTTTCTGTATATGTGTCCTAGGTTGATTTAACCTAGGTTCCCAATACCTACAGTATTGAGTATAATGATCTCTTGTGAGAACTTCAACTAAAGAATACTGTTACACAGATTCTAAGTTATAAAGTTCCTATGATAATGAACACCTGATAATGATAACAATGATAACAATGACAAGGATTTCAAATCAAGATTCTAAATTAATAGATCTTGACCTTTGAATTCCTATAGTGAATATGACAAGGATTTCAAATCAAGAATCTAAATTAATAGATCTTGACCTTTGAATTCCTATAGTGAATATGACAAGGATTTCAAATCAAGAATCTAAATTAATAGATCTTGACCTTTGAATTCCTATACTGAATGTGACAAGGACTTTAGATCAAAGATAACAATCTTTGCCTCTAAATCCCATAATGAATATGACAAGGACTTTAGATCAAAGATAACAATCTTTGCCTCTAAATCCCATAATGAATATGACAAGGACTTTAGATCAAAGATAACAATCTTTGCCTCTAAATCCCATAATGAATATGACAAGAAATTTATATCAAAGATACTGAAACTACAGATCTTTGCCTCTGAATTTCTATAATGATCTCTGTGTGAGAATTTCAGATCAAGGATACTAAGAATACAGATCCTTGCCTCTGAAATCCTTAATGCATATGTGTGAGAATTTAATTCGGTTTCTAAAATTATAGAATTCCGATTCAAATTCCTTGACTCGATATCTAATCTTAGTAAAATGTCCTAAGATCTTTCAAGCTTAATGTAGACTTAATGCTTACTTAAGTTACTTAGATCCTAAGTATCCTCAAGCCTATAGCACTTAGTCCTATTGAGTAGCTTACGTTATAGTCTAGGTCATTAAACATTGGGTTTTTCCTAGTTCTCTACAACCTTGGCTCTGATACCAACCTGTCACACCCCTGCGCCGCGTGCGGAATCAACGGCACGGTGACGTATGATCAGTTGAATCATGCACAAGTATTGAATAAGAACAACCACAATGGATTACTAAGTTGCATAATGTTTAGACAATTGTTTAGTTACAGACAATCTATCTACCAAACGAAAGACAACTACAGACCCAAAATATAGTTACAAAATAAGACTCCAAACAAGACAATTAAACATTTAGGATTTAGTGTGTTTCTAATCCATCCTAGCATGTTTCTTCATCTTGTTCTATCTTAGAATGGTCTCCTTAGTTGTCCCTGAGATTGTCTTAAACCTGATTTCCTGAAACACGTGAAAAGTAACTGTCAACTACAGACGTAGTTGGTGAGAACAATAGGTTTAAACATTTGTAAACATGAGTTATGATATAAGACATAGGTAAGTTAAAGCATCATAAGATTCACACGGATGAGCTGCAACCCAAACTAACATCAAGTAAGAAAATGAGTGTAAACAGTCCAATCACTGTTCGCACGAAAGCCAA
Organism: Mikania micrantha; assembly: GCA_009363875.1. Classification (NCBI taxonomy): domain Eukaryota; kingdom Viridiplantae; phylum Streptophyta; class Magnoliopsida; order Asterales; family Asteraceae; genus Mikania; species Mikania micrantha. Next base: position 52,609,970 of record CM018692.1, read on the forward strand.
TAATATCAAGTCCCAAACCACGTTTGGAGTTAGATAATACGTCAGCAGTTTTGATAACCATATGACACCAGACCTGCAGTTGGCTTTTAAAATAAATTTAAAAGCCAACTCCATCCTGGATAAGAAAACAATGACACCAGACCTACAGTTAGCTTTTAAAACAAATTTAAAAGCTAACTCCATCCTGGATAAGAAACAATGAGTCCGCTTTCCCTTGTTGTGATCACCCAGTACTAACGACAATGAAACTTGATGGGTTTATAAGTTTGTTTACAACAATGGACACCATGTTTATGAATCTTACTTTAACCGGATGTGTTAATGTCTTATTGAAAACCTGGATTTAACTCCACGAGTTGAATCCTTTGTTTATGTAACATGAAAATGAATCCCTTGATTTGATTACCATGATGTGAACCATATGATTTGAATACCATGAAATGAACCATTTGATTTGAATACCACAAAATGAACCACTTGATTTGAATACCACAAAATGAACCACTTGCTTTGAATACCATGATATAGTGACCTTGTGTAACAACAAGGTTTTTAACAAAAGAAAGAGTTTATGAAATCATTTATTTAAAAATGTTTATCCTTTAAAAGAACATTTGGGTAAAACTGTTATAAAACATTTCAAGAAAACATTATAAAATCCTTTTTAGTAATAAGGGTTTAATAGTGAATAATTCCTTTAAAACAGTTGACAATTTCCTTAAACAGTTAAAGAATCACTTGGATTCATAAGATAAACCTGTAATGTTTATGAATACACATAAACTGTGCAATGAAACAAGATTGAAATAGCGGTTTTGATCACGTGTTCCACCCCAAAACAGTTATAAAACAGTAAAAGAGGGGCTAAAGTTCTCACCTGTCTGCAGTAGATCTGAACTAAACAGTTAGCAAGTAGCAAACAGGACTTCTAATTGTTTCCTATAACATTGTAATCATACATAAGATATAGGATTTATAATTGTATAACTTTGATTCATTGATTGAATTGTGTTCTCATGATTTGATTGTTGTGAAAACTTGAATGTTATGATTTGAATCTCTTGATTGATCATGGGTCCAAGAAACGAATGTGAAATGATCCTTGTGCATAAATCTTATGCATAAAATGATATTTGTTTATGAATTTGATAGCCATTGATTACCATTTGTTGTGAAAAGATGTTCAATTGATTTCAAGTCTTTGTGATTATGAATTGATCTCTCGATTATGTTAAGTTGTCACTTAACCTCTTCGTGATCAATTCACAAATATCATAAGTCGAGGCCAACACAATTGGGCCTTAAGCCCATAAACCATTAGGGCTTAACAAAGACCATGGGCCACTTAGGTCAACTATGGCCCAATTGAACGTGATATTGGGCCAACCAACTAGTTTATGGACCATGCAAATAGCCAAAGACAACATTGGACCAACTTAAAGCTCATAATGGACCGTAAACCACTATGGGGATCAAAAGGAATAGTATGGACCAAGTATAATTAAATTGGGCCAAGTATGGTGGAGTTGGGCCGAAAGACTAATGGGCTGCCACACTTGGCAGCGAACCCTTTGAGGTTTCAGCCCATGGTTCGGCATTTATAACTGAAGGGTTCGTCGATGATTGCCTCAGAAGGGTTCGCTTGATCATGATCCGCTAAAAGGCTCGGCTATAAACCAAGGGTTCGTGAAGGTTGGCCATGGAGTGGAGGGTTCGTTATCCCCCTAAGGCTCGCAGCAGGTTCGTCCAAAGTGCAGGGTTCGTAGGCATGGTTCGGGAATGAGGGTTCGCTACGCATGCATGCAAGGTTCGCACAGGAGCTGGTTCGTTGAACATCCAGTGGTTCGGGGAAGTAGCTGGTTCGACAAGGGTTCGTGAGGAACTATAGGGTTCGGCTGATAGCCCAACGAACCAGGAAGGGTTCGGGGTCAAGAGGGTTCGCAGGTGTGTTGAACAAGCTTTGGCTGCTGGTACAACGAACCAGTAAGGTTCGTGAGACCTCTCACAGGGTTCGCCCGTCGAACCTGTAACCAGCCTCCATTCTTTCAAGTGTGATCCTTCGATCTATCCACATGTAGGCCATGATAACTTGCAGATCTCATCACGAAATGGTGTAAATACAATCGATTGTCTTTAGAACCGGCTAGAACTAAGTTTTTTAAACAACACACATAGAAAACCCTAATTTCCAGAAACTTCCTTGGATCATACCTCGTTTTTGGCTGGATGGATCTGCGATATTCTTGTACTTTCGTGTAGAGTTTGTCGAGGGCTTCGCGTGGACACCAAGAATGACGAAATCCGTCGAGCAACGAAGGAGTTACGCGCGTTTAATGCTCGGTTTTTCTAGAGAGAGGTTGGAGAACGAATTTGGTAGAGAGAGAGAGGGTTTGGCTGCATTTAATGAAGAAAATGGTCTTCTTCAAGGCTTTTATAGCCCGGGTGGTATTCGGGTTCGTTTCGGTCGCTCGGTTCGCGTTTCCGGAACGTAACGCGTATTTTACGCGGTTTTAAAAATAAAAGAGTTGTTAAACTCATTAAAATGATGAGTTTCAAAATTGTAAAAGTATAAAATAATTAATTTAATTATTTTTACTCTTCGTGCGTTGTCAGATCGTTAAACATTCGAAATTACGTGTATACCCGCAATCGCGTACGTTTTCCGATCGTATTAATTATTTAAAGTCGTTTAATCGTAATTATAAGTTCAACATTCGTACTATTATGGATCGTCACCCATAACTATACTCAGTCTCGCTTACAGATTACGATCTTTGTTGAATTAATTAATTGTTATAATATTCGTCTCGACACTACGCACTAACACTAACCTGTTACACCGAACGCAGTATATATATAGGGCTCACTCTCGCTGCCCACCACTGTTTCGATATAACCAGTTACTGTTCCTGCCTAGTGAAATCGACTGTAAATAATAATACATACTTGTTTTCTGATTACTAAGATCCTGTAACACACAAGCACACATTTTGAACATACGAATCACATTGATGAACTGAACCATGAATAGACACTGTTCTAACACTGTTTACAACTACATGACTATATGCACAAATGTTACAATGGAGGATGTAAGGCAGATGCGAAATCCACAACTGGTGATGCACAATTCTTGGGGGAACGATTAGTTTCTTGGCAGTGTAAAAAGCAAACATCTGTGGCTACTTCAATTTGTGAGGCTGAGTACGTAGCTGCTGCCAGTTATTGTTCACAAGTATTGTGGATACAGCAACAGATGAGAGACTATCGTTTGAATTATCTTACAACCCTAATTCATGTGGATAATGAGGCTACTACTACTATAACAAAGAATCCTGTGTATCATTCACATTCTAAACAAATTCACATTAGGTTTCATTTCATACGCGATTGCTATGAAATGAAACTTATTGATGTGGTGAAGATACATACAAATGAGCAACGAGCAGACCTTCTCACCAAGGCTTTTGATAAAAAAAACGTTTTGAGTATTTACTCAAATTAAATGGCATTCGAGTCATGGGTGAGGTCATTTCAAATCAACTTCCTTCATAATCAATTTTTATTCAATTAACATCATATATTTTAATTGTTTTTGTTTATTTTGTGTTTTAGTTTTTAAGGGGAGAAAATTTTGAAAAACTCAAAAACATTTGAAAAATCAAAAACACAAAAACATTAAAAAAATTAAAATTCGAAAATTGATTCGACCAAATGAGAAATGATATTACATTGTAGCAATCGAAAGCACATCTGTATCATACTAGAACTTAAACATAAAGAGCATTTACAATTATTTAGTATGATATGTTGGTAGGTTTATAACTTAATTGAGATAACATTTAACAAAATTTTGATTATGCTTTATGAGAAACAGATGCTTAGAATACAGTGCTTAGCTTTGTCCTGAATGAGTGATGATCAATCTTACAAAATGTTTCTTGAACAAAATTTAAGTTACTAGATTAGATCATGTGTTTATTTTTAAAAGAAATTCTAAATTTGTTTTTCTTTTGTTTTAGTTTAAAGCTGAAACATTCTTTGCGTATACTTACGTATCGACCTGATTGTTATAGCTTTAAACAATTCAAATTTGTTTTCTTAGTTTTGATTAAGATTTTGACAATCTCTGCGTATATGAGAATATCGATCTGATTGTTAAAAGTTTAATCTTAAATTATTGTTTCGTTCATTTTCTGGATCATCTGAGCATACGAAAGTATCAACCTTGATTCCAAGATTTTGAACAAATTCAATTTGTTTTACATTTTGTTGTTTTCAAAAAGATATTCTGTTTTGTTTTTGCATGATCAAGCTAGCTAAAATTGAAGTAAATTGTTTTAAGGACATTATTGTTTGTTTAATTATTCACAAAACGAGGATGTGTTCAAGTAAATGGTGAACATAAAGTATTTGATGGTTTTGTTTTCATTTGATATCATAACTAAGTAATTAAATTTAAAGAGGTTTTATATACTGACAATCATCTTTGGATTGTAATTTGCTGATAAATATATTCATTAATTCAATCAGGATCTCATGTCTGGATCTTTCTCAAACAAAAATATGTGATTGTTTTAGTTAGTTTTATATTTCATAATTAGGTTCATAACATTTGTAATGTGTTTGTTCTGAAATTTGAAAAAATACAAAAAGATTTTTGGTTTTCATCTGATGTTAAATCAATAATTTTTGATTATTTGTTTTTACTCTGAAATATTAAACATTGGTTTGTTTGAAATTTTTTAAATAACATTGAATTTCATAAGGTTTGCTTGGAGGTTTGCCTAATAGGTTTGTGAGTGGGTTCGTCCAACAAGGTTTGTCCAATAGATTTTTGGACAGGTTCGTCCAACAGGTTTTGTTGAAGGTTCGTCAGAGAGGTTTGGTAAAAGGTTCGGTCATCAGGTTTGGTCAAAGGTTCGTCCAACAGGTTTGGTCAAAGGTTCGTCAATAAGGTTTGTTCACAGGTTCGTATAAAAAGAGGTTCGTGTATGACCTTCATCACTTTCATCAGAACACCTTCACGAACCTTCATACTTGAGATTTGATTTTTTCGATTATGTATCTTTGAGTCTATTTGTCATATACCATTAGCTTCGGATTTGTTTTGTGATTCTAAATAGGTAAAGAGATTGGAGTTTGACCGGCTAAATTAGGAGATTTTTTTATTTTTAGATCTAGTTAAGTCGAACCTGTTCTTTTGGTTTAAAATCTGTTTACATCTAAATTTGATGGAAATTGCTTTCATTAATGTTGTTCATCTGTGAATTACGAACCTTTGGGTATAAGTTTTTTGATCTAATTCATAGATTTGAAATTTTGATTTTAAACTGAATAGGTTCGTGTAAATGAACACAGGTTCGATGATGTGATAAGGTTCGGGCCAAACCTCTTCACATTATTGAACCGAACCTCGGTTCGTTTGACCATTAGGTTCGTTGTATGTCCAAGGTTCGTTTAGTTTTAGGTTCGTTAGTTTAAACAGGTTCGTCTTGTAATGAGGTTCGGCACAGGGATGGTTCGCTGGTTTCTATACTTAGGAATTTTTTATTTTTTTTTTACTTTTTACTTTTGATTTTTGATTTTTTTAATTGTTGTTTGTTTTGATTGTAGAAATGGCAACTCTCACCTTTGGAGATAAACACAACCTCTGTGCTTATTTGGATCCTACGACAAAGAATGGCAAGGAGTTTCGTCCGATGATCGAATTTTTGAGACGTTCGAGGATTTACTATGCTATCTCCAACTCGTGTCACATCTACAGATCACATATTCAGAGTTTCTGGGAGTCAGTGAGGTTGATTACTGTTGATGATACATATGTGATTGAGGCTAATGTGCTTGGACAAGCCACTAGAGTGACTGAAGCAGATATTAGGAGGGTATTACAGTTTGGAGGTGAACCTGCAGGAATGACTCTTATTCCTGAGAGGTTCATTAAAGGGTGTTTTATGAGGATTAGATACTTCGGTGTTTACAGTGAGTACTAGATCAAGAAAGGCTAGTTACCGTTGCAATACAAATTCCTAGCACATGTTCTTTTTCACTGTTTGAGCATGAGGAAGGGTACTTTTGATGAGTTGAGAGATCTAATGAGGTCAGCCATGGTAGCATTGATACTAAACAAGCCATTAAACTTCTCAGCAATGATATTTAGATATTTATCAGACAACATAACCAAGGCTAAAGACATATTTTATATGTATCCAAGGTTTATTCAGATGCTGATTGATGAAAGATTTCCTGAACAAAACTTGCCAAGGATTGCTTCTGATCTTCTCAAGCTAAAGCACATGACTGATTCTAGTCTTGGTCAAGTCAAGATTTATCAGAAAAGTACTGATAAGATATTGATAAAAGACTTGGTGGGACACTGTGCTAGAGCCAATTACATTACTCCTCTGAATGATGCCTGAAGACATGATGATTCTAATTCAGAGAATGAACAGTTGAGTGATGATGATGTTCAACAAACGCCACCTCCTCCTCAGGATCCACATGTTAGACAATCTCAAGCTCAATCTTCTCAAACACATCAGCAAACGCAGGATCCAGTTCAAGAGACTCCAAATGTAACTCCTACTACACTAGTTCCTCTTCAAGTGATATATCAGGGTCAACAGGATGCTCAAAGACAAGAAGATGTTGCTACTTCTTCTTCACATGTTGATACTGAAGATGTTGGAGCTGAAGCTGACGAAGAATCCACTGAGTCAGAGATGGAGACAGTTCAGGTTGGAAACAGGATGGTTAGAAGATTGAAGAAAAGGCCAGCACAACAACTGAATGAAAAAGAAAGAGAAGAGGTGAATGATCCTAACTTTACAGTTGATGAGCTTGAGTTATTAAGGCCAAAGAAGAAGAAGCGAATGGCCAAGGTCCCTAAGAAGAAGAAGACAAGGACTCCCAGGATTATTGTATCTTCTCTTGTGGCTGTTTCTTCCACACATGCTTCTAATCCTGTTTGTGTACCTATTTCAGTTGCTTCTACTGTTCAAGAAGATGTTTCTACTTCTCTAGTTCATATGCATTCAGATCCTTTCACGCCTAATCCTGATTTTGTAAATGTTGCAACATTCATGCCTTCGTTTATGGATGCTACAACAATTACTACATCATTTCAAGCAGCTTCTACTTCTAGAGTTGATTCTCTATTTGCTGGATTAGAAGACTTGGACTTAAACTTTTCATTAGACTATGATGATACTGAGCTGAGACAGAGAATTTCTATATTGTCATAAGAGTTTGACAAGTATAGGAAGCAAAAGGAGAAAGCTGAAACTGAACAACCATCTTCTTCAAGTCAAAGTGATATGGATGTGATGAAAGGTCATATTGTTCAACTTCAAATGAGGAGAGAAGAAGACGTGCTGGAAAAGAAGTTGATGAATGAAAGAATTACTTCTATGGAGTTATTGACTGAGAAGCAGAATGATGAGATTGTTGAATTAAAGAAACAGAATCAAGTGCTGAAGCAAAAGATTAAAGATATTCAAGTCAAAGATACTCAAGCTGAAGCTACTGATGCTAGTGCTGATCCAGTTTATGTTAACATTGATGATGAGGAAGAAGAAAAGGTAGATTATGAAGACTCAGATGTTGATGAACATCCAAGCTTTAACACTTATCATGATGATGATGAATAGGATGATGCTGATTTGACAGGTGTTGGAAATTCAAGTGGTTTGAATTCCATAACTGGTGCTATAGTGATTTACAAGTCTTTTGGGATTTCTTTTGGTGTTAATCCTATTTTATCTGTTCCTTCTGATAAGGCTAAGGATATTGAAGATGTAGATATTGAAGATTTGACAGATTTGGAATATCCAAAGCAAGTGTTTGATAGTTCATTGCCTACTTTTGTAGAGTTATTCAGACAAAATGCTGATGTGTAGTTACAAAGAATGTTTGGTGATGAGAATGAAGATAGAAAATTGGAGGAAGGAGAGATTGATGGTGGTTATTCAAAGAAAGAGTTAGTTGAGCTGTTGGGAGTAAAAGTAAATGATTTGCAGAATGCAAATGACTCTGGAAAGATGGTGATTGGAGAATCAGATCAGTCAATTGATTTTGAACAAGATGATCATGTTGATGAGAATTTGTATAACTTCCAAACTTTGAAGAAGATCTTTGATATTGAAGTCCAGAAAAGAGTTTCAAAAACAATAGTTGATCCTATGAAGGAAAAGACTTATATGGATATGTGGAGAGAAAGTTGTCACACCCCGAGCCGGCGGGCTGGATCGACTTTCCCGTCGGGCGGAAAGTTCCCGGGGCGCGATATCGTTTGATAATCGAAATGATCAGATTGTTTACATAACACATGATAAATAAATGAGAAATGCTAACACGACAATAATGTAGAATTACAAGATTAAATTACAATGTATCATTCATAATTTAATCAAGTAAATCTATCCAAAAGAATCAATGAGTTTATATCTTGTATATGTACAAGATATACAAAATATGATTCAATGTTTGTCATATCAAAAGTATGCAACACAAAATGAAGCTAGGTCTTCTAAAAGTCCACTAGCTTAGCCTTGACATATGAGTGACTACACCTGTTCGTCACCTGAGAAAAACATGCATTTAAACAAAGTCAACACTAGGTTGGTGAGTTCATAAGTGTGTTAATTGAAAACCTTGATTCATTCATATGCACTATCACAATGTATGTTCTGTTACTTATATGTTGTTTGTTTCACCTGTTCACCCAAATGGCTTCTCAACAGTCATAATTACAAGCAATATATCACCCTAGTAGTGATGCTTATATATAGGGCATATGTAAGGGAACCAAGCCCTAGCCAACATCCCACCACATCACTACTAGAACTCCACACTACTTGCAATACAACTATTGATTTCCATCTCAATTCCCACTTGTTCATCTCATCGTTGATAACCTGTGATATCATGTGTTGAATAATATAATAAAGAGTTGTTGTCATCAAACCGAAGTATAGATAACACTTATATGTATTAAGGATATTAGATTTATTTAATCTATTCCTTGTATTATTCTGTTGCGTGTGGGGTTAACTATTGATACACTTTTAATCAATAAAAGTGTTAATTAACCACTTGTAATGTATTCTCAATGCAACGTATAGAGCCTAAAAGGAATCCATTGTGATCCTCACGCAATCAGATTACAATGCATCCGATTTACCTCTATCCCGCCGTGTGTTCTCAATGTAGTTAACAAAGTTGAATAAGAACTTGTCTTATTACTTTATGTCAAAATATGTGAGAATGATATTGTTATCATGAAGATACGTTATCATGATTGTCATTCTAAATGATCCATATGTTCACCACGTTGCCATTAAGCCGTGGTAAGAACTAGTCTTGCCACTTAATCCGCTCAGGTGGTGGATGATAAATGCCCTATACTATCGCATAGTATGTTTGAAGTTGTCAACTAAGCGTTATAAGTACTTGACTTATCACACTTAGTTAATTTTAATGTTGAATGGTAATAAGAATATGTATTATCTTCTAATCATTCATGTGTTTTGTAGTGTCATCATGTTTCTCTGTAATTGTCCTCAATGTTTGTTTATGTATGAATTTTCCCAATGTTTGTTCATGTAAGAATAACTAAGTGTTGTAAGATAAAATCTTACAACTATGTTATTCTAATGTATTGATGAATTAAGAAGATATATAATCATGTTCATCTGATTTTCCCTGTCATATCATGAATCATACAAGCATGCATACAATGATAAGCGATAATAAGCATTTTAATATTATCTAAAATCAAAGTATAAGTAATATGTGAAACATTAAAACTCTTAAACAAATAAAAGTAAGCATGTTTCTCAGCCCCAAGAGTTTAAAATCAGTTAAGATTAAAGAAAAGGGGGCATATGAACTCACCTTGTTATTGAAGTGGTTGACTTAACTTAAACGAGGAATACATGCGCTCTTGATTGTACTTGAGTTTGTTTTCACGATCCTGTAATGATTTCACGTTGTTGTAGCTTATAAGTATAAGTTATATGATTTCGTGTGTGGGTGTTTGTGTTAACCTTAAAGTTGGTTAACACTCGCGAGTATTGGTCATTGTTCGGCCCCTTATGCTTGTTATGGGTTTTAATATCATTTAACCTTTATATGTGATAATTGAATTCCAATCTATTGTTGTGCTACTTTTGAAATACACGAATTACTAATTTTGTCCATACCCATTTCATATGATTCTTGATTGTTTAAGTGCGATTATTTAAAACCTACTTATGTGGACCGAACAATCCCATTGGGCCGAGTTGTATATGGATCGCATGCCTTGGGTTATGACCGTTAACCTACGTTGGGGCCAAATAGTCATGTGGGCCTCTTAAAAGTTTATTACCCAATTAAATGGGCCGAGTATGTGTGAGGTGTGAGCCCAACAATTAGAGTGGGCCGATTGGGTCTCATAGACAACCAATATGATGTTGGGCCTAATAAGTGGGCTGAATAGAGGGGTTTGGGCCAACTCAATAGGCCTTGGGCCGCATTGACTATCATGGGCCGAATATAGGAACTGTAAGTGAGTGAGTGGGCTGAATCAAGGGTTGTTTGGGCTGTATATTGCTTCGGCTGGATGAGATAGTTTTGGGCTCCGATTCAGCAACCTATTAGGTTTATTTCACTAGAGGTTCGGTGGTGGTGCTAAGCCAAAGCAATGGAATCAGATGGTGCGTGGGATCAACGAACCTAGCTTCCATCCACACTAAGGTTTGGTGAATTGAAATGGCCTAAGGTTCGGTGCTCCAATGGATGGGGTCGGCCGAAGGTTCAGCTGATGTTTGCTAGGAGGGTTCGGCCATAGTGGTTGCCGTGAAGGTTCGTTCAGGTTGAGATCTTGTTGACTAGGGCTTGCAAGGAAGGTTCGTGCATGGTTCGGTGGTGTAAGGTTCGTCTGAATGATATGCATGTAAGGTTCGGCTTTATTACAATTTCAGTGAAGAAAGGTTCATCTCATGTGGGTTCGGTAATCCTAAAGGTTCGTGTCCAATTAGGTTCGCCTCTTGCTAGTTCGGTGATCCAGAGTTCGTGACAGCCACAGGTTCGGGATGATGAAGGTTTGGCTCCCTTGAGTTCGGCTGTCTTCCTTCCACGAACCTGTACTTTCATCGTCATTCTCTCCGGTCATCACTAGTACCAAATCGATGTTCATGTTGCTGTTATGTTAAAAAGGTTTCTCATGGTCATGTGGGTCGACGTGAACAGTGGCTAGCCGGTTACTTGTGTGTGTGAAAGAACAAAGGCATGAAAACCCTATTTTCAGTGATTTTCCTTGAATCATACCTCGTTTATGGCCGGATAAAACTCCAGATCGGTTGTACTTCCTTGTAGAGGAGATCGAGGGCTACACGTGGACACCAAGAACGCCCGATTTCGTTCACAAACGAGTGAGATATCCCGATTTGAAGAGCGGTTCTTCTAAAGAGAGGATAGGTTCGTGGATTTGCTCTTAGAGAGAGAGAGAGCTACCATAAATGAGGAAAAACACCCTCATTTAGTGTTTATATACCCTCGGGGTATTCAGGTTCGTTTCGGTTGCTCGTTTCGCGTTTTCGTTGCGTTTTCGGAACGTAACGCGTATTTTATGTGTTTTAAATAAAAGAGGTTATTTTAATTATTTGATGAGTTTCAAAATAGTAAAATATTATTTATTTTATTTTATTAATTTATTCTCGTTCGTGATGTGTTTCGTTTTCGTTTCGTCAGATCGCGTCACCATCGTGCGTATTCGTTCGAATCGTCACTCGAACGAACAAGACGATGGTTTTACTTTCCGAATTTAGTTTTCTACTTTCCAGTCATCATTTCAGAATGTTAAACTCACAGATATGTTTGTGTGAATCGTCACTCACGCAAAGACACTGTCAGTTCGTTATTCTAAAACGACACTGAAATATTGTTTTAAATTGTATTTCCTCACTGTCGGATTCAACTAAACACCCTGTTATCACATTGTTTTCACACTGATTTGTCGGCCATCTGATTCCTGTCATCTATGGATATCAGATCGTAACCGATTTGTTCTCGTTATTTGTTTGAACACTGTTGTTTCTCATTATTTGTTGTGTTAACGGTACTTAGGTTTTCACCTAAATACTAACAACTATTGTTTCAAATGAGTGTTGTACTTACGGTATTTAAGTTTACACAACAAATACGTACAACTATTTCTTGTATTTTGAATTTTGTTAATACAAGTACTGTTCACAAACATGTATTTACACATAGTTACTATTGAAAGTACACATACCGTACGGACTTGCCGGCCGGTCAGGTACTAGTTGTCACAGTCTCCCCATGTTAAAGAAATTCTGTCCCGAAATTTAAGCATAAAGGTCGGGCTTTACTTCTCGAACAGGCGGGGATACTTTGCCTTCATGTTGTCCTCACTCTCCCAGGTAAATTCTGGTCCCCGCTTGGAGTTCCATCGAACCTTTACAATAGGGATACGGCTTCGTTTCAGTCTCTTAACTTCACTTTCCATAATCTCTACAGGTTCTTCAATGAAGTGTAATTGCTCATCAATTTGTATCTCTTCCAATGGTATGATCAATGTTTCGTGTCACACCCCTGGCCGGCGGGAACGGATCTTGTTTTCCCGTCGGGCGGAAGGTTCCCGGGGCGCGATATCTTGAGTGATAATCAATTGATCAGATTGTTTACATAGCACATGATAATATAAATGAGAAATGCTAGCACATCCATGATATAGAATTACAAGATTAAATTACAATGTACCGTTCATAATTTAATCGATTAAGTCTATCAAAAGAATCAATATAACTATATCTTGTATATGTACAAGATATACAAAAGATGATTCATTGTTCTTGTCACCAAAAGCATGCAACACAAAATAAAGCTAGGTCTCCTAAAAGTCCACTAGCTTAATCCTTGCATGTATGTATCTACACCTGTTCATCACCTGAGAAAACATGAATTTAAACAAAGTCAACACTAGGTTGGTGAGTTCATAAATAATTAAAAACCTTGATTCATTCACATGCACAATCACAAAGTTGATTATGTTACTTGTATGATGTTTGTTTCACCTTTTCACCTAATGGCTCCTCAATAGTTATATTTACAAGTATTATATCATTCTAGTGGTGATGCTTATATATAGGGCATATGTAAGGGAACTAAGCCCTAGCCAACATCCCACCACATCACCACTAGAACTCCACAATACTTGCAATACAACTATTGATTTCCATTCTCATTTCTTGTGTTATTCTCCTCTTTGATCACCTGTGTTCTCATGTATAGAATAATATAACGACAACGTTGTAGTTATCAAACCGAAGTATTGATAACCAATATATGTGTTAAGGATGTTGGATTCTCAATTTGTTCTTTGTATTATTCTATATTTGTGGGGTTAACTGTTGTTTCACTTTTAAATATTAAAAGTGTTAGTTAACTGTTTGTAATGTAATCTCAATGCAACGTATAGAGCCCAAAAGGAGTCCGTTGTGAACCTCACGTAATCAGATTACAATGCACCCGATTCACCTCTATTCCGCCGTGTGATCCCAAAGCCTTCATCGAAACTGGTACTAATAATATGACATGAGAGAAAATAAATTCCTCAGTCTACTAGTCCATAGGTAACGATGGATGATGTACATCTATGTTGTTGTTGTTCTCAATGTGGGATGTTCTCATGTGATTAACAAAGTTGAATAAGAACTTGTCTTATTACATTATGTTAATCATTGTGTGAATGATGTGGTTATCATGAAGTTACATTATCATGATTATCATTCATGAAGTCCATATGTTCACCATGTAATCCTTAAGCCGTAGTAAGAACTAGTCTTAGTACCCTTAAGTGACGCAGGTGGTGGATGATCAATGCGTTCATACTATCACATAGTATGTTTTTAAGTTATAACTAAGTGTTATAAGTACTTGACTTATCATACTTCGTTAATTATAATGTGGAGTGATTTTTAGAAGATGTTTTATCTTCAAATCATTCATGTGTTGTGTAGTGTCATCATGTTTCACTGTAGTAGCTCTCATTGTTTATTTGTGTATTGTCTCAATGTTTACTCATGTAAGAATAACTAAGTGTTATAAGATAAAATCTTACTACTATGTTATTCAAATGTGTTGATGATTATGAAATTATATTATCATATTCATCTGAGTTTCCTTGTTATCTCATAATCATACAAGCATGCATACAATGATAAATGATAATAAACAATTTAATATTATCTAAATCAATGTATAAATAACATGTTAAGCAAGACTTTTAAATAAATAAAAGTAAACATGTTTCTCAGCCCCGAGAGTTTAAAATCAGTAAAGATTAAAGAAAAGGGGCATATGAACTCACCTTGTGGTTGTAAGGTTGACTTAGCTTAAAAGAATGAAGACACGCGCTCTTGATTGTTCTTGATGCTCGCTTTCACGATCATGTATTGATTTCACATTGCATTTGACTTATAAGTGTTGAGTGTAATTGTTCGCGTATGTGTGTTGGTGTTAGCCCTAAAGTTGGCTAACACCCGTAAGTCGCGGTCTTTATTCGGCCCGGTGTCCTTGTTGTTGATTTTACGCTCCTCTAAACCCAATGTGTCAATATTATTTAAAAATCCTAGTTATAATACTTATGTTTCTCATGAAAGATTGGCAATCTTTAAGGTATTGAGTTTAACTATATGTTATCGTTTCCCAATTGTGTCAACACCTTCAATTTATTCTTTTGTAGTAATTATACTAGTATAATCACTCACGTTGATTACATAACTGTTAGAAAGATTTGTTAACATTGTAATCATGTGGGCTTATTCCATTAATGTTGGGCCGAATAAACCAAAGTGTACCGAGGTCCAATTGGGCTAGATCAAATAGATGGGTCGAATTAGTGATCATGTTTCGTGGGCTTGAAAAATTGTTGTGGGCCGAATTACACACTGTTTGGGCTTGCTGAACCTATATGGGCCAAGGTTTAATGTTGGGTCGGCTGTTGAGCTAAGGAGTTGGGCTGCGAATGAAATTGGGCCGAGAATAACATGGGCCATCTGCATGTATGGCTCAAGATGTTGTATTGGGCCGATTGGTGCCTTAAATCGTTCAAATTAAAAGTTGGCATTGGTTTCCAGCGAACCTAGAGTTCGGGTATGCCAAGGATCAGCTAAATGGAATCAGCACAGAGTTTGGCAATAGCATGAAGTGAAGGTTCGGCTGATGAAAACCATCATAGGTTCGCATGTGTATGGTGGGTTCGGTGGTTCTGAAATCAGGAAGGTTCGTACATGGCTAGGGTTCGCTGGTTGAGGGAGAAGGTTTGTCTCATGCATGCCCTGGGTTCGTGAATATGTAGTGCTTCGGCATGAATGCATGTAGGTTCGCTGCTTGTTGTGGCGAATCTAGGGTTCGGTATTCTTCATAGGGTTCGGTCAACTTGCATGCTAGCCACCATGAGGGTTTGTGGCACACCCACAGGGTTCGCCACCCTCCTACTGGTTCGGTGATGGAGGATGAAGGTTCGTTCATGATCAAGGAGGGGTTCGGCCGAGGTACATCTCACGAACCCTGCGTGTTCTCTTTTGTTATCAAGCTCGAATCCTTGATCTAGTTGTTCCTATGGTGTGATGGTGCGAGTCACAGCCCCCCCGACATGTACAGTGTGTGCATATATAGATTCCAAACCGGTGGAGGGAGTGGAGGTCGAACAAGATGGTAGAAACCCTATTTTCAGATTCTTTCAAGCATCATACCTCGTTTTTGGCTGGATAATTCTTCAAATCCGTTGTACTTTCATGTAGACGAGATCAAGGGCTTCGCGTGGGTTCAAGAATCGCCCAAATCCGTCCACAAACGAAGGAGATACGAAGGATTGAAGCTTTCAATTTTTAGAGAGATGAAATGTTCGTTTCGGTTGCTCGGTTCGCGTTTTCGTCGCGTATCCAGAAATTTCACGCGTATTTAATTGTAATAAATAAAAGAAGATAATTTTAAATAAATTGATGAGTTTCAAAATTGTAAAATGTTATTTATTTTATTAAATTATTTTCGTTCGTATCGTGTTTCGTTTCGTCAGATCGCGTCACCATCATGCGTATTCGTTCGAATCGTCATTCGAACGAACACTTCAATGGTTTGGCATTCAGACTTTTGTTTTCTACTTGTCAGTCATCATTTCAGAACGTTAAACTCACAGATATGTTTGTGTGAATCGTCACCCACGCAAACACACTGTCAGTTCGTTATTCTGAAACAACACTGTAAATTATGTTTGAATTGTGTTTCCTCACTGTCAGACTCAACTAAACATCCTGTTATCACATTGTTTTCACGTTGAATTATCGACCATCTGATTCCTGTCATCTATGGATATCAGATCGCAACCGATTTGTTTTTGTCATTCGCTTGTACATCGTTGTTTCTCATGTTAAGTTGTGTTAACTGTACTTAGGTTTTCACTTAAATACACACAACTAATGTTTCAATTGAGTGTTGTACTTACAGTATTTAAGTTTACACAAAAATACATACAACTGTTTCTTGTAAATCTGAATTCTGTTAGTACAAAAACTGTGTATACACATGAAATCACACGTAGTTACTGTTGAAAGTACACGCACCGTACGGACTTGCCAGCCGGTCTGGTACTAGTTGTCACAGTCTCCCCTTGTTAAAGAAATTTCGTCCCGAAATTTAAGCATAAAGGTCGGGCTTACTTCTCGAACAGGTGGGGATACTTTGTCTTCATGTTATCCTCGCGCTCCCAGGTAAATTCTGGTCCACGCTTGGAGTTCCATCGAACATTTACAATAGGGATACAGCTTCGTTTCAGTCTCTTGACTTCACGTTCCATAATCTCTATAGGTTCTTCAATGAAGTGTAGTTGCTCGTCAACTTGTATTTCCTCTAATGGTATGATCAATGATTCGTCTGCTAAGCACCTCTTGAGATTTGATACATGAAACACATCGTGTACTCCGCTGAGTTCATCAGGGAGTCTGAGTCTGTATGCCACAGGACCTATGCGTTGAGTAATCTTAAACGGTCCGACATACCTAGGTGCTACCTTTCCTTTAACCCCAAATCAAACTACGCCTTTCCATGGGGACACTTTCAACTTGACTCGGTCACCCACATCGAATTCCAAAGGCTTGCGCCGTTTGTCTGCGTAACTCTTTTGGTGGCTGCGTGTTGCTTGTAATCGTTGTTGTATTTGGCCAATCTTATCAGTAGTTTCCCGAATAAGTTCAGGCCCAGTTATTCTGTTGTCTCCCACTTCGGTCCAGCAAATTGGAGACTGACATTTTCTACCATAAGTGCTTCAAACGGAGCACATCCGATGCTGCTGTGGTAGATATTGTTGTAGGAGAACTCAATGAGTGGTAAGTGTGTGTCCCAACTTCCACCGAAGTCTAGGATGCATGTTCTCAACATATCCTCTAGGGTTTGAATGGTGCGCTCGCTTTGTCCATCCGTTTGTGGAGGATAAGCAGTGCTCAAGTTAACACTTGTCCCTAAGGATTGTTGCAATGATTACCAGAACCGCGAAGTAAATCGACTGTCCCGGTCGGAAATAATAGATAACGGCACCCCGTGCCTCACTACTATTTCATCAATGTATAGCCTTGCTAGTTTCTCCATATTGTACGTTTCTCTGATCGGCAAGAAGTGAGCGGACTTGGTCAATCTATCAATGATGACCCAAATCGAATCGTGTCCGCTGGAAGTGCGGGGTAGCTTGGTAATGAAATCCATAGCTATTTGTTCCCACTTCCATTGTGGTATCTCCGGTTGTTCCAGCAAACCCGAAGGTTACTGGTGTTCCGCTTTTACTTTGGCACATGTGATACATTTGCCCACATAAGTGGCAATGTCTTTCTTCATACCCGTCCACCAATAAAATGACCTAAGACCTTGGTACATCTTATTGGCACCAGGATTAACTGAAAAACGTGTCTTGTGTGCCTCGTCAAGTATGAGTGTTCGAAGTTCATCTACTGCTGGAATCCAAACAGATCCAGATAATAGATAACTTCATCCTGTTTTGTCTTGAAGTGTTTCTCGGCTCCACAATCGAGCTCGCGTTTCAGATTATCTCTTGTCACTGCTTCTTGTTGTGCTTGTAGAATGTGATCTCTGAGACTTGTTTGCACAGTCATTCCCATTGCGCGAACACGTAAGGGTTTGACTCTTTCCTTCCGGCTCAAAGCATCTGCAACAACATTTGCTTTGCCCGGATGGTATTTGATCACACAATCATAGTCGTTCAGGAGCTCAACCCAACGTCTCTGTCTCATGTTAAGCTCCTTCTGATCAAATATGTGTTGTAAGCTCTTGTGATTTGTGAAGATGGTGCACTTGGTACCATAAAGGTAGTGTCTCCAAATCTTTAAAGCAAATACAACAGCTCCCAGTTCGAGATCGTGTGTCGTGTAATTCTTCTCATGTATCCTCAGCTGTCGTGAGGCATAAGCAATGACTTTGTCTCGTTGCATCAAAACACATCCGAGTCCCTGATGGGAAGCATCACAATAAACTACAAAGTCATCATTGCCTTCTGGGAGTGTTAAGATTGGAGCATTGCACAATCTTTGTTTTAGTGTCTGGAATGCCTCCTCTTGTTTAGGTGTCCACACAAAAGGTTCAGACTTCTGTGTGAGCTTGGTGAGAGGCAAATCTATCTTACAGAAATTCGAAATGAATCACCTGTAATAACCCGCCAATCCGAAAAATGATCGAATCTCAGTTGGTGTTGTAGGCACATCCCAGTTCTTGATTGCCTCAATCTTGGCAGGATCCATATGAATACCATTACTGTTAATCACGTGACCCAAGAACTGAACTTCTCTCAACCAGAATTCACACTTGGAGAATTTGGCATAGAGTCGTTCCTCCTTCAAGAGTTCCAAGACTATCTTGAGGTGTTGCTCGTGCTCCTTCTCGTTCTTTGAATAAATCAGTATATCATCAATAAAGACGATAACAAACTGATCTAAGTACGGTTTGGACACCCGGTTCATCAAGTCCATGAACACAGCCGGTGCGTTCGTCAATCCGTACGGCATCACCATGAACTCGTAGTGACCATATCGGGTACGAAAGGCCGTCTTTGGTACGTCTCCCTCTTGAATTCGGAGCTGATGATAGCCTGATCTCAGGTTTATCTTTGAAAAGTACTGTGCTCCCTGTAACTGATCAAACAAATCATCAATCCTCAGTAACGGGTACCGATTCTTGATGGTGAGTTTGTTGAGCTCTCTGTAATCAATGCACATCCTGAAGGTTCCATCCTTTTTCTTAACAGAAAGAACCGGAGCTCCCCACGGGGAAAAGCTCGGTCGGATGAATCCTTTGTCGAGTAGCTCTTGTAATTGATTGGACAACTCCTGCATTTCGGATGGGGCAAGTCTATAAGGAGACTTAGCTACAGGAGTCGCTCCCGGAATCAAATCGTTTCAAAACTACACCGATCTCTTGGGTGGCAGTCCTGGTAAGTCATCCGGAAACACGTCCGCGTAATCTCTCACGACTGGTACATCTTGAGTCTTGATCGCTTTCTTGTCTTTCTCGATCACGTGAGCTAGAAATGCAACGCATTGTTTTCGTAAGTACTTGCGAGCCTTCATGCACGATATTATCTTGACACTACGTTTCGCTTGGTCTCCACGAATCTCCAAGACCTCATTGTTCTCCACTGGAATGCGTAATAATTTATCGAAACAAATGAACTCGACTCGGTTAAGAGATAGCCAATCCATTCTGATAATGATGTCGAAACTGCCCAGCTCCATCGGTATCAAGTCGATGGAAAATGTATGACCTCCAAGTGTTAACGGGCAATTCCTAAATATTGTGTCTACTGTGATCCGTTTGCCGTTAGCTATCTCAATAGTGTAAGGGGAGTCTAACAATTCCTTGACATAATTAAGATGGCATGCAAAGTCGGATGACATAAAACTATGATCCGCACCAGTGTCAAATAATATGGATGCATAGAAGTCAGATAAGAGAAATGTACCCGTGATCACGTTCGGATCCTTTCGTGCATCAGCAGCTCCTATCTGGAAGGCTCGTCCCCTTGCTGCTTGAGCCCTTGGTTGAGCTTTCTTGGGACAATCCCTAGAAAAGTGTCCCGGTTCACCACAAGTGAAGCAGGACCTGTTGTCAGTAGCGGCAGCAGTAGCTGCATTGTTGTTTTTGTTCTGCGCCCTTGGGCTCCTGCAGTGGGCTACCAAGTGACCAAATCTCCCACAGTTGGTGCAGTGTCTGCACGGGATATTTGGCAAGTGATGAAACTGGCATGAATTGCACAAAGGTGCAGTGCCAGTGTATGGCTTCCTGATCTGCAATGGTGGAGGCTGGTTGAGCATTGTGGCTTGAGTAGTGGCAGCAAAGTTTCTAGCCACTTTTTGTTTCTTAGCCGGACGTTTGTCCGACTTCTTTGAAGTTCCAGCCTTGGCTGTTTCAGCCTCCTTCTTGAAGTGACCAGAAGCAACCATCATATCTGTCAGAGATGCTGACAGTGTAACCGCTAACTCCATGGTAGTAGGGTGGGCAGAAATCACGTGCCCTCGGATACTGGGCGGTAATCCACCATCATATTTCTCGATTCTCTTCTCAAGTGTTGGCACCACGTCAGGTGCCAAAGTGGTTAACTCATGAAATCGTGTGGTGTAGGCCAGATGCCCAGCACCAATCATCTCCAGGTTGAGCAGTTCAGTCTCAACCTTCTTCAGTTCATTTCTTGGGCAAAACTCTGCCCGCAGCATAGCCTTGAATTCATCCCACGGCATAACTTGGGCCTCATCCCGGCCTCTGATCGAAACCTGAGCGTTCCACCAAGTCAATGCTCTCTTGTGAAATGAACCCGCAGCATACTTAACCTTGTTCTGCTCAGGACAGCCACTGATGTCAAGGGTGGTTTCCATCTTCTCAATCCATTGGATTAATCCAACAGAACCCTCACTGCCACTGAAACTGGGTGGCTTGCAACCTACAAAGTTCTTGTAGGCATAGTCTTGATTCTGTCGGGTATTGCCACTGCCTTCTCCAGACGAGTAGGCAACGTTGTTGCTGTTGTTGGTGTTGATCCGATTCATCATCTCGGGAATCACATCCCTCAGTTGGCTAGCCAGAAGAGTGGCCAATGCCACAGTAGCAGGGTCCAACTGATAAACCGGTGGCGGCGAAGGTGGAGGTGGAGGCGGTGGTGTAGGAGAGTCAGTAGGTGAAGGTGTAGATGAGTGCGGTGCCAAGTCTTGTGGTGGTGGTGGCAGTATAGCGGGTGGTTGTCTTCTCGGCGGCATTCTGATCATAACCGAAAAGAAATCGGTTAGTGCAGTGATCAGACGCAGAAGACATATGCAAATAGAATCCTATATCACATGATTCCTATATGAGGGTCCCTAAGTTATAGTCTAGGCCAAACCATTTAAGTAATATGACCTATATTTCTTTATAACCATGGCTCTGATACCAATCTGTCACACCCCAGGCCGGCGGGAACGGATCGTGTTTTCCCGTCGGGCGGAAGGTTCCCAGGGTTCGATATCTTGAGTGATAATCAATTGATCAGATTGTTTACATAGCACATGATAATATAATGAGAAATGCTAGCACATCCATGATATAGAATTACAAGATTAAATTACAATGTATCGTTCATAATTTAATCGAGTAAATCTATCAAAAGAATCAATATAACTATATCTTGTATATGTACAAGATATACAAAAGATGATTCATTGTTCTTGTCACCAAAAGCATGCAACACAAAATAAAGCTAGGTCTCCTAAAAGTCCACTAGCTTAATCCTTGCATGTATGTGTATCTACACCTGTTCATCACCTGAGAAAACATGAATTTAAACAAAGTCAACACTAGGTTGGTGAGTTCATAAGTATGTTAATTTAAAACCTTGATTCATTCAAATGCACAATCACAAAGTTGATTATGTTACTTGTATGATGTTTGTTTCACCTGTTCACCCAATGGCTCCACAATAGTTATATTTACAAGTATTATATCATTCTAGTGGTGATGCTTATATATAGGGCATATGTAAGGGAACTAAGCCCTAGCCAACATCCCACCACATCGCCACTAGAACTCCACACTACTTGCAATACAACTATTGATTTCCATTCTCATTTCTCGTGTTATTCTCCTCTTTGATCACCCGTGTTCTCATGTATAGAATAATATAATGACAGCGTTGTAGTTATCAAACCGAAGTATTGATAACCAATATATGTGTTAAGGATATTAGATTCTCAATCTGTTCCTTGTATTATTCTATATTTGTGGGGTTAACTGTTGTTTCACTTTTAAATATTAAAAGTGTTAGTTAACTGTTTGTAATGTAATCTCAATGCAACGTATAGAGCCCAAAAGGAGTCCATTGTGATCCTCACGTAATCAGATTACAATGCACCCGATTCACCTCTATTCCGCCGTGTGATCCCAAAGCCTTCATCGAAACTGTTACTAATAATATGACATGAGAGAATAAATTCCTCAGTCTACTAGTCCACAGGTAACGATGGATGAGGTACATCTATGTTGTTGTTCTCAATGTGGGATGTTCTCATGTGATTAACAAAGTTGAATAAGAACTTGTCTTATTACATTATGTTAATCATTGTGTGAATGATGTCGTTATCATGAAGTTACATTATCATGATTATCATTCATGAAGTCCATATGTTCACCATGTAATCCTTAAGCCGTAGTAAGAACTAGTCTTAGTACCCTTAAGTGACGCAGGTGGTGGATGATCAATGCGTTCATACTATCACATAGTATGTTTTTAAGTTATAACTAAGTGTTATAAGTACTTGACTTATCACACTTCGTTAATTATAATGTGGAGTGATTTTTAGAAGATGTTTTATCTTCAAATCATTCATGTGTTGTGTAGTGTCATCATGTTTCACTGTAGTAGTTCTCATTGTTTAAGTGTGTATTGTCTCAATGTTTACTCATGTAAGAATAACTAAGTGTTATAAGATAAAATCTTACAACTATGTTATTCAAATGTGTTGATGATTATGAAATTATATTATCATATTCATCTGAGTTACCCTGTTATCTCATTATCATACAAGCATGCATACAATGATAAATGATAATAAACAATTTAATATTATCTAAATCAATGTATAAATAACATGTTAAGCAAGACTTTTAAATAAATAAAAGTAAACATGTTTCTCAGCCCCGAGAGTTTAAAATCAGTAAAGATTAAAGAAAAGGGGCATATGAACTCACCTTGAGGTTGTAGGGTTGACTTAGCTTAAAAGAATGAAGACACGCGCTCTTGATTGTTCTTGATGCTCGTTTTCACGATCCTGTATTGATTTCACATTGCATTTGACTTATAAGTGTTGAGTGTAATTGTTCGCGTATGTGTGTTGATGTTAGCCCTAAAGTTGGCTAACACCCGTAAGTCGCGGTCTTTATTCGGCCCGGTGTCCTTGTTGTTGATTTTACGCTCCTCTAAACCCAATGTGTCAATATTATTTAAAAATCCTATGTATAATACTTATGTTTTTCATGAAAGATTGGCAATCTTTAAGGTATTGAGTTTAACTATATGTTATCGTTTACCAATTGTGTCAACACCTTCAATTTATTCTTTTGTAGTAATTATACTAGTATAATCACTCACGTTGATTACATAACTGTTAGAAAGATTTGTTAACATTGTAATCATGTGGGCTTATTCCATTAATGTTGGGCCGAATAAACCAAAGTGGACCGAGGTCCAATTGGGCTAGATCAAATAGATGGGTCGAATTAGTGATCATGTTTCGTGGGCTTGAAAAATTGTTGTGGGCCGAATTACACAACTATTTGGGCTTGCTGTACCTATATGGGCCAAGGTTTAATGTTGGGTCGGCTGTTGAGCTAAGGAGTTGGGCTGCGAATGAAATTGGGCCGAGAATAACATGGGCCATCTGCATGTATGGCTCAAGATGTTGTATTGGGCCGATTGGTGCCTTAAATCGTTCAAATTAAAAGTCGGCATTGGTTTCCAGCGAACCTAGAGTTCGGGTAAGCCAAGGATCAGCTAAATGGAATCAGCACAGAGTTCGGCAATAGCATGAAGTGAAGGTTCGGCTGATGAAAACCATCATAGGTTCGCACGTGTATGGTGGGTTCGGTGGTTCTGAAATCAGGAAGGTTCGTACATGGCTAGGGTTCGCTGGTTGAGGGAGAAGGTTCGTCTCATGCATGCCCTGGGTTCGTGAATATGCAGTGCTTCGGCATGAATGGATGTAGGTTCGCTGCTTGTTGTGGCGAATCTAGGGTTCGGTATTCTTCATAGGGTTCGGCCAATTTGCATGCTAGCCGCCATGAGGGTTTGTGGCACACCCACAGGGTTCGCCACCCTCCTACTGGTTCGGTGATGGAGGATGAAGGTTCGTTCATGATCAAGGAGGGGTTCGGCCGAGGTACATCTCACGAACCCTGCGTGTTCTCTTTTGTTATCAAGCTCGAATCCTTGATCTAGTTGTTCCTATGGTGTGATGGTGCGAGTCACAGCCCCCCCCGACATGTACAGTGTGTGCGTATATAGATTCCAAACCGGTGGAGGGAGTGGAGGTCGAACAAGATGGTAGAAACCCTATTTTCAGATTCTTTCAAGCATCATACCTCGTTGTTGGCTGGATAATTCTTCAGATCCGTTGTACTTTCATGTAGAGGAGATCAAGGGCTTCGCGTGGGTTCAAGAATCGCCCAAATCCGTCCACAAACAAAGGAGACACGAAGGATTGAAGCTTTGAATTTTTAGAGAGATGAAAGGTTCGTTTCGGTTGCTCGGTTCGCGTTTTCTTCGCGTATCCGGAAATTTAACGCGTATTTAATTGTAATAAATAAAAGAAGATAATTTTAAATAAATTGATGAGTTTCAAAATTGTAAAATGTTATTTATTTTATATTATTAAATTATTTTCGTTCGTATCGTGTTTCGTTTCGTCAGATCGCGTCACCATCGTGCGTATTCGTTCGAATACTCATTCGAACAAACACTTCAATGGTTTGGCATTCAGACTTTTGTTTTCTACTTGTCAGTCATCATTTCAGAACGTTAAACTCACAGATATGTTTGTGTGAATCGTCACCCACGCAAACACACTGTCAGTTCGTTATTCTGAAACAACAATGTAAATTATGTTTGAATTGTGTTTCCTCACTGTCGGACTCAACTAAACAACCTGTTATAACATTGTTTTCACATTGAATTATCGGCCATCTGATTCCTGTCATCTATGGATATCAGATCGCAACCGATTTGTTTTTGTCATTCGCTTGTACATTGTTGTTTATCATGTTTAGTTGTGTTAACTGTACTTAGATTTTCACTTAAATACACACAACTAATTGAATTATCGGCCATCTGATTCCTGTCATCTATGGATATCAGATCGCAACCGATTTGTTTTTGTCATTCGCTTGTACATTGTTGTTTATCATGTTTAGTTGTGTTAACTGTACTTAGATTTTCACTTAAATACACACAACTAATGTTTCAATTGAGTGTTGTACTTACAGTATTTAAGTTTACACAAAAATACATACAACTGTTTCTTGTAAATCTGAATTCTGTTAGTACAAATATTGTGTATACACATGAAATCACACGTAGTTACTGTTGAAAGTACACGCACCGTACGGACTTGCCGGCCGGTCTGATACTAGTTGTCACATTTCGTCTGCTAAGCACCTCTTGAGATTTGATACACAAAACATATCGTGTACTCCGCTGAGCTCATCAGGGAGTCTGAGTCTGTATGCCACAGGACCTATGCGTTGAGTAATCTCAAACGGTCCGACATACCTTGGTGCTAGCTTGCCTTTATCCCCAAAACGAAGTACGCCCTTCCATGGGGACACTTTCAACCTGACTCGGTCACCCACATCGAATTCCAAAGGCTTGCGTCGTTTGTCTGCGTAACTCTTTTGGCGGCTACGTGTTGCTTGTAATCGTTGTTGTATCTGGGCTATCTTATACGTAGTTTTCTGAATACGTTCAGGCCCAGTGATTCTGTTGTCTCCCACTTCGGTCCAACAAATTGGAGACCAACATTTTCTACCATATAGTGCTTCAAACGGAGCACATCCAATACTGCTGTGGTAGCAGTTGTTGTTGGAGAACTCAATGAGTGGTAAGTGTGTATCCCAACTTCCACCGAAGTTTAGGATGCATGTCCTCAACATATCCTCTAGGGTTTGAATGGTTCGCTCACTTTGTCCATCCGTTTGTGGATGATAAGCGGTGCTCAAGTTAACAGTTGTCCCTAAGGATTGTTGCAATGATTGCCAGAACCGCGAAGTAAATCGACTGTCCCGGTGCGAAATAATAGGCAATGGCACACCATGCCTCACTACTATTTCATCAACGTATAATCTTGCTAGTTTCTCCATCTTGTACGTTTCTCTGATCGGCAAGAAGTGTGCGGACTTGGTCAATCTATCAATGATGACCCAAATCGAATCATGTCTGCTGGAAGTGCGGGGTAGCTTGGTGATAAAATCCATAGCTATTTGTTCCCACTTCCATTGTGGTATCTCCGATTGTTCCAGCAAACCCGAAGGTTTCTGGTGTTCAGCTTTGACTTTGGCACATGTAATGCATTTGCCAACATAAATGGCAATGTCTTTCTTCATACCCGGCCACCAATAAAATGACCTAAGATCTTGGTACATTTTATCGGCACCAGAATGAACAGAATAACGTGTCTTGTGTGCCTCGTCAAGTATGAGTGTTCGGAGTTCATCCACCGCTGGAATCCAAACACGATCCAGATAATAGATAACTCCATCTTGTATTGTCACAAAATGTTTCTCGGCTCCACAGTCGAGCTCTTGTTTCAAATTGTCTCTTGCCACTACCTCTTGTTGTGCTTGTAGAATTTGTTCTCTCAAACTTGTTTGCACGGTCATTCCTATTGCACGAACACGCAAGGGTTTGACTCTTTCCTTCCGACTCAAAGCATCTTCCACAACATTTGCTTTGCTCGGATGGTATTTGATCACACGATCGTAATCGTTCAGGAGCTCAATCCAACGTCTCTGTCTCATGTTAAGCTCCTTCTGATCAAATATGTGCTGTAAACTCTTGTGATCTGTGAAAATGGTGCACTTGGTACCATACAGGTAGTGTCTCCAAATCTTTAAAGCAAAGACAATAGCTCCCAGTTCTAAATCATGTGTTGTGTAATTCTTCCCGTGTATCTTCTGCTGTCGTGAGACATAAGCAATGACTTTGTCTCATTGCACCAAAACTCATCCGAGTCCCTGATGGGAAGCAGCACAGTATACTACAAAGTCATCATTGCCTTCTGGGAGTGTTAAGATAGGAGCATTGCACAATCTTTGTTTCAGTGTCTGGAATGCCTCTTCTTGTTTCTGAGTCCACACAAAAGGTTCAGTCTTCTGTGTAAGTTTGGTGAGAGGCAAGGCTATCTTAGAGAAATTCGAAATGAATCTCCTATAATAACCTGCCAAGCCCAAAAATGATCTGATCTCTGTTGGTGTTGTAGGCACATTCCAGTTCTTGATTGCTTCAATCTTGGCAGGATCCACGTGAATACCATTGCTATTAATCACGTGACCCAGAAATTGAACTTCTCTTAACCAGAATTCGCACTTGGAGAACTTGGCGTAGAGTCGTTCTTCTTTCAGGAGTTCCAAGACTGTTCTGAGGTGTTGTTCGTGTTCCTTCACATTCTTTGAATAAATCAGTATATCATCAATAAAGACAATAAAAAACTGATCTAAGTACGGCTTGCACACCCGGTTCATCAAATCCATGAACATTTCCAGTGCGTTCGTTAATCCGAACGGCATCACCGTGAACTCGTAGTGAACGTATAGGGTACGAAATGCCGTCTTTGGTATGTCCTCCTCTTGAATCCGGAACTGATGATAACCTGATCTCAGTTCTATCTTGGAAAAATACTGTGCTCCCTATAATTGATCAAACAAATCATCAATCCTCGGTAACGGGTACCGATTCTTGTTGGAAAGTTTGTTGAGATCTCCGTAATCAATGCACATCCTGAAAGTTCCGTCCTTCTTCATAACAAAAAGAAATGGAGCTCCTCACGGGGAAAAGCTCGGTCGGATGAATCCTTTGTCGAGTAGCTCTTGTAATTGATTGGACAACTCCAGCATCTCAGATGGTGCAAGTCTATAAGGAGACTTAGCTACAGGAGTCACTCCCGGAATCAAATCGATTCGAAACTACACCGATCTCTCGGGTGGCAGTCCCGGTAAGTCATCCGGAAACACGTTCGCATAGTCTTTCACAATTGGTATGTCTTGAATCTTGATTGCTTTCTTGTCTTTCTTGATCACGTGAACTAGGAATGCGACACATTGTTTTTGGAGGTACTTACGAGCCTTCATGCACGATATTATCTTAACACTGTGTTTCGCTTGGTCTCCACAAATCTCCAAAATCTCATTGTTCTCCACTGGTATGCGTAGTAGTTTCTCGGAACAGATGAACTCAACTCGATTAAGAGATAGCCAATCCATTCCGATGATGATGTCGAAACTACCCAGCTTAATCGGTATCAAGTCGATGGAAAATGTATGATTGCCAAGTGTTAGTGGGCAATTCCTAAGCATTGTGTTTACTGTGATCTATTTGCCGTTTGCTATCTCAATAGTGTAAGGGGAGTCTAATAATTCCTCAACATAATTAAGATGGCATGCAAAGTCGGATGAGATAAAACTCTGATCCGCACCAGTGTCAAATAATATGGATGCATAGAAGTCAGATAAGATAAATGTACCCGTGATCACATTCGGGTCCTGTCGTGCATCAGCAGCTCCAATCTAAAAGACTCGTCCTCTCACTGCTGGAGCCCTTTGTTGAAATCTCTTGGGACAATCCCTCGAGAAGTGTCCACGTTCACCACAAGTGAAACATGGCCTGGTATCTGCAACAGCAGTAGTGGCTGCGTTGTTGTTTCTGTTTTGAGCCCTCGGGCTCCTGTAGTGTGCTACTAGATGACCAAACCTCCCACAGTTAGTGCAGTGTCTTCACGGGATGTTTGGTAGGTGATGATACTGGCATGAGTTGCACAAAGGTGTAGTGCCAGTGTAGGGCTTTCTGATCTGCAGTGGTGGTGGTTGATTGAGCATAGGAGCTTGAGTGGTAGCAGCAAAATTTCTAGCCACCTTCTGTTTCTTAGCCGGCCTTTTATCCGACTTCTTTGAAGTTCCAGCTTTGGCTGAGGCAGCCTCTTTCTTGAAATACCTTGAAGCAACCGTCATATATGTCAGAGATGCTGACAGAGTAACAGCCAGTTCCATGGTAGTAGGGTGGGCAGAAATCACATGCCCCTGAATGCAAGACGGCAGTCCCCCGACATACCGTTCGATTCTCTTCTCCAGTGATGGCACCACATCTGGTGCCAATGTAGCAAGCTCATGAAATCGGGTGGTGTAGGCCAGATGCTGATCGGTGTCGAAGTACCAACCAAAAATAAGAGTTTACACTCAAGTCCTATGACCCAATTTAGCTAGGGAAGTCGGGTATCGATCCACGAGAAGTCAAGTGGAAATCACTTTCAACACAAGTCACTTAACTAATTGCAATGAAAGAAAAAAAAATAAACTTTGAATTGTTGGATTTTGAGTTGCAAACAAAACAAACTTATAAAACACTTAATTAAAAGATTTGTAAACAATAATTGAAAAGGTGATCGCTCCGGATTTCAAGTTAGTAAAACAACTAGGTATATCTTGATTTGTTAATTGGAAATCACATAGACATGATTTATGCTTATATTATCAAACAATTATGATTTGGAACCAAGTCAATGACTTTATTGACAACCGATAACTAGACCGATGTTGTTGACTCAGATAATTACTTGTTTCACAAAATGTAGGATTTCTAGAATACTTTAAAATTAAACCAATAACATTAAACTTGACAATAGATAAAAGCAAGCAATGAGATTAAATTCAAAATTGTAAAATAAACCGGAAATCGTTTATCGTTTCACAATCAAGCACTATTTAACTTGTAAATCTATGAAAACAAATTCAATACCAATGTTTAACAAATCAAATAAAACCTAATTATTTAACCTAACCATTCACCCGGAGACGATCACGAGAAGCTTAGCCGGACATCTCGACACTTGAAGCTTCAATCTTCATGTGAAATTGCATGATGGAATCTTGATCTTGATGTTTGGATTGATGTTTCGGGGCTTTAGAACGCTCCAAAATGCTCCAAAATCGCCCAAGAACTTGCCCCCAAGGTGTGATAGTCGACTAGGGTTGATTTGGGCCTTAAATACCCCAAAAAACGCGAGTTTTGATGTTTTCCGTCGCCCCTCGGCGTAAGTTACGCCCCCCTAGGCGTAACTTACGCCTACATGCATGCCCTTACGCCCTAGCAGCTCTGTCTTACGGTTCTACTTACGGAACAGCTTCCCGGCGTAAGTTACGGCCCCTTAGGCGTAACTTACGCCTGCTCTGATATCACCATTAGCTTCGTCTCGTCGAGAAACACGATTTTCATATATTATGCGTCCCGTAACTCCTCTCCTAGCCCAAGATATGCCTCTTCAAAGTTCATGGCTACCATTTCGCATACTCGGATGTTCGGATGTGCTCGATCTTGCTTTCCGGTGCTCGGTTTCCACCTAAAATCACTTTCTTGACTCATTCAACCTACAAACACACAAACACACAAGGTAGCTTCTATTTCGAATAAATACACAAGTCAAAACACATAAAAACATCTCATTAAGCACTTTAGAATCATAACCAAAACCCTCTCATCACATCCCCACACTTATCATTTTGCTTGTCCTCAAGCAAACTTTCTTGAACATTACTAACTTTTTTTTTTACAACACACACATGCAATATCCACCAAGTTATAGATTAATGTTCTCAAAACATACTCATCCCATAGACTGATACAATCGAGGTTGACATGCTACTAAACATAAGTTGCAATTTTTTTAATCAAAACAAGATTTGCCTAACCAAAGATACATGATTTGAAACTCTTACACATGTCACACACCCCTTACAATGAGTCACTCCTCTCGGTTTATGAATACTAGCAAAGAATGTGTGCTAGGAACTCTATCGCTCATAACCAGGTATAGATTCTTGTGAACATAAGCTTGTATGTCAATCACACATCTACCACCAAGTTAAATAATGTACCAATCAAAGGTCTTTTCGGCTTTTTGGCTTTGGCTAGGGGAAGGGTATAGGCTATTTAGTGGGTGATAAAATGAAGAATCCAACTCATACACTTACACCAATGACATCGTATTACCACGATCCATCGTCTTTATTTTCACCAAGACTTTTATTTTTATTTTTTTTTCTTTTTATTTTTTTTTTCATAGTTGGATTCTCATCACATTTTTCATAAGATTTGCTTTCATGCTTGGCTATTGGGCTTAACAAACAAAAGGGACTTTTTGTAAACAACACGGCTCAAAAATGGCTAACTAGGGGTTGAACATGTTTATAACGGGTTAACAAAGGGGAATTTGGTGTAATCCTAATGCCTTCTCATTTTAGTGCATTTATTCACTTAAAGGCTTCAGCATGTATCAAAACACACAAGTTATATCACAATCCTCAACTACCGGTCACTCTCAACAAATGAAACTCAACTCACAGATATTACACTCTAAGGCTCAAAATCTCACATATATATGGAGGAATAAGGTTGCCGACATGCAACGTATGCAATTACCTCAAAACATAATATTCTTAATTAGGCAATCCTTTAAATTTTTCCAAAAATCATTTGTCAGCCAAACTCTCATGAAACTTAAAGGAACAACCATGTTTGAAAACCTTTATCCTTTCCTTAATAGATATCCATTAGTGCCTTGCAAATCGAGTTTTTGTGTTCAATCCAGTTCACCTACAGACAATATTTTTGAAAATTTGAAAATTTTCCTTTTTAATCCCCCATCCCCACACTTGAGATACATTGTCCCCAATGTATGGTGCATTTTAAAATTTAACCCCAATCATGCAATCGTCTCTTCAAAACTATCAACCTAGACTTGGATTCAAACACTAAACAAAAACACAATTAGTGATGAAGGAAAAGAAACATGAACCTGGTCTTGTTGCCCTCGTGACGTAAATAGCTATAGATGTCATCGCGACCTTGAATCTCCAGGGTCTTCCCCACACTTATTTCCAGCAATGATTGTGACAGGAACTCACCAAAACAAGAAAAATGAAACGTGAAAAGACTTAAAAATAAACAAACAAACTAAATAAAATCAATAAAAACACATAGGTTGCCTCCTACGCAGCGCTAAGTTTTGTTTGTGGTCTTCAGCCAGACCATACCCACTACCACTCAAGGTGGCTTGAAAAGGCTATCACCTGATGCATAGCCCACAAAGTCAAGCTTTCGTGACTCAGGTAGATCTTCCCAGGTTTCCCAGTTGGGTCCTAACATCTTTAACCTTACTTGCTCTTCATCAAACTCCAGGGATTTAGCTTTCTTCTCATTCTTTACCCTTCTCCATTTCGGTATCCACCCATTATCTTTTGATGCCCCTTTCTTCTCAACAACTTTATCTTCCTTAGGTTGTTCTTCTTTTGCTACTTCAGACCTGTGCAACACAAAACACTCCTCTTTGGTGTTATCTTCCTTAGAAAGGAAGTCACACCTGTCAACAATGTTTGCTTTTAAACATTCATCCTTGACAAGAGGGTTAGTAGCAATCTCAAACATGTTAATCTGTTTTTCTCGGCCACCAAACCTTAATCCCACAGTCCCGTTGGCACAATCAATCATAGCATGTGCCGTGGCCAGAAAAGGTCTACCCAGAATGACTGTAGGATGTGTGTCTTTGGCACTTTCAGCACAGTCTAAAACCAAAAAATCAACTGGGTAGTAAAAATTGCCCACCTTAACAATCACATCAGATAACATTCCCCTAGGAAGTGTAGATGTATGATTAGCTAACACCACAGTAGTATCAACTTTCTTTAAAGGACCAAAATCATATTGGTCATACACACTCCCCGGAAGAATGCTAACACATGCTCCCAAATCCAACAATGCCTTATCAATTTGAAAACTTCCAATTTGTATAGCAATCAGAGGCATTCCAGGATCTGGAAGTTTAGGTGGCAATTCACCAGACAAAATGGCATCCATATTCATTGTTAACTGAACTTGACTTGGTATCTTATGATGTCGTTTTTTAGTGCACAACCGTTTCAAACACTTAACATGGGCAGGCACTTTCTTTATATCATCAAGCAATGGTAAATTAATTTTAACTTTTTCAAAAATTTTCCACCTCTCATCTCGAGATGGATCATGTTTTTTCAAATTAAGCTCATTCACACCATCAGTTGAAAGAGTACTTACAGCATTGACATGAAGGTTCTTTGAGCCTGAGCCTTGATGTGCTGGATTCACATGTGTGTCACTTGGAAGCGTTCCAGGATTCCTTCTCGCCAGCTCCTCTGCCATCTGTCCGACCTGCTTGTTTAAAGCATTAAACGCCTTGTCCCATATCTCATTTTCTTTCTTCATCTCTTTCAAGATTTCAAATATTTCATCCAGCTTTGAAGCTTCAAAATTAGATGTTGGTCCACCTTGCTGTGGAGGTTGGTGCCTATAGTTATTTTGAAACCCTTGTTGTTGATTTCCTTGATATGGTTTCTTGTAACCTCCTTGATTATCAGGAACTTGGAAATTTGGATTCATTTGATTTGTAGTGTTACCATACCTAAAGTTAGGATGGTTGCGCAACCCTGGATGGTAAGTGTTGGAATTCATGTCTCCATGCACTTGATTGACATCTTCAGTTGGACCAAACTGCACCGAACACTGACTAGCTTTGTGCCCAAGCTCTCCACATCCACCACATACACTAAAAACTTTTTCTGATGTAGTGTTATCTGTTCCCAATCCAGCTAGCTTAGCCATCTTTTGTGCCACCACTTCTAGTTGTTCCTCACTTAACTGTGCAGATGCACTATTTACCGTCTCATGCTTTGATCTTTTGTTAGATTGCTCTAACCTCTTTGAAGTAGTACTCATGCGTTCCAGCATATCCCAATCCACTTGCACATGGTTGTATAAGAATGTACCATTGCTTTGGGAATTGATATCTCGAATGTCCTCAGATGACATTCCATCATAAAAGGCAACCAAGAGCTCCCACATGTTTATACCACGGTGTGGGCATTTCCTCAACATGTCTTTAAACCGGATGAAAGCCTCGTGAAATAATTCCCCTCCTTTTTGCTTGAAGTTTCTAATGGCAGCCCGTGCCTCTGTTGTCTTCTTCATTGTGTAGAATTCACTTAAGAACTGTTGCTGCATTTCTTCCCAAGTATAAATACTTGCTGCTGGTAGTGTAGAAAACCACTCCTTAGCTCTATCTTTCAGAGTAAACGGGAAGAGGATTAACTTAACTTCATCTGCTGAAAAGCCTTGGCCACCCGTGACTTGACAGAATTGCTCGAACTCTTGCAAGTGTTGATATGGTTCCTCGGTGGCTCTTCCATGGAATGTGGGCAAGGATGACAGTACCGCTGGTCTCACTTCAAAAGATCTACCTTGCCTAACAGGTGTCACTACCGGTGAGGAATTGGTAGTCAATGCCGGTCTAAAGTGAGTTGTTGCACCTTGTGCATGTGCCATGCCTTGATTGTAGTTCATGGGCACTCCCATGTTTGGAGGAGGCATAGGAATTCCCGGCCCATAGTTCTGATTTTGCGGTCTTGGTGGCCTGTTAAACCCTTGTTGTGGTGGATACCCATACTGTGGTTGTTGATGATGGAAGCCATAGCCCCCTTGATTCAATGGTTGTGGATTTGGTGGGTAAGGGTTATGCATTTGTGGTTGTGGTGGTGGATACCCGTAAGGATCATCATAAACAACATTCACGTTTTGCAAGTTGTAATCACCACCATTCAAACCATCATCCCAATCATTGACATTGTTCTCATTAGTCCCTATTGTGCCATGGTGACTACCTCCTCTCAAAGTATTTCTCTCCTCAGTAGTATTAGTATGATGGTCATCATTAAGAGGATGGTTAGGGAGAGGTCCATGTTGAAATTGGGGTTGAGCAGGTGGTGGTGGAGGAGGATTTGGGTTACCTTGTGGATTCTCAAAATCCTCAAACCTCGGTGGTTCATTCAATGGGTACTCCATTGCCAAACGTAGCTGAACACTTGGAGATACAAGCTCTGATCGGTGGAGTACTCGATTCCTACGAGCAGTGCGTTCAATTTCTGGATCAAAATTAAGTGGTAAAGCTCTTCCAGAATACCTAGTATGCATGCAATCTGGAAATTACCTGCACACTAACACAACCCGTGTAAATCTGACAAATAACAAAATAAACTGAAATTGAAAGTAAGTTACGCACGACTCCCCGGCAACGGCGCCAAAATTTGATCGGTGTCGAAGTACCAACCAAAAATAAGAGTTTACACTCAAGTCCTACGACCCAATTTAGCTAGGGAAGTCGGGTATCGATCCACGAGAAGTCAAGTGGAAATCACTTTCAACACAAGTCACTTAACTAATTGCAATGAAAGAAAAAAAAATAAACTTTGAATTGTTGGATTTTGAGTTGCAAACAAAACAAACTTATAAAACACTTAATTAAAAGATTTGTAAACAATAATTGAAAAGGTGATCGCTCCGGATTTCAAGTTAGTAAAACAACTAGGTATATCTTGATTTGTTAATTGGAAATCACATAGACATGATTTATGCTTATATTATCAAACAATTATGATTTGGAACCAAGTCAATGACTTTATTGACAACCGATAACTAGACCGATGTTGTTGACTCAGATAATTACTTGTTTCACAAAATGTAGGATTTCTAGAATACTTTAAAATTAAACCAATAACATTAAACTTGACAATAGATAAAAGCAAGCAATGAGATTGAATTCAAAATTGTAAAATAAACCGGAAATCGTTTATCGTTTCACAATCAAGCACTATTTAACTTGTAAATCTATGAAAACAAATTCAATACCAATGTTTAACAAATCAAATAAAACCTAATTATTTAACCTAACCATTCACCCGGAGACGATCACGAGAAGCTTAGCCGGACATCTCGACACTTGAAGCTTCAATCTTCATGTGAAATTGCATGATGGAATCTTGATCTTGATGTTTGGATTGATGTTTCGGGGCTTTAGAACGCTCCAAAATGCTCCAAAATCGCCCAAGAACTTGCCCCCAAGGTGTGATAGTCGACTAGGGTTGATTTGGGCCTTAAATACCCCAAAAAACGCGAGTTTTGATGTTTTCCGTCGCCCCTCGGCGTAAGTTACGCCCCCCTAGGCGTAAATTACGCCTACATGCATGCCCTTACACCCTAGCAGCTCTGTCTTACGGTTCTACTTACGGAACAGCTTCCCGGCGTAAGTTACGGCCCCTTAGGCGTAACTTACGCCTGCTCTGATATCACCATTAGCTTCGTCTCGTCGAGAAACACGATTTTCATATATTATGCGTCCCGTAACTCCTCTCCTAGCCCAAGATATGCCTCTTCAAAGTTCATGGCTACCATTTCGCATACTCGGATGTTCGGATGTGCTCGATCTTGCTTTCCGGTGCTCGGTTTCCACCTAAAATCACTTTCTTGACTCATTCAACCTACAAACACACAAACACACAAGGTAGCTTCTATTTCGAATAAATACACAAGTCAAAACACATAAAAACATCTCATTAAGCACTTTAGAATCATAACCAAAACCCTCTCATCAGATGCCCAAAGCCAACCATGACTAGGTTGAGTAGTTCAGTCTCAACCTTCTTCAGTTCATTCCTAGGGCAAAACTCTGCCCTCAGCATTGCCTTGAAGTCATCCCAAGGCATAGACTGGGCCTCATCCGGGCCCCTGATCTGAACCTGAGCGTTCCACCAAGTTAACGCTCTTTTGTGAAATGAACCCGCAGCATATTTAACCTTGTGCTGCTCAGGATAGCCACTGATATCTAGAGTTGTTTCCG
Organism: Mikania micrantha; assembly: GCA_009363875.1. Taxonomy (NCBI): domain Eukaryota; kingdom Viridiplantae; phylum Streptophyta; class Magnoliopsida; order Asterales; family Asteraceae; genus Mikania; species Mikania micrantha. The sequence goes on from CM018692.1 coordinate 52,647,016, forward strand.
TCTTCTCGATCCACTGGATCAATCCGATGGCTCCTTCACTGCCACTGAAGCTAGGTGACTTGTAACCTACAAAGTTCTTGTAGGCATAGTCCTGTTGCTGACGGGTGTTCCCTGTCATATCATGAATCATACAAGCATGCATACAATGATAAGCGATAATAAGCAATTTAATATTATCTAAAATCAAAGTATAAGTAATATCTGAAACATTAAAACTCTTAAACAAATAAAAGTAAGCATGTTTCTCATCCCCGAGAGTTTAAAATCAGTTAAGATTAAAGAAAAGGGGGCATATGTACTCACCTTGTTATTGAAGTGGTAGACTTAACTTAAACGAGGAATACACGCGCTCTTAATTGTACTTGAGTTTGTTTTCACGATCCTGTAATGATTTCACGTTGTTGTAGCTTAGAAGTATAAGTTATATGATTTCGTGTGTGGGTGTTTGTGTTAACCTTAAAGTTGGTTAACACTCGCGAGTATTGGTCATTGTTCGGCCCCTTGTGCTTGTTATGGGTTTTAATATCATTTAACCTTTATATGTGATAATTGAATTCCAATCTATTGTTGTGCTACTTTTGAAATACACAAATTACTAATTTTGTCCATACCCATTTCATATGATTCTTGATTGTTTAAGTGTGATTATTTAAAACCTACTTATGTGGACCAAACAATCCCATTGGGCTGAGTTGTATATAGATCGCATGCCTTGTGTTAAGACCGTTAACCTACGTTGGGGCCAAATAGTCATGTGGGCCTGTTAAAAGTTATTACCCAATTAAATAGGCCGAGTATGTGTGAGGTGTGAGCCCAAAAATTAGAGTGGGCCGATTGGGTCTCATAGACCAACCAATATGATATTGGGCCTAATAAGTGGGCTGAATTGAAGGGTTTGGGCCAACTCAATAGGCCTTGGGCCGCATTGACTATCATGGGCCGAATATAGGAACTGTAAGTGAGTGGGTGGGCTGAATCAAGGGTTGTTTGTGCTGTATATTGCTTCGGCTAGATGAGATAGTTTCGGCTCCCATTCAGCAACCTATCTGGTTTATTTCACTAGAGGTTCGGTGGTGGTGCTAAGCCAAAGCAATGGCATCAGATGGTGCGTGGGATCAACGAACCTAGCTACCATCCACACTAAGGTTCGGTCAATTGAAATGGCCTAAGGTTCGGTGCTCCAATGGATGGGGTCGGCCGAAGGTTCAGCTGATGTTTTCTAGGAGGGTTCGGCCATAGTGGTTGCCGTGAAGGTTTGTTTAGGTTGAGATCTCGTTGACTAGGGTTTGCAAGGAAGGTTCGTGCTTGGTTCGGTGGTGTAAGGTTCGTCTGCATGATCTGCATGTAAGGTTCGGCTTTATTACAATTTCAGTGAAGAAAGGTTCGTCTCACGTGGCTTTATTACAATTTCAGTGAAGAAAGGTTCGTCTCCTTGGCAATATAGCCATGTTGTCCGCACTTCAGGCAACGGTACCTCTCGCATTGCCCGAAGTGGTGATATGAACATCGTTTGCACAGGGAGTATTTTCCCTTGTATACACCCTTCCCTTTATTATCGGGCTAGGATGCATTAAAAACTCTAGCAGGTGATGATCGTTGTTGTTGCTGGTGTGATGAATGAGACTAGTGGTGACTGGGTTCCCACTTGCGTTTGTGGCTTTCTTGAGGTTTCAAATGTTCACCCCAGTTGGGCAACTTCCCCTGGGCCACGGCTTGATCAATCAGTTTGTGGGCCAATCTGATGGTAGGTTGGATTTGTGTCGGGTCAGAGGCTGTGACCATGCTCTGAATTTGTTTGGGAAACCCATTAATGAACTGCTCGATCTTTTTGTATTCAGGGGTCACCATCCTAGTACATAGTTTGCATAGCTCGTGGAACCGAGTGCAATACTGCTCAATTTCTGAGCCCACCATCTTTTGAACCCAGAACTCCTCCTCAAGTTCCTTGATTTCGTTTCTTGGGCAGTACTCTTCTTTTAACATCCTGGTAAAGTCTTCCAAGATCATTGAGTTAGCGTCGTCCAGTCCCAGTTTCTAGACATGGGTGTTCCACCATATGAGGGTCGGGCCCTCGAGAGTACCGGTGGCAAACTTGACCCGGTTTTCATCAGCACATTCACACATTGAGAAGTCAGATTCTGCCATCTCTATCCAACTGAGCATCCCAACAGCTCCTTCAGTTCCCTTGAATGTGTGAGGGTGACAGCTCAGAAAAGTTTCGAATGAGCACCCCTTGTTGGTGTTGCCTTGGGGTCCAGTTCGTCAGTAATCAATGTTGTGTGTTAGTGATCGCGTTAGCTATGCTATGTTAGTCCAGCTAAGCAAATGTTAGTACCGTTGTTCGTTCCACTGGTTTCGCTATGCAGACGACTTGCCTCGTACTCGGTAATCGCCTTATTGACCCGCCGGTCAACCATCATCTTGATGGTTGCCACGCCGATCTGCCTTTTATGTGTGCGTGAGTGTATTCCCCGTCCAACCATATTGTTAGTTCTATATGAAATAGACGTTGTGTTAGTTGTCAATATTGTTAGACGTTTAAGTCAGAATGCAACAAAAATAAAGTATGCAAATAATAAAATCAGAATATCATTTCGTTAAATAACATCTTTTTTACTACAATAATTTTCAAAACATACCACTATCATGATTCATAGGAGCACATCCCGCTAATCTAGGCGTACAACAAAATTGATAACTGAAATAAGACAACCTAACTAATCTGAAACGATCATGGAGTGTGAATCTCCACTGTCAGCAGGTCCGTCGTCCTGCTCCTCCTCAGGATCCTCCTCTGGATCCTCGTCAGGGTCTCCCTCCTTAAGGTCCTCTGCCTCAAACTGGGGCCCATCCTCAGGCTCCGGCTCCACAATGAATTGCGACGCCCAGGCGTTCATCATGGCGTCTCTAGCCTGAATTTGCGCGGTGTTCACCTAGGACACGACCTCCACCGCTAATAGTCGACCGCTGTGCTCGTGCACCACTGCAGCGATGGTCTCCTAATGCTCCTCCGACTGTCCCGTCCTAGCGCGGATCTCCGAGACCTCAGCCTCCGTCTCCTCCTGCTGTCGGATCGAGTCCTTGATCATACCGGCCAAGACATCATGTACTCGATCAGTATAAGAAAGCTCGTCCTGCAAGTAATCCACCCATCCATGGAGGTGTCGGTTCTCCTCACGGAGGATTCTGACCTCCTCGATCAGCTCGTATACAAGTCAGGACTCACGGGCCGACCTCGAGACAAGTGCTGCGAAAGGCCGTTCCATGAGCATGCCAAGTGGTGGTAATGGGGGTCCACTAGATGCGTCGCCAAGCAATGGTAAATGTGGGATTCTCTCCTCCCTAGCCCACTGAGCCACATTCACGGGGTACGAATCCCATGATCCGACACTGCTCGATGGTCGAGCTCTCTTAGACTCCTCAGAGTCCACTCGGGATACAATTTCCCGTATCTTCTGCTTGTCCTCCTGAGTCAACTCGTACTCTGTCGGGCGTTTCCCCGGGTTCCTCCCATCCTTGTTATTGTTCATCCTGTAATCTTGGTTCAATAAGTAACAGATAACAATAACAATAACATATTATTTCAATGTCTAAGTGTCGTGTCTAGTGTTGAGCAATGGCTATAGTCTAAGTTCACTGCATGCAAACCTAGTTCCCTATAACCCTGGCTTTGATACCAATATGTCACACCCCCAAATTCCCACGTGTGGTGTCAGTCCACATGGGTGTGACGTGGCCAGAATCACAGCTCATGGTCATATATAACGACTCTATATGCGTTAAAAATACAATGTTTGTAATCACAAAAGTTAACCAACTGTTCAAATAGTTTGCAGCAGAAATGCAAATGTTAATGCAGCGGAAAGTAATATGTTTAAAATGAAGCGGAAAATAAATTGTCAGAAACTATGATGTTTTAATACATAACATAAATCAAATTGTTTGTTCACATGACATGAAATGCATACAAGTCATGTGCTCGTTATCTAAGTCCATTCATGTCCATATGCCAGTCAGCTAGTTACCTGATAATACATGTTTAAGAAAAAAGGTCAACACATAGGTTGGTGATCTCATAGGTTTTGATATACATACATATAATAATCAAAATGTTTGTCACGTGTTATCAAATGTTAGTCCCGAGCCCTAGGCTCCAAGTAGCAGTTGCGTCACTACCGAGCTAGACTTGTTAGTCCTTGCCTCCGCCATGTCTCGTAAAAACAATGGCACGATTGGTCAAGATTTCACGTGTCCCGGCCTCCAGTTAGTGTTGTGCCATGTGGGGTTCGTCACACCCAAACAGATCTATTCAAACTCACCTTGTTGTTTGTACATTAATGGTAAGACTTTGCGTGGGCTTTGTTACGATACAACACTTATGTTTGTCTAATAAACCAGCATACACAATATGTTTGTACAAGTAGTAAATGTTTGACTTGATTCAACAAGTATTCTCCCCCTATTTCAAAAGTTTGTAAAAGAGTTAAAGAGGGGCCATAAACTCACCTTAGTGAAAATCAGAAAATCATAGCGCAAGCTCCGGTTCACCACAAGTTACTCGTTCACCGGTTACCTATATTGTATAGCTTACGTGAGTTCGTGTAAGTGACTATGTTCGTGTTCGTGTTCATGCTCATGTTTGTGCTCAACAACCCTCGGTTGTTATGTTTGTCCATGTCGGTCCACATTGACTGTGTTTGACCGTGTCAAGTCAACGACCCGTTGGTGAACCATGTGTCGGTTATAATTCGTGTAACATTCGTGATCGTGCTCACTATGTGCAAAACACGCAAATCGCGTTTGTGGACAACTTACTATTTATAGTAAGTTTCCATTTTTAGCAAATTTCACAACACGTTTCCTTTTAATGATTCTAACATGCATTGTTAACCTTACGTGATCATGTTATCACTTAGCACATTGTTACATATAGTCAAATGAGCATATAAACTGCTTTCATTCGTCAAAGTTTCCTAAATTGGTAAGTTTGCTAGTTTTGACATATTTAACAACCACAGTCACAATACTTATTACACATTAGTCATATTGCATCATGTTAAGCCATTTAGCATGTACAAATCACGTCTCGCATTCCTAGTTCATGAACTCATACCATAAAGTTTCCTAAAATGGCAACTTTCCATTCTAGCATCCTCTTAACCAATTTAATGCCTAATGTATGTTAATAATCTCATTATTAACAATAACACATCATTTTAACAACATATGTTACCTAATATCATTATCTACCAAGTTTTTACAAAATAAAGTTACTAAAAATAGTAACTATGCTAAACTACGTATCAAACAACCAGATTAACCTTCCTAATCCATCCTTTATGCGTAAATCATCATAACATATCCTAAATCATCATCTAAAGTTGCATGCATAAACATACAACATCATTTAGCAAGTCTTGTAGTTCAAAAGTTACTAAAAATAGCAAGATCGTCAAATAACCCATTTTTGACTATCTAAATCATAATAAAACTTGCAAATGTACTTGAATATCATCAAAAATCATTTCTCAATAACCAAAATCATCTAAAATTCTTTAGATCATACATGCATGTAAGTATTTCAACATCTATGAACATGTTAAGCATTATGACACATCTACAGCATCATGGATCATTATGGATCATCAAAATACACCATTAAATCATTCTAGACCATCAATATCAATAGTAATATCACCAAACCCAGATTCAAAACATTGAAAATTCGTGCATGTGAGGTTAGAGAGCTTGCATGTGGGTTTTATGCCTTGCATGTGTGTGTATGGGTGTTATGTGTGTGTTTTGGCCATGGGAGTTACCTCTCAATCTCTTGAATCACCAAGAATGATGTTGTAGTAGCTTCAAGGACTTCTGGGTGGCTAGTTTTTAGCAGAAACAAGGGGTGTTGATGGTGAGTACACTCCACAAGCCTATCTCTTCAATCCTCCAACAAGTTCCAAGCTTGAATCTTCAAGATGAGGGGTTTCAATGGCCTCCAGAGGGTGTTTCAGGGAGATTTGGAGAAGATAAAGTCTAGGGATTTCATGCTAAGCCGGATATAATGATGGAAGAGGATAGGGTAGCTATGATTGTCTTGGTTTTATAAAGATTTGGTGTCTAGGTGTCGTCGCGTAACGCAAAGGGGGTCCCCAAAGGGCTTGGCATATCGCGGAGAATTTCGGGATTCAAATTCCCCCGCCCATCCTTCGCGTACCGCCAAGGCTCTCTCCGGGGTCCTTGGCATATCGCGAAGGATCCCTGTTGAGCCCAAATTCGACCATTTTCGATGGTTTGGCTTGTTTTCGACATTCTTTCGCTTATGGAACATTGTTTGGCATCCTTTGAACTATCTAGTTCAATGCTCAAGCGTCTCATGATTTTCCTAGTGTTTAGTTACATGATTTTTTAAGTGTTCACCAACGATCGTATTTTTCTTTGACACATGTGTACGTGTTGCGATGATTCACCGAATCATCGTATTTGTGTCGGTGTTCGTACTGTCGTGCCACATGTCACACTAAATTAAACTAATTCTAGTGCCACGTATGCAATTATTAATTAAATATATATTTAATTAAAACAGAAGCTGACCTGTAATTTGCGGGGAGTCACATGAGCCAATGGACTTATCCGGCCATATGTTACATTTGGGGTTTTGTTAAGTGAAGTTTGTCTCACACATATCATTAAGTATGGTTTCTAATGTGTTAAGATGCAACAATGGTAGCATATTGTTTTGAACATAGAATTTTATTCCATATTGAGACTCACTTGTTAATTATATGCTTATGCTTGAAATCAACATAAGAAAATAGTGTGGCTTGTGAAGGATTACATTATTACATATACAGACTCACATTAGGCAATCTTTGTGATGGGATAGCAATAAGTGGTTTTCTTTTCTTTAAGACAAAGCCAACTATTTCGGTTAGGTCATGCATTTCGCCCATGGGCAAGCTCCAATCAAATGAGTGCAACAGTGAAGCTAAGATAAACATTAGCATTTTCTCGGCCAACGGAATGCCTGCACACAATCTTCTCCCTGATCCAAATGGGAAATAGACCAAGTTGTTTCCCTTGTAATCCCATTTGTCTGTTAAGAACCTCTCAGGATTAAATTCCAAAGAATTCTTCCAGTATTGAGTATCTCTATGGATTGACCAAACATTAAGAATAATGGTACAACCCTTTGGGATTGTATATCCACCTATTGTGCATGTCTTGCTTGGTGATCGTTTTAACAAGAAAGGGAGTACAGGATACATGCGTAACGTTTCTTTGATAAATGCATCAAGGTATTTTAGTTTTGGGAGATGAGATTCTTCAACCATGTTATTTAGTCCTACAACATCTACTAGTTCTTCTTGAACTTTTTTCATAATGTTACGATCTCGCATAAGACTTGCCATTGCCCATTCTATGGTTGTTGCGGTTGTTTCAGTTCCTGCAATCATAATATCCTAAAAAAATAACGTAATTAGGCATTTATGATCTTCTTCGAACTATTTATAATAAATTAGTAGATTCCCTATAAGTCACCTAAGTGCTTGTCACACACTTCTTGTACTTCTTGGTGGTTCACCACCCATTCGTGCGAGCAATCGAGCTCATGCATAATACATAAAGCCGTTTACTTGATTGAAAATAGAACTCAAACAAAATCTCATCATATAGTTTCTTATTAATATTCTTGTGAACTTCAAACCAATAATTAAGGTTTACTTTCCCTCAATTCGATCACTAGCCATCAAACTCTAAGGTAGAGGATGTTAAGTTCACAGAAAATCCTTGAATTAGAATCGTAATTGGAAAAAAATTCCTTTAGAAAACATGTTTAGTTGGTTAAGATGGACTTAGAATTGCCGTTATTTCATTCAACCATAGTGATGTGTAACAAAATCAAGACACAAATACAATAAAATATAAAGAAAAAAAATAATCAAGCAAGAACAAAAAAAAAGGATCGAAACCAAAATCATTTGCTTCAACATTGATCGGTTGAACAAACATCAGAACAAAGAGCATGCTTCATTGTTTGAAATAATCGGAGTGCACTACAGAGACGATGATCGGGCTACGACTCAAGAACGGACCTCCAGTGGGTCTAGAAGTGAAACCATAAAATATATTTAATATGATTTTTTAAACCACTAGCAAAAGTTACAATATTTTTTGGGAATAAATAACGGTTTTCACCCATAAAGTTGAAGTCTTTACCATATTCAACCTAAAAAAATATTCTAACAATAAAACCCCTATCATTTAAACAAATAACGGTGTTGGCCAATTAAATTAAGTCTTTAATTTCTTTTTCACCAAATATCATTTAACATTTTCGGTTATAAGTAGGGTCAAAACCATTAATTCTTTAAGCGACAAAGATTTCGTTGTTAAAGATTATATTTTGGGTTGAATAAGTAAAAAACCTAAAACACATCAGCCAAAATCGGAATTAATCTTTGTCTCATGGTTTAAATCTAATTCATCCCATTCGAATTCTTCTAAGCATTCCATTTCTTTCAAAAACATTATCTGAACCAAACATGTCCTAAAAAACACCGGCCTTACTTTTAGGGGTAACTTATTTCTTGTGATCAGAATCGCCTTGACCCGAGATTTGACCCGCGAAACTACCAACCAAAACCAACCACCATTAACTGTAAAATGTGGTTGATTGGTTGGTGTTAGAAATACATAAAACTTAATTCGTAGAAGATATCTCTCGAAATTCAAATCAAAAACTATTCGATTGGATTATCCTTTAATCAAGTTTTTAAACTCGAAAGAGTAGAAATATTGAATTCGGATGATGATTTGATTCATGATCCGATAGATTTCCATGTTTGATTACTGAATTTCTCCAACACAAGCTGCCAAGAAGTACAAGAGGTTCCAATTTCCAAACAAATTCCTAAGATGAATTTTAAACCACCTACAAATCCATAAATTCATGTGAAGAAACACAAAAAGAAGAACATATAATATTCTTACCAAGAGAAGTGCTTTCATTTGGGTCATGCTAAGGGGTGTTCCATCCTTTTCATCTTTGTACTCAAGTAAGATTTGTACAAAATCTTTTTTTCCATCATGCTTCACTTCATCTTGTGAACTTTTGAGGTTGGATTCAATTCGATCTTCAATGATGGTAGTGAAAAGTTTATCCAACTCGTTACGTTGCATCTTCATGTCTCGCTCAACACCTTGTAGATCAAACCGGGCAAGACTAGGGAAGAAATCAGACAAATTCACCCGTTCAAAAGTCTTAACGATGTTTGAAGCCACCCTGTCTATCTCAGCTCCAAGATTTTGTTGTTTCACCCCTGCATCTGATGTGTTTTCCCAAATTGTTCTTGTTAGGACATTTGTCTCCGTAGAGAAGGCAATCTCACGAATGTTGACTTTGGTACCCATTTTACCAAAAACATTCTTGATGGTTCTTCTAACTTCATCCCTTCTAAAAGAACCAGTTGCTGCAAGATTCTTGTTGCTTAGGACCTCATGGACAAATATCTTACGAAGCTTACGCCAATTGGGGTTGTTGTTTGAAAATGCTACATCTTGACCATCATAAGTTAATGCTCGGGCTGCAGCTGATTGATCACGGTTAGAAAAGATCTCATCTTGGTCACGAACCACCTCCTTGGCTAGCTCTGGGGTGTTTATCACAACGTGAAGTTTGCTTCCCAAATCGTACTTGAAGATAGAGCCGTAGGTGTAAGCCATGCTGGTGAACTGTGTGTGCAAGTTGGGACTAAGAAATGGTAGGCACCCAACGTAGGGGAACGAGTAGGGACCTGGTGGCAATGGTGGTGCACCATTTGAGGAGTTTGAAAGTCTAAACTTGTGCACTAAAATAGCCAAGATAAGTACTGAAATGGTGACGACTAACAAGATTAGCTCATTGTCGTTGTTTCTCACTTGCCACAAGCCTAATACAAGAATATTCTTTAGTACCATTTTGAAAATATTGGGAAATAAATACATTGCTACAAGGTCATGGGTGCATTTATAGCCCCCATCTGGTTCAGACTCACGCATACATGTTAATAACAAGAGATTTTACTTGCGCGTTGCGCATCACTATCCCTACATTAAAACGTTGTCACAAAACGAATCGCAATGACTGCCACTCCGGTGTAAAACCCAAAACTATACTCTGTTTATAGACAGCAGTCAGAGCCGGTCATTACGATTCATTTTGTGACAACGTTTTAATATTACGGATGGTGGTGGAATTTCCTCTGCAACGCACACGGGTCATGAGAATTTAAGTGCCTTGTTGAGAAGGAAAAAATTACCCCTAGCTCATACGAATTAATAAACCTTTTTTTAATGAAAAATTAACGTTATATCAATAAAAATAGGAAAATCATAGACTTAAGGGTGTTGATAAGGAGAACCCGCGGTTTCAGGTTAGTCTGTTTTTTTTTTTTTTAATATTGAACCGCAATATTCTTACTCTAATAACGTTTGGGTTAATCGGGTCAGTGGTTATTCCGGTCGGGTCAGTTGACGTAATCTTTATATGCTATTATTTTCACCCAATTTTAAATTCTTTCAAATAATTCGTGATATAAACATATAATTTAATAGAAATTAAGTTAAACCATGCATAATTTGATTCTTAGCCCTAATCATAGATAGTTAACGTAATTAAATATTTAAGTGAAAAGTTAAATCAGTTTTATACATAATAATTAAGATATACAAAAAATAATAATCATCCTTATTAGGGCATTCACGTTAACCCGAAACTTGACGAATTTTTAAAATATACCAGAAACCCGACACTATTAACAGTCTGGGTTAACCGTGTTGACCTGAATAACCCAACTAACGTTTTAAACCTGAATAACCCGACTCTATTAAGCTTACTCGGTTTTATGTGTGGGTTGAGTTGGTTGGATTCGGGTATTATCCACAACCCTAATCATAATAATATAAAAAACATTTAGAATATTTTATAAAGTTAATGGGCTCAAATTTATTAAACTTATTTAAGCCTAATGGATACAATATTTTATATATAACATGAAAAAAAAAAAAAAAACTTTCAGGCCCTCAAAAAATCATGCTTAGGACGGTGATCCGGTTTGCCCTTGTTAACAATCGGCTCTAACTGCACCACTTCAACGTAAAACCACAAACTAGGTCCACTCGTATATATAATTGTCACTCATATATATATTTGTCACTAGTGTGTCCTGTCGTAAAGAGTAATTGCCACTTTACATAAGATAAAAATACTTCAATGATAAAAAGAAAATGTAAAAAATAATAATAATAAAATATAAAAATTAACATAATATAATTCGTAGAAAAAGTGAAAACAGGCACGGTTAAGAGTTAATTCAAAAGTTATTAAAAGTTATTTCAAAATCAATAAAATATATAAGAAAAAGTAATTGAAATAATTTAGTATACTAGTACAAATATTTAGAAAATATATACTTAATGACGTTTAAAAAATATTTAATTAAAATTTTAAAGAAAATATATTGTAGAAAAAAGAAATAAATTTCAAAAATATATATTTTAATAAAATTTGTTGCTAAATTCAGTAACAGAAGGGGGGAAATAAAATTTTTAAAGATAAAAGAAAATCAGTTGCTTGAAATTTGTAGCAAAACATTGGAGAAAGCTGGTGGGTTTCACGAAAATAATTGGTTTATTAGGTACAATGCATGCAGCTTTTGTTACAACTTACAAGTATTTGCTCCATGGTGATTGCATTTTTTTTCCAGCCAACTCCACTTATTCTACAAGGTCTGTGGCTAACAAATAGAATAAACAAAAAGACTATGTCAGTACTTAATTTTGCTTTCATTTTTTTTTATTTCTGTTTAATTTACTTTTTTCTGAGTTTTGCCATCAATGGTTTTTAGGCTTTTTTTTTTTTTTTTTTTTTTTTGTCTAGGCTATTTTTTAAATTTAAATATTCAATTGTAAATTACTTTTGGTTTCCAAAATTACTTGCTCAGAATCGAAGCGCCATGCGTAAATATAATTAGTTTTTAACAACTCATCATACGTTTTCACATAATTTTTTCTCAAATTTACAAGCAACAAATCATTAAATCTAACAAATGGATTTTGTATATAAAATGTAGTCTATCACTGAAAAAAAAAAATAAGCTAGGCTACACATTTAGCGGGGACATACCCTTTAACAACAACATCCATCGGATCCAAACCAGTCATCCTTTTAACCATTTATGATCAACTGCATCCAATGGTTTATGTTTGGCCGTATATTCTGAATAATAGCGCCGACACATCGTCGCTAATGCTTGTGAACATAAAAACGCCATATCACCTTCCTTGTTTTCATTTCCCTCGCTATTGTACTGTCTAGCTCCCCTCCAACAGATCCGGCCAACACCATGATAACCACACTGTGAGCCGCCGATCACCATAACTTCAGCCACCCACCTCTGCCGCCATAAAGACCACCGCTGAGAAGTATAGCAATTACTCACTGTCGTGAAGACCACCTTTGCTCGTTTCTTTCTTCATCTCAATTGCTCATTATCGTGAAGTCAACCGTCATGAAGACCACTACCACAATCCTTGTTCTGTCCTCCCTCCCGATTGCTCATAGCTAGCTCCCTCCCTCCCTCCCTCCAGATTGATCACTACTCTCTACTCATTTAGTCAAGCTTTAGGCAACTTTGGTAAATTTTGACCTATTTAAACAACTTTGCTATGTTTTGGCCCATTTGGTATGTACTAAAGAATTTTCTTGTGTTTTAACCCATTTAGTAAAGTTTTATACAACTTTATTAGGCGTCGATTCATTTGATAAAGTTTTCAAGAACGTTGATTTTACTTAATTTATAATTAATTTTATCGGCTCAAATTGTAAGTTTGTTTTAAGACGCAAGTTTCAGAGAACAACTCTCGCATTTATTTTGTTTTAGAGAAGAAGTCACCAAATACAAATGACAAATACGAAAGCTTAATTTGGTATTTATTCAGTTATATATGTTTTATATTAATTGGTGATAAATGAATATTATTAGCAACAAAGTGTCGGCGCTAATGACCCTGTATCCATAAAGCAATTCAATATTTAGTGGCGACAATCAACCTTTAGCGGCGAAACCTTTAATGGAGACCAATTAGCGGCGATTTCCATCATCATTAGTGGCGTTAGTGACGACATGCGTCGCCGCTAAAGGTATGTTTTCTTGTAGTGGTGTTTGTTCATAATTTATTCGGTGAGTTAATCACTAACTAAAGATTTTGTGAGCAGGTTTGCATACATGAGGTTTGAAAAGGGTGTGTGATTAATGTTATGGGTTAATCCCTAAGTGGTGAACTCTAGTATTTAAACGTACCATAAAATAAACAAAGTTGTTAAAAAAATAAAAGATGATAATGGGAAATAAAAAGTTCCTTCATTGTAGTATGTTGGGTGGTTTTTTGCTAAAGGGTATGGTAGACGTTGCTTTATTTTGGTAGCATGCGATTGACGTTAAAGTTGTTATCAAGTGGCACTTGATCTTCATGTCCTTCTGAGGTAATTTAAGTTAAAACTTTTATATAATGTTTCACAAGATGACTAAATAAGTGAAACATTGCTTTATGACATGTTCTGAAGGCAAATAGATTTTGAGATGTAAAGTTTTAACAAATGTTTAAGTTAGGCGTTCAAGGAAATATTTTAACAAGGGGTGATTATTTACATGATTATGAGCTTATATGTATATGTTTATGCTCATTTGGTGTAATATGTTGGCATGTGGATGTATCATAACTAACATTTAATATAAAGTTTTCATTGTGAAATTAAACTATACATATAGGCACACAAACACACATTGATGAAATATAAATAGAAAACTCACAAAACTCATTTTCATTTATTTGGCCGACATTTACTTCCATTCTCACTATGCATAAAAAGCCTTGTAGGATATTGTTGTTAATTAGTCAACATCATCTTAATTTTCCTTCAAATCTCTTTAGTCCATTTGCCATTTTCAACCATAGATTTCCTCATTCTTTTGGTCTCAACATCATCCAAATTATTTAACACTTAATTCATATCATATCCATGAAAATATTAGATCACGAAATTTGAACATTATCTGGTGGAATCTTTAAAAAAAACTTATAATTGGTAAGAACCTAACCTAAGAACTCATAGATTTCTTCCTCCTTGTAAGGTGAGTTTTTTGATCTCAAATCCATGGATCAATATGTGGTTTTGTAATTCCATTCACCACAACAACCAGTGATGAGGTTCCATCAAGAAATCCACCTTTTTAAAGTTGAAATTTAATGTAAGAATTAGCTCCTCTAAGCATGCCCTATGACCTGTTTCACTTTGATCTAAGGTTGTTTTGATTTCCTACTACTAAAAGTGGTGACAAAAGTGATTGAGGCTTCCACCACAAAAGGTCCAGCAACAACAGTGAGAGGTGGTGTTTTGGGTCGTCCATGATGGAATGCGTGTGACTATTGGACATATATGCCCTAGATATAGCATTCTTCAAGGTTACCATTGATATATTATCCTATTATGTCACACACCAAGTAAATAATCCAAGTATATGTTTAAACTCAATTTTAACAGATATAACCCATCCAATGACAGGCATATAATTGTTAAGTGAAAGAATAATATGAAATGAATCGATATATGATGTGTTCTTATATATTTCATGAAGTTAAATAAAAAATATATGAGTATATATATATATATATATATATATATATATATGGCTATTTATATTATTGATTCATCATATGCCATGTAAGTAGATGCAAATAAACGCCATGATGAAATTTGTTTAAATAAATCAAAATTTTATTTAACTAGCAATCATCAATTATCAATTATGCATAGGAAATAATTCCTCCATATTTTGTTCTCTTTGTCTTTACGGATATATACACTACAAGAAATTATAGTATTTACCAACACATAATTTAGCTATACATGTAAATGCGTAGGTAAATTACCTACTCATGTGTGTATATGTGTGTCTAGTGGTTGATCATATGTTTTCATGATGACCAACACTTAATATGTGTTGGTAATACATTTTAGCTACACTTAACATTGTTGAGAAAATTTGCCCCAAAAATTTGCCATCAATTAAATGATTAATTACCCACACATGTGATGAATTTATGTCATGTGTAGGTAAATTATCTACACATATGCAAAAAAATAAAATATGTGTGGATAATTGATTAGATTTTACCAACATATAATATGTGTAAACAAATGTGTAGATAAATTTATTAAATACAATTTTATTTATTTTCAAAAATGACATGGCAAACCAAATACCTATACGTATTTAAAAACGTATCACATGTGTAGATATTGGATCGTTAACATATATTAAAAACAAAAAATTGCTCATGTGAAGATTTGAACTCAAGCCTTTACAACACACAACATAAATTGTTTAGACTTATCTAAAATCAAATTTGTTAGATAACTAGCTAGATGGCGATTTCTCACATGTTGATGAGCGCAGATTATCACACTCATTTCGTTTCAGTAACGAACGTAAAATAAAACTAAAAAAATACATTTGGGCATAAATAAACATGAAAATAAAAGAATCTGTTATGTTTAAAAAAAGAATCATGAAATTAAAATATAACTTGAGTTAAAATCTTTAGGTAAAATCAATGAACAAAAAATCAAAACATAGGGCAGGTAAAATAAGAATATTTGCATCCAATCTCAAACCTCTGCCACACACAAAACCAACAATATTGAAACACAAAAATCAAAAACCTGCACCAGGTGAATTCCTTACCCATCTCTCTGGCCTCGTCAAGCTCTACGCTACCCACACCACCTCCCCCTTTCAACGAATATCCTCCTCCATGCCATCGACGTAGACCGCTACAATCTCCTCTTTCCATTGATATATCCTTCTCCTTCTTCTTGTCATATGCGCACACCATCACTAGAGCCCCTGATCCATCGATATAGTTCTTCTCAATGTCACGTGCACGGCTTGCAATTATCCAGGTAGGATTTTTTTTTGCTAAGGTTAGGATATTTTGTTTTTTGTTTCATGGTCTATTTGTGTGTCTTAGTTTTGCAATTGGCCCCTTCAAGTTACTCCTTGCTAGGGTTTCTCCGAAGTTGTATCTTAATTTCTCTCACATTCATATTCCAATGCCCTGACTATGAACCCTAAATTTGGTTATGGATTGCGCTTCATTGGAAAATTATTGTTTTTAAGAATCATTCTTAACCTTTTGCTTTATTAGCATTATGTATGCAAATTAGACCATGATTTACTTTGATTGAATTGTTTAATATTTGAAAATTGATGATTTATAACCCATTTTTGTTTTCTGGAGATGTTTGTAAAAATATTTCAATTATTTCCAGATTATGTGCAGCTCAATATCCTCATGATGTAGTTTAGTTTTGCAGTAATAAAGAAAATAAATCAAGGTTGTAGGTCAGTTTGACATGAACTTTAAATAAGATTTTAGTAGCTATAATTCTTTTCAAAACTCACTAGTTATTTGAATTTTTCTTATGCCAATTGCACTTCGCTGGTAATGTTGTGTGGGTTTAGAATTTTGTTGCTTTGTATTCCTACTAGATATGCCTACCTTAACAGTTAATAATGCTTTGATGGTTGTGTAGATTCGTGACATATTTGTAGTTACACAACATTTTATGTAGGTAAGATGAGGTTAATGTTTGATTTTTTAGAATATGTAAACTATAATGACTTGAATAGAAAGAACCACTAATAAACTGACAAATGATATGAACAATTCACAACTTCATAGATGCAAACCCTAAGAATCTAAACAAGAAAGATTTGTAGGAAGAACAAACCTAACATCATATGCTATCATGATTTTTTTAGAACAATTGGTTTCTTATATAATGTGACACCCGGCAATTTCAGGTAAAATTGCAACTCTTATATTCTTTACATTTCACATTCATACTTGTTGC
The DNA here is from genome assembly GCA_009363875.1 of Mikania micrantha. Taxonomy (NCBI): domain Eukaryota; kingdom Viridiplantae; phylum Streptophyta; class Magnoliopsida; order Asterales; family Asteraceae; genus Mikania; species Mikania micrantha. The sequence continues at coordinate 52,663,973 of CM018692.1, forward strand.
GTTTCATTTAACTATGTTTAATTAGATGAGTTGAACACAAACAACTACGAAACGATAGTTCGTGGAACTATCGAATCGTACATTGCACATTGGTTTTGGAAACCAAGAGTGGCAACCACAACACTAACACAAAACAATAGTTCGGGGAATTATTGAATTGTGCATCACACGTTGATTAGGATTAATCAAGCGTGCAAACACTTCGTTAGACACGAACACAACTATCTTAGATAATTCGAGGAATTATCGAAACACACACGAGTCTCACGAACGTTGGTGATCAATCAAACTTATGTGCTACTTGTATTACGTGCTTAAACGAGCATTAGATGTTTTAGATAAACGTTAGAAATCAATTTCGAGTGAAATCGTATCAACAAAATTGAAGGACATGGAAATGGACTCATCGCGGTACGCGATGGCCCCTCGGCGAAAGGCTTCGCGATACGCGAAGAAAAGCGGGAGTCGAGACTCCCGAATCCTATCGCGGTACGCGGCAATCAATTTTGATCGGCCTCCGCGGTACGCGAAGGCCATGCATATCATATTTTCTTTAAAACCAACCCCATTTCATTCTATCCGGTTCTCTTGCAAATTTCACAAACTCTCTCGATCAAAACACTCTGAACTCGCATTCTTAACCCCTGGAATCAACATTGAGGTCATCTACTTGCATTTCTTGGTGATTTGGAGTGCTTGGAGCTTGGAGAAGGAGCTAGGGAGCAAGAAACCTTCATCAACGGTTTGAAACTTCATCAAAAGAGGCTGTCACTACTGAACCTAATCATCCAGAAGCTTTAAGGTAGTTTTAATATGGTTTTTAGTAGCTAGATCGTACATGCAACGGGTTAAAACCCACATGCAACTCCGTTTAGTTATTGTGCTCAAATTGTTTGGTGATTTGATGAATAGGTGTTGTAGATTTACTGATTTTGATGCTTAGAAATGTTAGAATTGAGTTTTGATTAAGTTAGGCTTGATTTGATAATGTTTTGGTGCACTTGCCATAAAAGGAAACTTTTATGTTGCAAGTCTTGGATTTGTAACGATCTAGACATGTTAGACATGTCTAGATATTGTTAAATGTATATTGGAGTGTTTAGAAACACATTGGGATATTTGATTTTGTCAAAAACTTGATTTTATAGAAACTTACTAAAAATGGAAACTTTTAGAAATCAAAAGAGGGCTTTTGATGTTTTAAAGTGTTTTGATAAACTTGGGATATTGAAATATGTTTAGAAATGATTTCTAAGCATATCGGAAACCTTGATTTGCGAAAACGAGTTTTAAACGGATACTTTCCAAATAAGGAAACTTTATTTGGGCAAAACGGCATAAATAGTGATTTATGCGCAAACGACGTGTTTTAAGAGTTTAAACAAGTTTTATAAACATCTTGGAAGTTAGTGCTTTTATGAAATGGGATTTCATAACCACACTTTCCTAAATGGGAAACTTGCTAAAAATGGTAACTTATGTGACTAGAGTCATAGGATGCATATTAGTGTCTTATGTGCGTCAAGGCACATAAACACAACAATCGTGTCACCAACGATTCGTCGAGTCTCACAAGTCAACACACACATACTCGGTTGAGCACACCGACACTTGGAGTTGTATGGATTACAACACACCACAAAACACATACTTACACCTATACGATCATAGGTGCTTACTAGCAGGACAGCTAGCCTTCGCAGACGCGAACACCCTGTAAACCGGAACTGCTCTATCAGGTGAGTTCACGGCCCCTTTTTACTTTTTCTACCTTTGGGGGAGAAAACATTGCATGATAAACTGTTTTTGGAAAACAACTCATTTCATTTATGTATGGACATGCTTTATCATTATATGTATATGTGTGGGCCCCTATCACAACTAAAAGTCCTCACGATACTCCTCGGACCGTTAATAGCATAACGTCTAGCATGGTAATCTTGAATAGTACTATTTGGGCCTGACAAGCCCCACTACACCCGACTGGAGGTCGGAACAGTGCAAAATTGACCAACACTTTGCCATAGTCTTGTGATGGACATGGCGGGAGGCACCCACTGTCAGCTTCGGTACCATCCACAATATAATATAACTGTATTGACTAGCTATCAATCGATACTGCATTGTAATGATACATTGATAACAACTCTTACTTTAAACATTGGATGTTTAATGCTTTTGATAAACCTGTGCTCTCACCAACCTTTGTGTTGACCTTTTTCTCGCATGTTTTCTCAGGTAACTAAGGCACGCGCACCAGGAATAGGATGCTAGGCCGGAGTCGCATGCATCTGTTTAAGTGTCTTAGTTTATCAAACATTTATTATCATTTGGTTGTTACGTTTTGTAAACTACTTTAATCGCTTCCGCAACATTTAACTTGTGATGCTTTGAAAACCCTTTTTGATTTAACGTTTCCGCAACTATGAATGATTAAACTGTTTTGTTAATTTATACTTCACTTCCGCAACTCTGATATTGCTAAACTGTTTTATCCAAATTATTGGATGTACGTACGAAATCAGACATATAGGTCTCGCATGTTGTGTGACCGGAGACTGCGATCCTGACAATCTGCCGCCGCTCGCGCCCCGGAAGGGACGGGATTTCTCGGGGTGCGACAGATTGGTATCAGAGACTCCGGTTATTGCGAATTAGGTTTGCATTTAGTGAACTTAGTCTATAACCACTAGTCTCCACACAACACATAGTGCTTAGTATTGTAGTACTTGCACACACGTTACATCTTTTATGCATTACGTTCGTCACTGCACGTGACTACCCATGACGGGGAAGAGCGGATAGCTCTACACGTTCTTTACAGTACCTATCGCACACACTACATTAGTCATTAGACAAACACTAACACGTATTCTCGCTATGAAGATCATGGCTGGAAGACGTGGAGGACGCAGGAATGCAGGTGGACGTGGAAACATCAACTTGACTCAAGCTGAACTGAACGCGCTCATCAACGAGCGAGTTGAGGAGGTACTTGCTGCACGGGAAGCTGCCCGTAACCAAAACCCACTGAACCAAGGTGATGAATCTACTCATACTCACCTTGCATCACAATCACTTGTTTCAAATTCAACACGTCTAACCGATACTTAACCCAACTCTACTCTTTGCATATCACAGGAGCAAATCCTAACCCACCTCTCTGCACGTTCAAGATGTTTCTGGACTGCAAACCCCACTCCTTCAGCGGTACAGAGGGTGCCGTTGGACTATTACGCTGGATCGAGAAGGCGGAATCGGCCTTTGCCATGTAGAAAATCAAGTGTCAACTACGAAGTAGTTGGTGAGAAATCATAAGTTTTTATGTGTTAAAAACGTTTATAAAATGTTTATGAAAGTTTATAAATGGCTTTATAAAAGTTTATAATTTCCCCGAGAAAATCCACATGTGCACCTGCGAAGCAATCCAACAATTCCAACACCCAAACACAAACACAACAATCACATAATTCAAGTAATCTCAAATAACCATCCAAGTATAATCAACCAATCACAACCAAACACAATCATACACATAACAAGTCAATAATCATCATTCATCAATATTATCTCAATATAAGTTATCGTGGAGGACCTCAGTCAACTCAATCAACTGCAGAATCATCGCGGAGGACCGCAGTCAACTCAACCAACGATATTCCTCAATAGTATAAGTGTCAATACGTGCACTGCGGAGGACCGCAGTCAACTCAACCAACAGTGGAATCACAGCGGAGGACCTTAGTCAAGTCAATCAACGGCAATTCAATCATCACGGAGGACCGAAGTCAACTCAATCAACAATGACTCACGGAATATGCAATCAATGATAACAATTCACCATCAATAATAATTCAATAATATGAATATTATACTGATAATCCAGGTGTCACCCATGTGTTATCAAATAATATTTTAAATATTGGTATACATGTTCCACCTCCGAGTTTAAAAGCAAAAACAGTTTTAAAAGGAGGTTATGAGAACTCACTTGAGTCCTTAGAATCAGTGTTCTAGTAATAGGCGCGCTAGCGTAAGAGAAATCAAAACAACTCAACAACCTGTAATTATCGTGTGTTTCACATTCATAAGTGTATGCGTTTCGTCTCGATTAAGTGGCCATGAGTGTTACTTTAAATTCTTAAGTGTTTCATTCACTTAATTTACTTCATCGAAGTTAAAATAATTATTCAATATTTTATAGTAATCATCTTTAGAACATAATTTAAGTTTAATAGTTTTAAATCATTCTACGATGATAACTAGTTGTGATGTAATATATGTGTTCCCATTGATATGTATCCAAAGTAATGACCTAAGTCATATACATATCAATACATACATATATGATCAACTAATTTCCTCATTACAACTATATATATATATATATATACTTTCAAGGATGTTAATCCTTGTCATGCATATATCTATGTCCACCTTTGCATGCACTTTTATGTAGGTTGTCATGATAAATTCAATTTAATAACACTTCAATCTAATTTTATTAGGTCAAAGTTAATTAAATTCTTATAAATATGCATCATATAAAATCTCAAGGTTTAAGCTTATATAAAAAAAATTGACAACTCTTAGATTTTCATGCATGCATGGTTTACACCATTATGTTTAATTTTTTATCCACCATTAACCTTTAATTAAAGTGTTTAAATTCAATAGCTCCAATCCCATTCGAAATCATTAGGTTCGCTGCTCAAAGTAGAATTCAAACAGCCCCTAGGTTCGTCACTATGTTCGTATCATCTTAGGGTTAATTTAAGTTGAAGGTTTGGCCATTAATATGAACTAGTAGCCATAAGTTCGGCTAAGTGTCCAAGGTTCGCCAAAGAAGGCACGGCTAGGATGGAGGTTGACCATGCAGGGTTTGGCAAAAATAAAAGAAAAGGTTCGGCCTCATGTCAAGGTTCGTCAATCTAGGGTTTGTCTAAAGCCAAAGTTCGGCCATCACTTGTTTCCAGGTTCGGCTATATGCTAAGCTCCACCACCTCTCTTAGGTTCGCTGCATGTGGAAATTATGAACAGCCATAAGGTTCGGCTAGGGTTTTCAGGGCCAGTTCCACGAACCATGTAGGTTCGGCCCCTCCATAATCGTGGTTACAGGTTCGGCTGTATGTAACGACCCATTTTGGGGAAATATTAAAATATAATATAATTGGCGGAAAAATTATTTATATTTTCATTCGGTGGGTGTTTTAATAACAATTGGGTTGTTACAGTTAACTAGTAACTAGCTTGATTTGGTTAGTTAAACTAGTTAAGGGTTTTAAAAATTTGAGGGATCAAATGTGACAATTGGCAAAAGATGGAATTAGATGGGATAAGACTTTGACTATGGTCAAAGTTCATATTCCCATTTTATTTATGTATGTGTCGTTCAAGAGAAGAGGAAGAAAGGAGAAAAACCCTGAACTACAAGATTGATCAAATTGGTGCTCGATTTATGGTTTGATCTTGAATACAAGCATATAGTTGAGTTCTACTAGCATCAAACTACATCTTGGTATGTAATTTTTGGAGTTTTGTTGAGATTTACGTGGGTCTTCCATGGGGTGTGGGTTTGATGGGTCAAATCCGAAATTGGAGGTTTATATGGGGTTATACGTTGTAAATCATCATGTAGATCATCTAAGAACAACCTTTTGGTCCTTCTATGAAGTTTGACAAAGTTAGATGAAAATGGTATTCTTATGGTTCATGAAGAAGATGAACTAGGAGGCTTAAAATGAGTGTTGGATAATGGCTTAGATGATAACATGATGATTTCTAACATTTAAAGTCGAATAACAATGGTGAATTGTGGTGATATTTGGAGTTGGATGATTAGAAACCTAAATGGGAGATCAATGGGGTTTGGATGTAGTTGACTTGTGTAGGTGAAATTCCTGCACACAAGTTGTTTGATGAAATGTCAACAACTTGATTTTTACCTAATAATGTGTTCAAAGGGATGGGTGAGGTTAATTGATTGATATGATCACAAAAGGTGAAAATTTTGTGATTAGGGGGTAATTTGACTATAACCTAGGTGTAATTGGTGATGATAGTCAATTGGATGAAATTTGACTAGTTATAGTCAAATCTTGTATTGAACCTATTAGTTGTGATAATAGGAAACGATAGTGGGAGGAGATTTTTGTAATCCCCAGGGTTTTCCGTTACGAATTCAAACATTGTAATCGTGTTTGATTCGAAATAAATAAAAGTCATGAATGTTCTTTGAAACATTTGTATTCATAAATCTATAGATCTGTATATATTTAAATTATATATATCAATAAGCTATAATCAAAACATAAATCAATCATAATAAATATAAAAAGAAAAGAGAGGTTAATAATAATACTAATAATAAATATAATATCATATTTCAATTTAAGATAAATAAATCAACTTTGATGAAATTAAAAAAAAAACATTCATACGATAAAATTCTTATTTTCTGGAATTCTAATATAGTTGTGTAAATAACAAATTCATAAGAATTGGATTAAATAGTAAACTATATTACAAGAATAAATTACTAGGTGGTATTTGATCATACACAAAATATTTTAATGATAAATTACTTCATAAGAACGATATATGATTAAGATTTATAAAAGTTTACAAAGTTACAAATTCCTAACAAGGATTAAAACATGAAATAGTATAAACTTAAATAAAAGAAGATAAAAGAATAGAAAGATGAGGGGTTGAAAGTGCAAAACCTCAAAACCCATCCCATCTTCTTTCTCTTGCAACTGAATCACGTTTTTAGAACCATTACTCATTCGGTTCAAGCTCCAACTCGATCAACGCGGCTTTCCAAAATCAAAACTTTAATTACAACACGTTTTCCGTTTAAAACCGAATCAATCAGTGTAATAAAATCCAAAAATAGTGCTCAATCAACGCGTATTCAAAACCAAACAAGAAGTCGTAAAAATAGGAGCTGTAATCACAACACCGAATCGATCTGAGCCAAAATTAAACTATTATACACGATATCGACCTCATTCTGACTCCATAGAACTCAAAAACTCCCTTTAATTCGCTCTCAAACTCTGGGTCGCCCACGCGCCTTCGACTCGAACTGAACCGCAACCAATCAACTCGAATTCGAACATATCCGGGTAAGTTATGATACCATTCTGTTAGTTTTGATCAGTAGAACAATAGCCCTATGATATTAGGGGCTCACAATCATCATCCGATACGAATTGAATTCGAGATTGGATTAGGGTTCTTATGAGTTATGGCTTGATTTAAAAGTCGATATAACAATAAAGTGAAACTGGTTCCCTTGAACGAAATCCTTTACAGCCTACAGGTTACACATTGAGACTGTGAAGGGAATTGATCTAGGTTCAAGCCTCTCTAATGGTGCTATAACCGGTTTTTTTTGCATATCTCTTGATTCCATTCATATTTGTTTTATAAAAATAATACCAAAAAAACCTAAATTTTATTTTTATACATTCTGAAAAGTTTAACTAAATTATGAATAAGATTTAAACAAATTCTTATTATAAACTTAATTTGAAACATTATAAATGGTTTAAAAATCTGTGTTTAAAACTATTTTCAAAAATTCATAAAAAAAATATTACGTATTTAAATAAAAAAATTATTATTATTATTGATTTTTTTTTTGAAACTAATATAAAGATTATTTTAAAAGAAAAATGATTGTTCTAAATAAAATAAAAGAGTTATTTATAAACTAATAATTATTTAAAAAAATAAATAAATAAATAAATAGTTATTTCAAAGGAACTATGTGTAATCGTTTATCATAAAAGTTTTAATAGAAATTCATGAAATATCTAAAAATAGCTATTTTAAAAAGATACTTATAAATTCATAATTTTACAATAACGTTGTATAAAAAAATGGATGGAATGATATGCAAATATTATTTTAGGATTTTCAACTACAAATAATAAATAAATAAATATAATATTCAATATTCTATTTTATTTATTATATAAGCTTATTGGAATATTAATAAATATTCCTAATATATCATTCTAGTTTATTCATACAATGAATAAGAGTTGATAATAAATAAAAAGAATATCCTATATTTTATTTATTATTCAATATTGTGAACATATTTATCAAGTATTCCAAGTTATATATTCAAACTTAGTTTCATTCATTTAGGCCCTACATTAGAATGCTATAGATTTGGACTTTGAACTTTAAACGTTAGGGTGCTAAGACTTTGTTTACTCAAACTTAGGTGAGTAAAGAGACTTTACTTCCCATTCATCTTCCAAAGTCATTTCGGCTTATTTAAGCATTCAATTATGTGAGTTTTCTTCACACTCCCTTTTTACATTCTTTGTTTTTTTTGGGATGTTACACATGTCTTATTCAAACTTTATTCATTCTATTATTCAATTCAAACTTATGATGCAAGCCTTAGACCTAGTTAGCTTTATGTGTTAGAGGCTAGACTATACAATGTGTTGATTCTATATGTGATTCTATGGGTGTTGCCAGTCAAGCAATCTAGTACTTAGTAGCCTAAGATGGTTAGATACTATCTTCGCAAAGGCTTTTGCCTTTGTGTGAAAAAGGTGAAAAGTACACCTAGCAAACTGGTTGAATTATAACTGTTAATTTATAGTATGGCCATACTTGAATTAACATGTTGTAGGGATACTTGTTTGGACACAAGCAATTGTTATTCATTCATTCATTCAATTTATTCAAACTTGTATTCATGCTATGCTTATGATACATATCTAGTTAGGCTATAGTTTGCATCCTTTTTATACCTATTATTTAAACTTTGTGTGTGAACTCACCAACTATGCAAATAGTTGACAAACTCTATTTTACATGTGTAACAGGTTAAGGAAGCATATTGAAGACATAAGATAGGATTAGTGACCTAGTTAAACTTGAAACAATTTTATAGATTTTTCAATTGTAATACTTTGATTTTTGAATTCATGTAATGTTGTTGTGCTTCAATGAATGTTGTAATTAATCTGTAATAATGATGCTTTAAATATTGAAATGTTATAATAGCACCATGAGCTAATGAACAGTCAAACTCGCGCCCCGACGTATTCCGCCGTTGGTTGGGGTGTGACAGATTGGTATCAGAGCCATGGTTATAGGGATCTAGGTTATTAGAAAATGGTGGCCTAGACTATAACTAAGCTTTCCCAGATATGAGTTATCTCATATTGCACTTGTTTGTTTATTACTTGCTTTTGTGCTATATATTATATACTTATTCATTATGTGCTATATTTATTGATTATGTGTTATGTTATATTTGTTACCATAGAGGAAAGCCATAGTTGTTAATATGACTTGCTTGCACTAGTTAGGAATGCCTTAGACTAAGTTACTTTATATCATTGGATTACTTAGTTTAAGCAATTGCTTTAGTTTTCGTTTAGGAGAAATCTATTCCAAACTCAAATACATGTAAACAACTTTTAGTTGATATAAATTCAACAATCATTAGGCTTAATGCCTAATATTATTCCTTAGACAAAATAGGAATTCTGTTATTGATTTTAAGATCCCGTTAGAATTAAAGTTTGTGAGGTGGATATGTACTAACTGGAAGAGTGTAGTACCGGTAGTTAGAATTCTTGTCTAGAAAAGCTATTCGTATAAATCCCCGATGTACTGTGGGACCAGTCTAGCTTTCCTGGGGACTTCTGATGAGAGTACAATCACTTATAGGCCAAAGCATGTTACACCAAACATCTTACAAACTAAAATGATTCTAATATGTCACCCGGTACTCCATTGTGAATACCATTCCTTATGTTTTCAAACGAGTTCAAAATAATTATATCTGTTCAATTTTGATTTAAAACCTCGTTAGAATTAAGTTTGTAAAGTTGGGCATGTAGTAACTGGAATGGTGAATACCGGTAGTTGAGACTCCTGTCTAGGAAAGCGATTCATAATCCCTGACGAGGGACCAGTCTAGCTTTCCTGGGGATTCTTAATGAGAGTATTTTACCTATAGGCCAAAGCATGACACATCTTGCAAACAACATTAATTCTAATAAGTCAAAAAGTGTCCAACTTGGATGATACTCCCTAAAATTTATAATCTGGTTCAAAATGATTTCAATACATTGCTTCTACAATTCCGAATCTTATGATATCATACTGGAGATAAGTGATGGTGATCTATCACTACATCTAAGAACTATGATGTTATCTTTCTTGGATTAGTAATGTATATGTTATGATTCAACAACTCCTTTATATCATACTCAAGATTTTATTTTTCTTTTGTTGAATAATATAATTGTTATGAACCAAGAAGTTAGTAACATTATATCTAAGAGTTGTGATGGTGATACATTACAATATCAAAGGTTATGGTGTTATTTTTCTTGGGTTGATAATGCCTATGTTTTAATTCTTAAACCTACATGATATCATACTTGAAGTTAGTGATGGTGATTCATTACTGTGTCTCACAAGATATGATGTCAATTCTCTTTGATTTATGTTACCTATGTTATGATTCAGGAATTAGTAATATTATACCTAAGATGTGTGATGGTGATTCATCACTACATTTAAATTTCATGGTGTTACTTTTCTTGGATTAATAATGTATATACTATTGTTTTTAGAACTTCATGATATCATACTTGAGATTAGTGATGGTGATTCATTACTATGTCTCACATAATATGATATCATCTCTCTTTGTTCTGTGTTAACTATATTATGATTTAACTAACATTAAACCTAAGATTAGTGATGGTAATACATCACTAAATCTAAAAGGTATGCCGTTATCTCTCTTTAATTAATGATGTATATTTTGATTCAAAACCAGTAATATTATACTTTAGAATTTTTGATGGTGATTCATCACTAAAACTGAGAGGTTATAATATTGTATATTTTAATATTTGAACTCATGATAGAAACTCAATGGTATTGTACTTATGATTAGTGACTTGTCACTATATCTAGAAGTTATAATATAATTTTTTTTTATAATTCATGATGACTATGTTATAATACTTTGAACTCAATAAAGATTTTATGCCTAAAATCACTGATCAATAATTCTAACCGTCATTAAGTAATCAAACCTGAAAAAAAAAATTTCTTTCCTATGTTTTAAACAAGTCATGATGATTTATGATTTACGATTTATGATTTCTCGCTATGTTTTATATTTTGTTTAAATCTCAATAAGGTGACATGACTTGAACTCACGGGATTTTAATATGGGTGATTCCATATAAAATTCCCAGCAAGTTCACATTATTGATGTTTAGAAAAATCATTATATATTCATACCTTTAGACCAAGATTCAAAAGTTCCATGATATTATAGCTAAGATAAATGATAATTAGTTATCACAACAATCAAAGCTTATATAATATCAAAATCTATGTATTCTACATCATTCGTTTATCCAAAAATTGATCATCTATCAATTCATACGTTACAACCGAGGAATTTCATTGCAAAAAAAAAATTTTCATTGATGAAAATCTCTATACTCATGCAATTTTTAAAAGAAAGTCAAAGTCTCCCACACCTATTCAAGTCTGTCTAGAGTTCTTGTCACCCTTGGTAGGCGTTTGGTATGCTATCAAAGTATTAGTAGTGTGGTGGGTTGGCTGCGGTATACCCTATATATAAGCACTAGTAGTACATTGATAGTAGCACCAAAAGTTTGATTAAGGGTTAAAGTAGTCAATTCAATCTACAATTTTGAGTAAAATATTATAGTCAAAACAATTGTTACTCAATTACTAATACTTGGTGTGTATTCTTACACCAGGTTAAATCAAAGATATCAATAATCACACGAATTATGTTAATGATTCTTAAGTGAATTATTCTATATTCGTATGTTTAAACAATTACTCAAAGATTCAGTGACATCATATATAAGGTTAATGATAAGTAGTTATCATTACCATATAATAGCACATAGTAGTGTATTTTATATCATTCGTCTATTCAAAAGCGATCATTTAGCAACCCATACAACTATGAGATTCTATTGCAAGATTGCAATTGTTAGTATCTCTAAACTCATATGATTTCTAAATTTAGTCAAGTAATCAAACGCCTGTTCAAATGTAGTTAGAGTTAGGTTAGTCTTGGTAGGTAATTGGAATGTTATCAAAGTATTAGTGATGTGGTGGGTTGGCTGCGGTATACCCTATATATAAACACTAGTAATACATTGATAGTAGCACCAAAAGCTTGACCAAGTATAGGATTAGTCAGTTTAATCCACAATTCGAGTAAACTATTCTTCAGTCAAGAATAATCAACAAATAAATTATTACTCATATAACAATATCTGGAGAGTATTCTTATCCCAAGCTATTCAAATACATTTGTAGTTAATCTCTCTATGAGTTTGAGTCAACTATCATTAAAATCAAAACCCTCATAACAAGTAAACTAGGTGTATACAAATCCGGAAATCCGAGTGCGTTACTAATACTTATTATGATTAAAGTTCACTTTCATTTCAAAAGCTCTAAAGCAAATTGTGAGTTTAAACTCTCATAAACTATCAACGAGTGGTCTAAATATTGAAACACTATCCTATGACTTTAATAATTACAATTCTAATAACAGTAAATCAAGCACCAAGTTATTAATTTACTAAAAATCGATAACTAAGGTGATAAGGGAAAAAAAGGTTGAAAGAAACAACAAAAAAAAAATAAAAGTAAAATAAAATATATATATATATACAAAATTACTACTAAATAAATTTCGGGACGAAATTTCTTAAAGTAGGGGAGACTGTAATCCCCAGGGTTTTCCGTTACGAATTCAAACATTGTAATCGTGTTTGATTCGAAATAAATAAAAGTCATGAATGTTCTTTGAAACATTTGTATTCATAAATCTATAGATCTGTATATATTTAAATTATATATATCAATAAGCTATAATCAAAACATAAATCAATCATAATAAATATAAAAAGAAAAGAGAGGTTAATAATAATACTAATAATAAATATAATATCATATTTCAATTTAAGATAAATAAATCAACTTTGATGAAATTAAAAAAAAAACATTCATACGATAAAATTCTTATTTTCTGGAATTCTAATATAGTTGTGTAAATAACAAATTCATAAGAATTGGATTAAATAGTAAACTATATTACAAGAATAAATTACTAGGTGGTATTTGATCATACACAAAATATTTTAATGATAAATTACTTCATAAGAACGATATATGATTAAGATTTATAAAAGTTTACAAAGTTACAAATTCCTAACAAGGATTAAAACATGAAATAGTATAAACTTAAATAAAAGAAGATAAAAGAATAGAAAGATGAGGGGTTGAAAGTGCAAAACCTCAAAACCCATCCCATCTTCTTTCTCTTGCAACTGAATCACGTTTTTAGAACCATTACTCATTCGGTTCAAGCTCCAACTCGATCAACGCGGCTTTCCAAAATCAAAACTTTAATTACAACACGTTTTCCGTTTAAAACCGAATCAATCAGTGTAATAAAATCCAAAAATAGTGCTCAATCAACGCGTATTCAAAACCAAACAAGAAGTCGTAAAAATAGGAGCTGTAATCACAACACCGAATCGATCTGAGCCAAAATTAAACTATTATACACGATATCGACCTCATTCTGACTCCATAGAACTCAAAAACTCCCTTTAATTCGCTCTCAAACTCTGGGTCGCCCACGCGCCTTCGACTCGAACTGAACCGCAACCAATCAACTCGAATTCGAACATATCCGGGTAAGTTATGATACCATTCTGTTAGTTTTGATCAGTAGAACAATAGCCCTATGATATTAGGGGCTCACAATCATCATCCGATACGAATTGAATTCGAGATTGGATTAGGGTTCTTATGAGTTATGGCTTGATTTAAAAGTCGATATAACAATAAAGTGAAACTGGTTCCCTTGAACGAAATCCTTTACAGCCTACAGGTTACACATTGAGACTGTGAAGGGAATTGATCTAGGTTCAAGCCTCTCTAATGGTGCTATAACCGGTTTTTTTTGCATATCTCTTGATTCCATTCATATTTGTTTTATAAAAATAATACCAAAAAAACCTAAATTTTATTTTTATACATTCTGAAAAGTTTAACTAAATTATGAATAAGATTTAAACAAATTCTTATTATAAACTTAATTTGAAACATTATAAATGGTTTAAAAATCTGTGTTTAAAACTATTTTCAAAAATTCATAAAAAAAATATTACGTATTTAAATAAAAAAATTATTATTATTATTGATTTTTGTTTGAAACTAATATAAAGATTATTTTAAAAGAAAAATGATTGTTCTAAATAAAATAAAAGAGTTATTTATAAACTAATCATTATTTAAAAAAATAAATAAATAAATAAATAGTTATTTCAAAGGAACTATGTGTAATCGTTTATCATAAAAGTTTTAATAGAAATTCATGAAATATCTAAAAATAGCTATTTTAAAAAGATACTTATAAATTCATAATTTTACAATAACGTTGTATAAAAAAATGGATGGAATGATATGCAAATATTATTTTAGGATTTTCAACTACAAATAATAAATAAATAAATATAATATTCAATATTCTATTTTATTTATTATATAAGCTTATTGGAATATTAATAAATATTCCTAATATATCATTCTAGTTTATTCATACAATGAATAAGAGTTGATAATAAATAAAAAGAATATCCTATATTTTATTTATTATTCAATATTGTGAACATATTTATCAAGTATTCCAAGTTATATATTCAAACTTAGTTTCATTCATTTAGGCCCTACATTAGAATGCTATAGATTTGGACTTTGAACTTTAAACGTTAGGGTGCTAAGACTTTGTTTACTCAAACTTAGGTGAGTAAAGAGACTTTACTTCCCATTCATCTTCCAAAGTCATTTCGGCTTATTTAAGCATACAATTATGTGAGTTTTCTTCACACTCCCTTTTTACATTCTTTGTTTTTTTTGGGATGTTACACATGTCTTATTCAAACTTTATTCATTCTATTATTCAATTCAAACTTATGATGCAAGCCTTAGACCTAGTTAGCTTTATGTGTTAGAGGCTAGACTATACAATGTGTTGATTCTATATGTGATTCTATGGGTGTTGCCAGTCAAGCAATCTAGTACTTAGTAGCCTAAGATGGTTAGATACTATCTTCGCAAAGGCTTTTGCCTTTGTGTGAAAAAGGTGAAAAGTACACCTAGCAAACTGGTTGAATTATAACTGTTAATTTATAGTATGGCCATACTTGAATTAACATGTTGTAGGGATACTTGTTTGGACACAAGCAATTGTTATTCATTCATTCATTCAATTTATTCAAACTTGTATTCATGCTATGCTTATGATACATATCTAGTTAGGCTATAGTTTGCATCCTTTTTATACCTATTATTTAAACTTTGTGTGTGAACTCACCAACTATGCAAATAGTTGACAAACTCTATTTTACATGTGTAACAGGTTAAGGAAGCATATTGAAGACATAAGATAGGATTAGTGACCTAGTTAAACTTGAAACAATTTTATAGATTTTTCAATTGTAATACTTTGATTTTTGAATTCATGTAATGTTGTTGTGCTTCAATGAATGTTGTAATTAATCTGTAATAATGATGCTTTAAATATTGAAATGTTATAATAGCACCATGAGCTAATGAACAGTCAAACTCGCGCCCCGACGTATTCCGCCGTTGGTTGGGGTGTGATAATTTTGGTGGTGGATCGCTTGTCGGGACAAGGTGATGGTGGTGAAAGCCAAGGATCAAGTCAAAGACCGGAAAGGCCAAGTTGACTTTGGTGAAGATCCTACGGGGTAAGGTGAGTAACCTACTCACTAATTATGCAACCATAAGTCATATTAGTGTTGTTATGGGGGTGTTTAAAGTTGATTAATTGGTGAATACTAGGTGTGTGTAGCATAAAAGCAATGTATGTAGAAAATGCATTGCTATGCTAGAATTTGATGAATTGGTTTTGATTTGGTGTTTGGGGATTTAATTGGTGCATATTGTGTATATGGGTGTATATATAATTGAATTGGTGTTCAACTTGGCAATGTATGAGGAATATGCGTTGTTAAGTTAGTATATGTATATAATACCACATATAGTGGCAATTGGGGTGTTTGACTTAGTTGTTGGTCAAATGGTGATTAAATTGGAGTATATTAGTGTTTAGATATATGAATTTGGGGTTTGATGTATAGTTTATTATATGTGTTGAAATGTATGTTGACTTGGTGTTGGTCAACAACATGCAATTATGTGGGATATGCATGTTGGGTGTTAGGTGTTTGTTTTAGTGCATGACTTATTAGTGTTTGGTGACCAATTGGTGCATAATTGGTGTGTGTGTGTGTGTGTGTGTGTATTTAGGGGTTATGGTGATCAATTGGTGTATAATTGATGTATGTATGAATTTGGGTGTTTGGTGATTAAATTGGTGATTTGGTGTTTGTATATTGGGGGTGTGACAATAACATGCAATAGGTGTTATATTTGCTTAGTTATTGTAATGGAGTTAGTATAAAAAGTGGTGTGGTGAAATAAGAATGATTCACAAGGGGTGTGAACTTCTTATTAGAAGTTTGACTGAAAATAGTCAAACAATTCGAATTGGTGTTTGTGTGTTGTCGTTTGTCAATAACGTGCAATAGGTGTTATATTTGTTTAGTTATTGTAAATTTGTATGTTTACCATTGGTGAGGAGAAATGAGAATGATTCACAAGTGATGTAAACTTCTTATTTGAAGTTTGACTAAGATGGGTCAAACAATGCACAAGTGGTGGGAATTTGGAGATGGGTTGATTCACAAGTGGAGTGAACTTCCCATGGTGAATTTTATGGTGTTTAGGTAAATCACAAGTGGTGTGATTACCTACCTTGAAAATCCTTGGTGAAAAAGGATATCTCAAGAAAATGGTGTGAAATTTGACTTTTACTTGGTGATTTTATGTTCTAACACTTAATTGGTGTTTTAAAGTGTTATGAATATGATTTTCATGTGTTGAGTATATTGTGGTGGTTGTACAATTTGAAATTCTTGGTGAAAAAGAATGAGGGGAGAGAACAAAGAAAATATGTATGTATGGAAGGAGTTTCAACATGGTCATGTTCCCTGGAACACGCCCATGTTCATCTGCAGGTCTGATGTTGAAAAACCTTCTGACATGACCGTGTTCCCTCGGAACACGGCCGTGTTGCATCTGTATCTCTGAAAATGTCATAAATTGACATATTTCAGCTTTGACTCGCATTTCCATTGGTAAATCCAATTGGTTTGGGCATGGAAGGGAGATTTAAGGTGTTTGGGTGAAAAAGACCCGTTAGTAAATCGTTTTGCGGTCGGGTCGAATAATATTACCAAATTATATTTGGGGGATTTTGGTATTGTATCCATATGGTGTTATGGAATACAATTGGGGAAATTGCGGGGTGATCTCACTTAGTTCTCATGAACTAACACTTGATTGTTTGGTGTGTCTTCAGGTTTTAAATAGATACGAATTGGAAACACGAGCTCGAGATTGGAAGAAATGGATCGAACTGTCGTTTGTAAACATATGGTTTGGTGTAAATTACATATGGGGTTTGTATGTAATGTTTTTATATGTTGTGAAAATACTAAATCATATGTTTTTGAAATTTGTAAGTGGTTAATATGTTTTGTAAACCAAACATAAATGAGGATTTTTCTGGGACCTAACTTGGAGGGTGATTTCAAAACACGTGTCACACGTGGCACGTGTAGTTGAACTTTGGGGGTTACACTGTAGCAGCCCACGAACCCTGCACATCATTGGCTGCTCGTCATCACCATCTTCTACATACTCTGTTGCGGATTCAACCAGCCATTCCTACTTGTTCCTACTAACTCATTTAAAAGTTTTTCAAGCATAAAATTCGTTTAAAGCATGTAGATGCAAACTGGGTATGGCTAGAGTAAGAAACAAAAATAAAGATCATGATTTACCTGTGAATCGTGATTAACCACTGGATTTCTTCGTATCCTCTCGTTCCCCTCAATCACACGAACGCGTGGACAGCAAGATCTTGCAATTCCGTTGAGAGACGAGCAAGAAAAGCTAGAGAGAAGTTGGAGAGCAATGTGGGTGACGAAAATGGTGTTTAGAGAGAGAAAGGGGTTTGTGAGATTGAAGGGAAATGGTGGTCTTCCACCACTTATGCTCATCCCGTTCCCGCGTGTTCGGTCTTGTCTTTATCGCAATAAAATTATAAAATGTTTGGTTTAGCTCGTAAATATATTAAAAACATAAAGCCTTTAAATAAATATGTTTCACCGTAATAAAATGCTTTTATTTAAATTATTTCGTAAAATGATTTTCGTTTTATTTTCGTTAAATTATTATTTACATAAAACCATTTGTTTTAGATTGTGATTCCTAGTAAACGTTATTAGTTTCCATTTATTAATTTAATATCGTTAGATATTATCTCGTTATCTCGTCGAAACGCGTTACTTACGTACGTATTCGTAAAGATCGTCACCTTTTCGAATCCAACGCTCGTATTGTATTTCAATTCGATTTACGATTTATGGAATATCATTTCAGAATATTATTCTTAATATTTATATTCGCGCGAATCGTCACCCACGCGAATACATTATCAAGTTAATATTTCTGGAATAACATTCGCGTGTAATTGATAATCGTAACCTCACCAATGCATATTTATTTTCTAATAATGCTTCCATTATTTTATTATCTTGAATATTATTATTATCAATCCAAAACCCACTAAACCATATCACTGACATATCCACGATAGACCGAAATATGCATATGTATAGGGCATATGCAGGGGTAGATCGCAACCTCCCCTACACCGTCCCACCGCTATTTCGATAAACCATGACCATGTGTCCTTGACTATGTTTAGCAACCAAACCATAACAACCTTCCTAATTTCTTCCATTCTCAAAACCAAAATTCATAATATGTGAGTTCAACTGCGATAAACTCTCTGGTTCTGTTTAGTTGTGTTTCAACTAAACTTCCCATGGTTTATGCATATAATAATATGTTCTCAATATCTATACCAATATTAGTAATAACATCCACTAATGTATCATCATTAATAATAATCATATCAGGTCGTAACAGTACAGTTAAACATGTACGGACAACCCAAAATACAGTGATGTTACAGTCTCTCCTAGTTAAGGGAATTTCGTCCCGAAATTCAACTTGGAGTGACCGTAGAAAATAAATGTGGGTACTTAAGCTTCATCTGATCTTCTCGTTCCCAGGTGAATTCTGGACCACGCTTCAACTCCCAACGTACTTTGACAATCGGAATTCTACTGCGCTTGAGATTTTTAGCCTCACTGGTTTTTCAACGAAGTGCATGGTATCATCGACTCGAATGTCATCGAGTGGTACCTGAAGATCTTGATCAGCTAAGCACTTTCTTAAATTGGACACGTGAAACGTCGGCTGTATATTGCTAAGTTCAGGAGGAAGTTCCACCTTGTAGGCAACCTTCCCGATTCGTTCAAGAATTTTAAAAGGGCCAACATAACGTTGAGCAAACTTACCCTTCTTCCCGAATCGTACCACTCTTTTCCAGGGCGATACTTTAAGTAATACCATATCGTCAACTTCAAACTCTAAGGGTTTTCGTCTTTTATCCGCGTAACTCTTTTGTCGAAGGTGAGCAGCTAACAGATTATTGCGAATCTGGCTGATCTTGTCAGTCGTCTCCTGAATAATCTCGGGACCAGTGATCTGCGATTCGCCGACCTCGGTCCAACAAATAGGTGACCGACATTTTCTACCATAAAGAGCTTCAAACGGTGCCATACCAGTGCTCGCAAGATAACTGTTGTTATACGAGAACTCGACTAATGGTAGATGGCTATCCCAGCTGCCACCAAAATCGATGACACAAGCTCTCAACATATCTTTTAATGTCTGAATCGTTCGCTCCGTCTGTCCATCCGTTTGAGGATGATAAGCGGTGCTAAGATCCAATCTTGTTCCAAAAGCTTCATGAAGTGATTCCCAAAATCGTGCCGTGAAACGAGTATCACGATCCGATATTATGCTTAATGGAATTCCATCCTGGCTAACGATCTCATCAACATAGATACGAGCTAATTTTCGCACAGGGTACGTCTCGCGTATCGGTAAGAAATGAGCCGACTTGGTTAATCTATCAATTATCACCCAAATACTATCTTTACCACTTGCGGTTCGTGGGAGTTTGGTAATAAAATCCATGGATATATTCTCCCACTTCCATATGGGTATATCTGGTTGTACTAACAATCCCGAAGGTTGCTGGTGTTTTGCCTTGACCTTAGCACAGTTAAGGCACTTGGACACATTCTCAGCAATATCCTTCTTCATTCCAGGCCACCAGTACAAGGCTCTAAGGTCTTGATACATCTTATCAGTACACGGATGGATTGAGTAACGAGACTTATGAGCTTCATACATAATCATCATCCTAAGATCATCACGGTTTAGTATCCACAACCGATTCAAGTAATACATCAAACCATCATCCTTAGTTGTCAATAACAACTCAGCCCCGCAAGACATCTCATATTTCAAGTTATCTTGAGCCAATGAGTGTTGTTGGGCTGTGAGAACATCATTATGGAGATTAGTGTGCACACGGATACTATGGATTTGAACGTGACTCTTGCGACTAAGCGCATCTGCTACTACATTCGCTTTGCCAGGATGGTAGCGAATTTCACAGTCATAATCACTCAACAGTTCAACCCATCTCCGTTGTCTCATATTAAGATCTTTCTGATTGAGAATATGTTGCAAACTTTTATGATCAGTAAATACTACACACTTAGTGCCATAAAGATAATGTCTACATATCTTGAAAGCAAACACGACTGCACCAAGTTCCAAGTCGTGTGTAATGTAGTTCTTCTCATGAATTTTCAGCTGTCTTGATGCATATGCCACAACCTTTCCCCGTTGCATGAGAACACAACCGAGACCTAGGTTGGATGCATCACAATAAAGCACAAAATCATCATTTTCGTCAGGCAGTATCAAGACAGGAGCATCACAAAGTTTCTGCTTCAAAGTCTGAAATCCCTCTTCTTACTTTGGTCCCCACTCATAAGGTTTGTCCTTTTGAGTTAAAGAAGTCAGAGGGACAGCAATCCTGGAGAAATTCGATATAAACCGCCGATAGTAACCGGCGAGTCTAAGAAACGATCGAATCTCTGTTGGGGTCTTCGGTGTACTCCAAATCTTCATCGCATCAATCTTCGCAGGTGCCACGTGAACACCCTTTTCATTGACTATGTGTCCCAAGAATTGAACTTCCTTAAGCCATAATTCACATTTAGAGAATTTGGCATACAGTCGCTCTTCTCTTAGGATCTCCAAAACCATCTTAAGGTGTTGCTCGTGTTTTTCCTTGCTCTTTGAGTATATCAAAATATCGTCAATGAATACAATCACAAATTTATCCAAGTATGGCCTGCAAACACGGTTCATGAGATCCATGAAGACCGCTGGCGCATTGGTAAGGCCAAAAGGCATTACCAAAAATTCATAATGGCCATATCTTGTTCTGAAAGCCGTCTTGGGAATATCATCATCATGTACACGAAACTGATGATACCCAGACCTAAGATCGATCTTTGAAAACCATGCCGAGCCTTGAAGTTGATCAAAAAGATCATCGATTCACGGCAGTGGATATCGATTCTTGATAGTCAGGTTGTTCAACTCGCGGTAGTCAATGCACATTCGGAATGACCCGTCCTTCTTCTTGACAAACAGGACCGGTGCACCCCATGTTGAATGGCTCGGGCAAATGAATCCCTTATCAGTCAGTTCTTGTAATTGGCTCGCCAGTTCTTGTAATTCAGAGGGCGCAAGTCTGTAAGGTGCTTTGGCGACAGGATTCGCACAAGGTACTAAGTCAATTCGAAATTCTACTTGACGTTCTGGTGGAAGACCCGGCAAGTCGTCTGGAAATACTTCAGGAAAATCTCTTATCACAGGAACGTCTTCAATGCTCTTTCCTTTCTCTTTCTTTTCCACAATGTGTTCTAAGAATGCTATACATTTCTTCGTAAGGTACTTGTGTGCTTTAGTGCATGACATCAGCTTAAGACCTTTACTGGAAGTTTCCCCAAAAACTCTTAACGTTTCACCCAAAGGTAAGAATACGAATGTATTTTTCATGACAAACACTTAAGTTCAATTGGGAAAACGTGATCACTTAAGTTCACAGTACATCCAATAATAACAGTGTCAATATCAATAGTGTTTCCGTCAGCCACCTCCACGTAGCATGCATTCAAAATCATATGAAACAAAACTCCTATCAGCACCAGAATCAAATAAGACAGATGCATAAGAGTTATTGATAAGAAATGTACCGTTGACCATATCCTGGTTGGCCTGAGCTGTGGGAGCGTTCAGTTGAAAAGCCCTGCCTCTAGCCACCCTTTGATTATTTTCAGTCAATCTCGGGCACTGATTTCTGAAATGACCCACTTCACCACACTCATAACAGGCTCTTCCCTGTACACGTACCTGGCGAACGGGTACAAGTTTATTTGGTTGAGCTTGCGGAGCTGGCAATGCAAGCGGTGCAGGTTGCATCCTTTGTGCTTGTGGTGCACTCCGAAAAACGTTTGTAAAATGGCCATACTTGCCACAGTTGTAGCAGACGCGACAAGGCAAGTTGGGCATGTGATGATATCTGCAGGTGTTACATTGAGGAATAGCCCCAGCAAAATTTCTGGCAGTTGAGTTGTTCGTTGATAGCTGAGCGGATTTATCAGCAGGAGTAGTAACAACGAAATTTCTGGTCTTTCGTTTCCTGTTGCTGCTTTTTGAAGAGCTGCCTTGTTCAGTTTTGACTTCAGTTGAAGCCTCCTTTGCAGCTGACTTTGTATCAACCTTCTTCGATCCCTTTCTTGTCAGTGTTCCAGCCTTCACGTGATTATCAGTTAGTTTAGCAGACATATAGATTGCAGCCTCCAATGTTTTGGGGTTGCTTCCGTAGACCGTGTCTTGAATCTGCATAGGCAACCCGCCTATATACTTCTCGATTGCTCTCTCAAGTCGTGTCACTAGATGAGGTACCAGCAGACTATACTCGTGGAAGCGAGTATTGTAGATCACATTCTCTCCACTGTCTTGCTTGAGTTCCCAAAACTCAGTCTCAAGCTTCCTCATCTCGCTACGATGACAAAATTCAGTGGTCATCAAATTCTTGACCTTTTCCATGTCAGTGCTAGGGAAGTATCAACTCCCCTAGTTCGCTTCTCGCCATTCCACCAAGTCAGTGCTCTCTTTTGGAAAACACTAGGGGCATAGTGCACCTTCAGATTATCGGGGCAATCACTGTTAATGAAGGTGTTCTCCATGCTCTCGAACCACTGCAGCAGACCAGTGGCCGTCTCATAACCCGTAAACTTCAGTGGATTACAGGAGTTAAAGTGTTTGAACATGCAGACTGGTGGGTTTGCACCACCTCTATTCTGATTGAGAGTCTGATTGGCTTGAGTTAGTTGATTCACTAATCCAGTAATGAGTGTTGCTAACTCTTGCATGCCGGAGTTGGCATTACCGTTGTTAGCACCATCAGCGTTGCTGTTTGTATCATCTTCATTGTGACGGTGTAACATCTGTGCCGAAATCGTTACCGGAACAGTAAACTGTACAGTAATTAGTAGAGTAACTCAGTTGCAAACTAGGAGAAATACTTAGAAGCTATTAACATTCGATGCTAAACGTAAACTATTACACGATGTTTATGAAATCCTGATTTAATCCTTATGGTTAAATAGTCAGAAACACATCAGACAATCATGAACAGATGCAAACAGGTTTGATTTTGTGTTATTAGGTTCAAACGTATGTGAGGATAATCAGAACCAAACTTTAACAGTTGTTGTTACAGAATGCTAAACCGACGAACTATTCATATAGGTGACGATCTGTACGAATAAATCTGAGGGTTTAAAAATCTAAAATGATGACTGAAAAGTAGAAAACAAAAATCAGAAAGTGCAACGTACGATCGTATTCGTAGAGTTAGCGCTCTATACGAAAACGCGCGTAAGTGACGTTTTCTGACGAAACGAAACGAAGACATTTCGAACGATAATAATTTTAAGGAAATAAAATATTTCCTGATTTACAATTTTGAAACTCATCATAAATAAACTAAACTAAACTATTTAATTTAAATCGCGAATGAATTAATAAAACGCGTAAAATATTATGATTCGAAAAATAAATAAACGCAACGACATTTAAAATAATTTCTAATAATAATTGTAATCTAAACATCCTAAAATAATTCTTTTTATTCTAATTACGAAAAATACGCGTAACAATCCAGATACGCGACGAAATTACGAACCGAACAACCGAAACGAGCCCGAATACCCTCGGGGTATTTAAACACCAAATGAGGCCATTTTTCGTCATTTAATGCATTCACCCCTCTCTCTAACCCTAAACCGTCACTCTCTCTCTCACTAAGATTTCAACCTTCAAATCTTCATAACTTCATCAAATCTTGATGAAATTGGGCGATTCTCGCGCCTAAACGACAATCTTGAAGTCCTCTACGTGAAAGTACAACAGATCGGAGGAGATAACCAGCTGATTTCGAGGTATGAAGACACGAAGTTTATGAAAAATAGGGTTTTCTAAGGTTTTTGATTAAATTCATCTAGATCACCGGTTAGCTATCTCCTTTGTTATCACCATCATCTCGTGACCTTGTTCTAACACCCAATCGATTGTGGAGCAGCTCTAAAACCCTATCAGGATCGAGGGAACGGTTTGTTCTTACAGGTTCGCACGGTGGTGGGAATGGCCGAACGTTACTGTGCAGGGTGACGAACCTTTTTCACTGCTGCGAACCCCCAACTCCCTGGCGAACCCTCGGACAGGCGAAGCTCCCTCGAACGAACCTTACCTTCCAGTCACGCAGGCAGCGAACCCTTGGTGCTCACCGAACCCATGCAGAACCTTTAGGCGAACCATTCTTCTCACGAACCTATTCTACCTGTGGCCGAACCTATGGCTTACTAATCACCAACGAATCTAGCTACTGGCGAACCCTTCCTATGCAAGAAGACCGAACCTTTCGAAACTTGTATTCGCCGAACCTTTAGGCCATGATGGCCGAACCTTGAGGATGGTCACCTTGCACGAACCCTCATGGTCTCCACAGACTATAGCCGAACCATTAACCTCAAGAGGTTCGCTGATCAGAAGCTTGAACCACCTTTTGTTCGACCGAGACTTATAATCAGCTCAACTTCACCAGTCGGCCCAACAACAATTGGTAGCCACCTTCGATTAGATAAAAAAAACTATGGGAGCAATGAGCCCAATTATGCGGCCCATACCTGATTGATTGGCCCACATCCTTCTCGGCCCAACATAAATCACCGGCCTAACACCTTTAACCGGCCCAATCTACCATCGAACAATCCCAAACAATTAACCCAACCGGCCCTTGGCCCAAATTGGGAAGCCCACTTCTTGTCCGGCCCAATTAAATTGCTTCGGCCCACATCACTAGTACATGGCCCAATAGTGTACACCGGCCCACGTGCTCGACCCCTAACCACATTGCGGGCCACTTTATTTAGTTTGGGCTGTAATCCAATAATTCGACCCACTTCTCTATTATGGTGAACAAACACTTAGTAACGATTATAAGGATTTTATCAATACATTTATTAACATATAATGACAAGTGATGAAACTTCAAGAGTGGGGTTTGATTTAAACATATAACACAAGGGCTTGTGATAACAAGGAACCATAATAAGAGAAAATGGGTCGAATAAGGATTGAAACCACAGGTGTTAGCTAGTTGTATGGCTAACACATGCACACGCTCACAAATCAAATACAACAAGTTCTTACAAGTTACAAACAACGTGAAATCAATACAGGATCGTGAACATTACAACAAAGGGCAAACAAAGAGCGAGCGTATTCTTGTTTTACATAGACAACTACTACGGACACAAGGTGAGTTCATTTGTCCCTTTTCAAACCTTTTGTTTTGCTTCGGGACTGAGAAGCATGTTAAACAATTACTGAAACGTTTATTAAATGCTTTTATACATATTTACAAAGCTTAAACTAATGCTTGAATTTGAAATACTTGGGTGGGAAACCAAAGACAAAGGCTATAGTGTAAATAGCAAATGTTATTTACTTTATACTTATTTACATTATACAAACACTTTGTGATCAAACTGGAAACTAGTATACTTTGAGAAGCTATAAACTTGAAACTTATACTATAAACGAGAAGTTTAAACTATATACTCGAGGCTTACAATATAGATTTGAAGCCTAAACCTTAAGCTAAACGTTTATGATGTAAACTTAATACTTAAACTTTGAGCTAAATACTTATGATCAAGCTATGTGCTTAAACTATACAATTGAGGGTTAACTTATAAACTCTATGTTTAACTATATACAAAATCTTAAGGCTTTGAAAATACTTAAACTAAACACTAATGCTTTATACAATTATTTAAGAAAGTTAATGTTCTACATTTTTAGTAAAGTATTAAATTAATTTACACTTACAATGATTTGTTTAAACTTAAATTGAAACATATATGCTTAGAAATACTTATATACGTGAGATGCTTGAAATACTTGAAAACTTGTTACACTTGAGATACTTGAAAACACGTGAGTACTTGTTATACTTAGAATACTTGAAACACGTGAATGCTTGGTACATTTGGGATACTTGAATACTTGAATGCACGATATACTTGGGATACATGAACACTTGGAATGCTTGATACATTGGGATGTTTGAATACTTGAATGCTTGAAACATTGGATGCTTAAACAAAAGACTGATTGACCGCCGCGTGTTGACCTGTGTGTCAACCCCTACTAGTCATCAGTGAAACAATGTGAATGCTTTAGACTTGTATGCATAAACTTTTGGACATTGTAAGACAGACTGTTGGCCGCCGCGTGTTGACCTGTGTGTTAACCCCTACTAGTCATCAGTGTTCTTCTTTGTCAGAGTCATGTAAGACAGACTGATTGGCCGCCGCGTGTTGACCTGTGTGTCAACCCCTACTAGTCATTCAGTGTTCTTCTTGATTCATCCATGGTTACGACAAGTGACTAGAATGATTGAGTTCTTCTAGTTAACTTTGTGTTAACTTGAAGGTTTCTCTATCAAAACATGTCACGAGTCATAAATAGGATCATTATGGATGGATGCTGAACTCCTTAGGGTTTTCAGCTGTCCATAAGGGTGCCTATTAAACTTGAGACTTATTCGTTGTGGAATCAATAGTGTGGAGTGAAACGCTTAATTATCATTAATAACAATATGTTAAGCAGCCCGGTATGTGGTGGGACGGTGGCTGGGGCTTGTCCCCTACATATGCCCTATATATAAGCATACTTGGGTGGATAGCATAGGTGGTTGTTAGTGAGGTTAAGGTTGTCATTTCGAGGGAAACAAAGTAACCATTGGTAGGGAAACAAAGTAAACATTGGTAGGGAAACAAACGTTAAGAATTGATCGGTGTCGAAGTACCAACCAAAAATAAGAGTTTAAACTCAAGTCCTACAACCCAATTTAGTTAGGGAAGTCGGGTATCGATCCATGAGAAGTCAAGTGGAAATCACTTTCAACACGAACTAATTGACTACTTACAATAAAAATTTAAACTTGAAATTGTTGATTTTAGGGTTGAATTAAGAAACAATTAACTTGAACTAAAACAAACGAATTAAAATAAGAGTTTGTAAACAATAAAATGGAAAAATGATCACTCCGGATTTCAGGTTAATTAAGTAATTAAAGATGCTTTGAATTGTCAATTGGAAACTACATAGACATAGCTTATGCTTGAATTGATCTGCACCTAGTCTTTGGAAACCAATTAATGACCTTATTGACAACCGGTAACTAGACCGATGTTGTTGACTCGGTTGATTATTAATTTCACAAAACCAATTGATCATAAAAGCTTTGAAAACTCAAATTCATCAATCACCAATCCATTCAAACTATGAATGAATAAAAAGTAAACGACTTGAACTTGAAATTGAAAAGTAATGAAACAATGGTTAGGGTTTCACAATCAATCAATACTAGATAAGTGATTAATGAAAAACTAATCTAATACCAATTTTTTAACAATCCAAAGTAAACTTTAACTACTAAACCTAACCATCCATCCAGAGACGATCATGAGAGATTTAGCCGGACATCGCAACACTTAAATCTTCAATCTTCATTTGGAATTGCATGATGGAATCTTCAATTTGCTGATGGAATCTTCATACGTCCCGTAACTCTTCTCCTAACCCAAGATATGCCTCTTCAAAGTTCATGGCTTCCATTTCGCATGCTCGGATGTTCGGATGTGCTCGGTTTTGCTCCTCTTTGCTCGGTTTCCTCCTAAAAATGCTTTCTTGTCTCATCCAACCTACAACCATACAAGGACAACCAATAGCTTCTATTCCGAATAGATAAACAAGTTAAATCACATAAAAACATTCAATTAATCCAGTTAGAATCAATTCCAAACCCATTACATCACATCCCCACACTTATCTTTTTGCTTGTCCTCAAGCAAACTTTCTTGAACATTACTCACCTTCTCTACAACACACACATACAATATCCATCAAGTTATAGATTAAAGTTATCAAAACATACTCATCCCATAGACTGACACAATCGAGGTTGACATGCTGACAAACATATGATGCCATTTTAACCAAAAACAAGAATTGCATAACTAAAAATACCTGCTTTAAAACTCTTACACATGTTGCATACCCCTCACAATGAATCACTCCTCTCGGTTTCTGAATACTAGCAAAAAATGTGCTAGGAACTCTATCACTCCCAACCATGTATCGATTCTTGTGAACATAGGCTTGTATGTCAATCACACCTCTACCACAAAGTTAAATAATGCACCAATCAAAGGACTTTTCGGGTTTTTGGCTTTGGTTAGGGGAAGGGTATAGGCTATTTGGTGGGTGATAAGATGAAAAATCCAACTAAAACACTTAAACCAATGACATCGTATTACCACGATCCATCATCTTTATTTTCACCAAGACTTTTATTTTTATTATTTTTTTTTCTTTTCTGTTTTTTTTTTGGATCCTCATTACATTTTTCATAGGATTTGCTTTCATGCTCGGCTATTGGGCTTAACAAGCAAAAGGGACTTTTTGTAAACAACACGGCTCAAAAATGGCTAACTAGGGGAGTTGAACATGTTCATAACGGGTTAACAAAAGGGAATTTGGTGTAATCCTAATGCCTTCTTATTTTAGTGCACTTATTCACTTAAGGTTTCAGCATGTATCAAAACACACAAGTTCTATCACAATCCCCAACTACCGGTCACTCTCAACAAATGAAATTCAACTCACAAATATTACACTCTAAGGATCAAAATCTCACACATATATGGAGGAATACGGTTACCGACATGCAACATATGCAATTACCTCAAAACATAATATCCTTAATCAGGAAATCCTTTAAATTTTTCCAAAAGCCATTTGTTAGCAAAACTCTCATGAAACTTAAAGGAACAAGCATGCTTAAAAACCTTTATCCTTTCCTTAATAGATATAAATTAGTGCGTTGCAAATCAAGTTTTTATGTTCGATCCGGTTCGCTTACAAGGACATTTTTGAAAAATTTTCAAGATTTTCAAGATTTGTGATATGTGACACCTTTTCTTTCAACCATTCCCCTCCCCACACTTGAGTCACATTGTCCTTAATGTGTGATAGTATGCAATTCACCCAACAATGTATGGATGTCCAATAAGTGCTTTCATGACCTTCCCAAATTACAACTACTTAACTTTAAACTAAAAAAAACACAACAAGAATAAAACAAAACCAAATAAAAGTACAAAACACAAATTGTTTCCAAGCTCCACCCGCCACCCAAAGTTATAAACCCAATGAATTCATAAATCACAAAAGAGCTAAGCACATGGACCTGAATAATCAGTGAGTGCTTAATAATATCGCGGGTGTGGTGGTCCAAAGATGGAGTCCATCATAGACTGCATGTCTCCAAAACTGAAGGAGGAGGATGAGCCTTCGGTGCCTTGCTGCTGTTGCTGATTCTGGTAGGGGTCCAACCACTCCGAATGATGCACCTGAGGCTGTGGGTACCGAATCGACCCATCATATGGGTCCAATGAAGTGTAATCAATCACCGGTGGATGCCTCACCACTGGTTCCCCAGAATGCCACTGATCATGCATGCGTCGCATCTGTGCATCCTCAAATCTGTGATTGATCTCTCTCTGGAAATTATACGCATGAAGGCGGTTCCATTGTTCATTCCTCTCATACAACCTTTGTGCCTCTCGTCGCCTTAACTCTCCACTCCTCGTGCCTTGATCAAAGGCTGCTCTTGCGTGCAATGGCCACTCTTTCCATGCTATCGGTCGGGCTCTTTGAATGATTTGTTCTAGCTCCACATCATTGATACCCCATGTGGTATCCCTCTGATCTAATCTCGCCACCCACCTGCTCGACCCTTCTCCTCTTCTTCTTCCTATCATGCTTGCGATGGGTTGGTCATCCCCATCACCATCATCATCTTCTGTCGCCATATGAACATCGGCCAAAACTGCTTCCCCATCAAATGTGTCATGTTCCCCCGGTTGGAGAGGCCTAGCATTGACCTTTAGTACATCCCATACTCTCCCAGTGGCCATGTCTTTCAACCGATGATACCTTTCAGATGACTTGTACTCCCATGCTTGAGTATTCAAAGTAGTTAACCTAAGCGGTGTGTGGTGCTTTCTCATGTAGTCGTGGTTATCATCATCTATCAACCCATGCCATCTTATCAAAGCTTGAATCAACTTACAGTGAGGAATCATCTTCTTGTCTTTGTTGTTCCTCGCTTCCCAAATGTTCAACATGGCCAAATACTGAAATGATATCTTCGGTTTCCCAGTCATTAAAGCATAAAGAACCGGCACCTCCGGGTGTCTCACTATTGTCTTATCGCTCCTACGTGGGACCACATTCGAATGCATGATTACCAGTAAAAGTTTAGCTTCAATCTTCAAATTGTTCCTCCTCATTGTAGTCTCCTTTCCGGGCTGAAAGATATTTTCTAGCATTGTAGACCAAGTGGGATGCAAAGCCGGTTTAGCTTGCAGATCATCTACGGATGGGTAAACATACTGATTACTGGGCTTGGAGTCAAACCGAGCAACGTGACTCAGTGTCTCTCGTGACATCACGACTTGTACTCCCTCAATTGTTCCAATCAGTTTAAGTGTGCTTGGGGATCGATTACCCCAATCAATAGTGAGGGATCCTACCCATTCTTCAATCAACTTCAAGTAAAGCCGTTCCACTTTCATTTCTTCAAAATTAATGACTGCTCCCCATCCTAAATCATCAAAGAACTTAACCAATCCAAACGGTGCAAAATGATCCCGATCTAATATCCGTTCACACACAAACCCTTCACTATAAGTTTTCAACTCCTTCATCTTGTCTTGAAATAGTTCCAACTGCCAATCGGGATCCATTCCATCCAATGGACCTCCACCCCAACTGGGTTTCGGTCCTCTTTGGTCTTCCTCCTCATCTGAGTTATCTAATCTTCTCCTTTGTGCGGGAGGTTGACTCGGTTGCCTTGATGAAGAGGCTTCGCCTCTTCCTTTGCCTTTCCCGGTTGGTTGCTTCGTTCGCACCATCTGTACCACAACAAACAAGCAAACATACTAAGTTAGTGCATGTAAGTGTAGTATCCAACATATCCCCACACTTGTTTAAAGCTAAGGTTCTTTTACATGTGAACTTGGTTTTATATTGGGATATTACTTCAAACACATCACTTTCAGATTCATTATGAGCAAACTAAGATAACCATCATCCATGTGTTTCAAAAACCATTCACCCCCATGACTTCCTATGGTTGCTAAGCACTTGTTAACCCATCACAGTGGCCATTTTACTAATTTTCTTAACTACATATCAAAATTACTAGTTTTAGCAGCAACAATGTGGGGCATCGTTGTTGTAAACCTTACTTACCAATGCCATTCAATGAACTCAAATTAAATTTAAGTAAAAATCATGTCAAACCTTGAGGCATTCACGAGCATCACTCAAATACATGTGAAATACATACCTTTGAAGTTTAATGAGTGAAATATGTGTTGAAATTGGAAGAACGATTCAAAAACCCCAAAAATCCAAATTTCGAGATAAGGGCTCGTAACTGTGGCGGCTGATTTCTCTCAAACGAGCTCGAACTGGGTGAAACAAACACTAGGGTTGTGATCCTCGTCGAAAAACACTCAAAATGGACTACTTATTTTCTTAAATTGGTGAAGGAATGGAGTTAGGGTTTTTGAGTGGGTTATGAGAAGCTTGAGGAAGATGATGATGGTGGGTGAACGAGACAAAGAAAAGTTGGGGTACCGGATGGTGAAAACTTCAGTAAGTGGCCCAATTTTTTTTTTTTGATATTTTGTGGGTTTCGGATCGGGTTGTTACTGTTTAAAATGGATATTGATTGGATTTTTACAAGACAAGAAACCGAAGTGGCTGTGAAGGGGGCCGGCGTAAGCTACGGGTGAGGGGCCGTAAGTTACGGCTGATGATGTTGTTCCCGTAAGTCCAGCGTAAACCAGAGAAAGTCCAGAGTAGGATATTGCTGAGCCGTAAGTTACTCCCTTGTCACCCGTAAGTTATGGTGGACCAAATGTTAATTTACAATTTTTTTTTTTGACTATAAGACTAAACTTTTAACTAGTAACTCACGATAAACGAACAACTAACAAAATAAATAAAATAAAAATAATAATAAAACTAACCAAAGGTAATAAAAACAAACAAAAATTAAAATAAAACAAAACTAACGACCATCACATAAAATTAAAACTAAAAATCAAATCTATCCTAACCTACAACCTACTAATGTAAAAACAAAACTTAAAACCAACACAACCCAAAACTAACACATTATCAACCCTATGTTTAGCCCTTTTTTCACCACAATTAAAAAAAACGAACCGACCCACCCCTTCACAAACGTCGTGTTGACCCCAACACGTTCACACTTAAGCATACTTATCCAACACGTTCTGCATGGGTTCGGTGAGCACCAGGGTGACGAACGTTTTTCACTGCTGCGAACCCCCAACTCCCTGGCGAACCCTCGGACAGGCGAAGCTCCCTCGAACGAACCTTACCTTCCAGTCACGCAGGCAGCGAACCCTTGGTGCTCACCGAACCCATGCAGAACCTTTAGGCGAACCATTCTTCTCACGAACCTATTCTACCTGTGGCCGAACCTATGGCTTACTAATCACCAACGAATCTAGCTACTGGCGAACCCTTCCTATGCAAGAAGACCGAACCTTTCGAAACTTGTATTCGCCGAACCTTTAGGCCATGATGGCCGAACCTTGAGGATGGTCACCTTGCACGAACCCTCATGGTCTCCACATACTATAGCCGAACCATTAACCTCAAGAGGTTCGCTGATCAGAAGCTTGAACCACCTTTTGTTCGGCCGAGACTTATAATCAGCTCAACTTCACCAGTCGGCCCAACAACAATTGGTAGCCACCTTCGATTAGATAAAAAAAACTATGGGAGCAATGAGCCCAATTATGCGGCCCATACCTGATTGATTGGCCCACATCCTTCTCGGCCCAACATAAATCACCGGCCTAACACCTTTAACCGGCCCAATCTACCATCGAACAATCCCAAACAATTAACCCAACCGGCCCTTGGCCCAAATTGGGAAGCCCACTTCTTGTCCGGCCCAATTAAATTGCTTTGGCCCACATCACTAGTACATGGCCCAATAGTGTACACCGGCCCACGTGCTCGACCCCTAACCACATTGCGGGCCACTTTATTTAGTTTGGGCTGTAATCCAATAATTCGACCCACTTCTCTATTATGGTGAACAAACACTTAGTAACGATTATAAGGATTTTATCAATACATTTATTAACATATAATGACAAGTGATGAAACTTCAAGAGTGGGGTTTGATTTAAAATATAACACAAGGGCTTGTGATAACAAGGAACCATAATAAGAGAAAATGGGTCGAATAAGGATTGAAACCACAGGTGTTAGCTTGTTGTATGGCTAACACATGCACACGCTCACAAATCAAATACAACAAGTTCTTACAAGTTACAAACAACGTGAAATCAATACAGGATCGTGAACATTACAACAAAGGGCAAACAAAGAGCGAGCGTATTCTTGTTTTACATAGACAACTACTACGGACACAAGGTGAGTTCATTTGTCCCTTTTCAAACCTTTTGTTTTGCTTCGGGACTGAGAAGCATGTTAAACAATTACTGAAACGTTTATTAAATGCTTTTATACATATTTACAAAGCTTAAACTAATGCTTGAATTTGAAATACTTGGGTGGGAAACCAAAGACAAAGGCTATAGTGTAAATAGCAAATGTTATTTACTTTATACTTATTTACATTATACAAACACTTTGTGATCAAACTGGAAACTAGTATACTTTGAGAAGCTATAAACTTGATACTTATACTATAAACGAGAAGTTTAAACTATATACTCGAGGCTTACAATATAGATTTGAAGCCTAAACCTTAAGCTAAACGTTTATGATGTAAACTTAATACTTAAACTTTGAGCTAAATACTTATGATCAAGCTATGTGCTTAAACTATACAATTGAGGGTTAACTTATCAACTCTATGTTTAACTATATACAAAATCTCAAGGCTTTGAAAATACTTAAACTAAACACTAATGCTTTATACAATTATTTAAGAAAGTTAATGTTCTACATTTTTAGTAAAGTATTAAATTAATTTACACTTACAATGATTTGTTTAAACTTAAATTGAAACATATATGCTTAGAAATACTTATATACGTGAGATGCTTGAAATACTTGAAAACTTGTTACACTTGAGATACTTGAAAACACGTGAGTACTTGTTATACTTAGAATACTTGAAACACGTGAATGCTTGGTACATTTGGGATACTTGAATACTTGAATGCACGATATACTTGGGATACATGAACACTTGGAATGCTTGATACATTGGGATGTTTGAATACTTGAATGCTTGAAACATTGGATGCTTAAACAAAAGACTGATTGACCGCCGCGTGTTGACCTGTGTGTCAACCCCTACTAGTCATCAGTGAAACAATGTGAATGCTTTAGACTTGTATGCATAAACTTTTGGACATTGTAAGACAGACTGTTGGCCGCCGCGTGTTGACCTGTGTGTTAACCCCTACTAGTCATCAGTGTTCTTCTTTGTCAGAGTCATGTAAGACAGACTGATTGGCCGCCGCGTGTTGACCTGTGTGTCAACCCCTACTAGTCATTCAGTGTTCTTCTTGATTCATCCATGGTTACGACAAGTGACTAGAATGATTGAGTTCTTCTAGTTAACTTTGTGTTAACTTGAAGGTTTCTCTATCAAAACATGTCACGAGTCATAAATAGGATCATTATGGATGGATGCTGAGCTCCTTAGGGTTTTCAGCTGTCCATAAGGGTGCCTATTAAACTTGAGACTTATTCGTTGTGGAATCAATAGTGTGGAGTGAAACGCTTAATTATCATTAATAACAATATGTTAAGCAGCCCGGTATGTGGTGGGACGGTGGCTGGGGCTTGTCCCCTACATATGCCCTATATATAAGCATACTTGGGTGGATAGCATAGGTGGTTGTTAGTGAGGTTAAGGTTGTCATTTCGAGGGAAACAAAGTAACCATTGGTAGGGAAACAAAGTAAACATTGGTAGGGAAACAAACGTTAAGAATTGATCGGTGTCGAAGTACCAACCAAAAATAAGAGTTTAAACTCAAGTCCTACAACCCAATTTAGTTAGGGAAGTCGGGTATCGATCCATGAGAAGTCAAGTGGAAATCACTTTCAACACGAACTAATAGACTACTTACAATAAAAATTTAAACTTGAAATTGTTGATTTTAGGGTTGAATTAAGAAACAATTAACTTGAACTAAAACAAACGAATTAAAATAAGAGTTTGTAAACAATAAAATGGAAAAATGATCACTCCGGATTTCAGGTTAATTAAGTAATTAAAGATGCTTTGAATTGTCAATTGGAAACTACATAGACATAGCTTATGCTTGAATTGATCTGCACCTAGTCTTTGGAAACCAATTAATGACCTTATTGACAACCGGTAACTAGACCGATGTTGTTGACTCGGTTGATTATTAATTTCACAAAACCAATTGATCATAAAAGCTTTGAAAACTCAAATTCATCAATCACCAATCCATTCAAACTATGAATGAATAAAAAGTAAACGACTTGAACTTGAAATTGAAAAGTAATGAAACAATGGTTAGGGTTTCACAATCAATCAATACTAGATAAGTGATTAATGAAAAACTAATCTAATACCAATTTTTTAACAATCCAAAGTAAACTTTAACTACTAAACCTAACCATCCATCCAGAGACGATCATGAGAGATTTAGCCGGACATCGCAACACTTAAATCTTCAATCTTCATTTGGAATTGCATGATGGAATCTTCAATTTGCTGATGGAATCTTCATACGTCCCGTAACTCTTCTCCTAACCCAAGATATGCCTCTTCAAAGTTCATGGCTTCCATTTCGCATGCTCGGATGTTCGGATGTGCTCGGTTTTGCTCCTCTTTGCTCGGTTTCCTCCTAAAAATGCTTTCTTGTCTCATCCAACCTACAACCATACAAGGACAACCAATAGCTTCTATTCCGAATAGATAAACAAGTTAAATCACATAAAAACATTCAATTAATCCAGTTAGAATCAATTCCAAACCCATTACATCACATCCCCACACTTATCTTTTTGCTTGTCCTCAAGCAAACTTTCTTGAACATTACTCACCTTCTCTACAACACACACATACAATATCCATCAAGTTATAGATTAAAGTTATCAAAACATACTCATCCCATAGACTGACACAATCGAGGTTGACATGCTGACAAACATATGATGCCATTTTAACCAAAAACAAGAATTGCATAACTAAAAATACCTGCTTTAAAACTCTTACACATGTTGCATACCCCTCACAATGAATCACTCCTCTCGGTTTCTGAATACTAGCAAAAATGTGCTAGGAACTCTATCACTCCCAACCATGTATCGATTCTTGTGAACATAGGCTTGTATGTCAATCACACCTCTACCACAAAGTTAAATAATGCACCAATCAAAGGACTTTTCGGGTTTTTGGCTTTGGTTAGGGGAAGGGTATAGGCTATTTGGTGGGTGATAAGATGAAAAATCCAACTAAAACACTTAAACCAATGACATCGTATTACCACGATCCATCGTCTTTATTTTCACCAAGACTTTTATTTTTATTATTTTTTTTTCTTTTCTGTTTTTTTTTTGGATCCTCATTACATTTTTCATAGGATTTGCTTTCATGCTCGGCTATTGGGCTTAACAAACAAAAGGGACTTTTTGTAAACAACACGACTTAAAAATGGCTAACTAGGGGAGTTGAACATGTTCATAATGGGTTAACAAAAGGGAATTTGGTGTAATCCTAATGCCTTCTCATTTTAGTGCACTTATTCACTTAAGGTTTCAGCATGTATCAAAACACACAAGTTCTATCACAATCCCCTACTACCGGTCACTCTCAACAAATGAAATTCAACTCACAAATATTACACTCTAAGGCTCAAAATCTCACACATATATGGAGGAATACGGTTACCGACATGCAACATATGCAATTACCTCAAAACATAATATCCTTAATTAGGCAATCCTTTAAATTTTTCCAAAAGCCATTTGTTAGCAAAACTCTCATGAAACTTAAAGGAACAAGCATGCTTAAAAACCTTTATCCTTTCCTTAATAGATATAAATTAGTGCGTTGCAAATCAAGTTTTTATGTTCGATCCGGTTCGCTTACAAGG
Source organism: Mikania micrantha (assembly GCA_009363875.1). Classification (NCBI taxonomy): domain Eukaryota; kingdom Viridiplantae; phylum Streptophyta; class Magnoliopsida; order Asterales; family Asteraceae; genus Mikania; species Mikania micrantha. The sequence continues at coordinate 52,701,999 of CM018692.1, forward strand.
ACATTTTTGAAAAATTTTCAAGATTTTCAAGATTTGTGATATGTGACACCTTTTCTTTCAACCATTCCCCTCCCCACACTTGAGTCACATTGTCCTCAATGTGTGATAGTATGCAATTCACCCAACAATGTATGGATGTCCAATAAGTGCTTTCGTGACCTTCCCAAATTACAACTACTTAACTTTAAACTAAAAAAAACACAACAAGAATAAAACAAAACCAAATAAAAGTACAAAACACAAATTGTTTCCAAGCTCCACCCGCCACCCAAAGTTATAAACCCAATGAATTCATAAATCACAAATGAGCTAAGCACATGGACCTGAATAATCAGTGAGTGCTTAATAATATCGCGGGTGTGGTGGTCCAAAGATGGAGTCCATCATAGACTGCATGTCTCCAAAACTGAAGGAGGAGGATGAGCCTTCGGTGCCTTGCTGCTGTTGCTGATTCTGGTAGGGGTCCAACCACTCCGAATGATGCACCTGAGGCTGTGGGTACCGAATCGACCCATCATATGGGTCCAATGAAGTGTAATCAATCACCGGTGGATGCCTCACCACTGGTTCCCCAGAATGCCACTGATCATGCATGCGTCGCATCTGTGCATCCTCAAATCTGTGATTGATCTCTCTCTGGAAATTATACGCATGAAGGCGGTTCCATTGTTCATTCCTCTCATACAACCTTTGTGCCTCTTGTCGCCTTAACTCTCCACTCCTCGTGCCTTGATCAAAGGCTGCTCTTGCGTGCAATGGCCACTCTTGCCATGCTATCGGTCGGGCTCTTTGAATGATTTGTTCTAGCTCCACATCATTGATACCCCATGTGGTATCCCTCTGATCTAATCTTGCCACCCCCCTGCTCGACCCTTCTCCTCTTCTTCTTCCTATCATGCTTGCGATGGGTTGGTCATCCCCATCACCATCATCATCATCTGTCGCCATATGAACATCGGCCAAAACTGCTTCCCCATCAAATGTGTCATGTTCCCCCGGTTGGAGAGGCCTAGCATTGACCTTTAGTACATCCCATACTCTCCCAGTGGCCATGTCTTTCAACCGATGATACCTTTCAGATGACTTGTACTCCCATGCTTGAGTATTCAAAGTAGTTAACCTAAGCGGTGTGTGGTGCTTTCTCATGTAGTCGTGGTTATCATCATCTATCAACCCATGCCATCTTATCAAAGCTTGAATCAACTTACAGTGAGGAATCATCTTCTTGTCTTTGTTGTTCCTCGCTTCCCAAATGTTCAACATGGCCAAATACTGAAATGATATCTTCGGTTTCCCAGTCATTAAAGCATAAAGAACCGGCACCTCCGGGTGTCTCACCATTGTCTTATCGCTCCTACGTGGGACCACATTCGAATGCATGATTACCAGTAAAAGTTTAGCTTCAATCTTCAAATTGTTCCTCCTCATTGTAGTCTCCTTTCTGGGCTGAAAGATAGTTTCTAGCATTGTAGACCAAGTGGGATGCAAAGCCGGTTTAGCTTGCAGATCATTTACGGATGGGTAAACATACTGATTACTGGGCTTGGAGTCAAACCGAGCAACGTGACTCAGTGTCTCTCGTGACATCACGACTTGTACTCCCTCAATTGTTCCAATCAGTTTAAGTGTGCTTGGGGATCGATTACCCCAATCAATAGTGAGGGATCCTACCCATTCTTCAATCAACTTCAAGTAAAGCCGTTCCACTTTCATTTCTTCAAAATTAATGACTGCTCCCCATCCTAAATCATCAAAGAACTTAACCAATCCAAACGGTGCAAAATGATCCCGATCTAATATCCGTTCACACACAAACCCTTCACTATAAGTTTTCAACTCCTTCATCTTGTCTTGAAATAGTTCCAACTGCCAATCGGGGTCCATTCCATCCAATGGACCTCCACCCCAACTGGGTTTCGGTCCTCTTTGGTCTTCCTCCTCATCTGAGTTATCTAATCTTCTCCTTTGTGCGGGAGGTTGACTCGGTTGCCTTGATGAAGAGGCTTCGCCTCTTCCTTTGCCTTTCCCGGTTGGTTGCTTCGTTCGCACCATCTGTACCACAACAAACAAGCAAACATACTAAGTTAGTGCATGTAAGTGTAGTATCCAACATATCCCCACACTTGTTTAAAGCTAAGGTTCTTTTACATGTGAACTTGGTTTTATATTGGGATATTACTTCAAACACATCACTTTCAGATTCATTATGAGCAAACTAAGATAACCATCATCCATGTGTTTCAAAAACCATTCACCCCCATGACTTCCTATGGTTGCTAAGCACTTGTTAACCCATCACAGTGGCCATTTTACTAATTTTCTTAACTACATATCAAAATTACTAGTTTTAGCAGCAACAATGTGGGGCATCGTTGTTGTAAACCTTACTTACCAATGCCATTCAATGAACTCAAATTAAATTTAAGCAAAAATCATGTCAAACCTTGAGGCATTCACGAGCATCACTCAAATACATGTGAAATACATACCTTTGAAGTTTAATGAGTGAAATATGTGTTGAAATTGGAAGAACGATTCAAAAACCCCAAAAATCCAAATTTCGAGATAAGGGCTCGTAACTGTGGCGGCTGATTTCTCTCAAACGAGCTCGAACTGGGTGAAACAAACACTAGGGTTGTGATCCTCGTCGAAAAACACTCAAAATGGACTACTTATTTTCTTAAATTGGTGAAGGAATGGTGGAGTTAGGGTTTTTGAGTGGGTTATGAGAAGCTTGAGGAAGATGATGATGGTGGGTGAACGAGACAAAGAATAGTTGGGGTACCGGATGGTGAAAACTTCAGTAAGTGGCCCAATTTTTTTTTTTGATATTTTGTGGGTTTCGGATCGGGTTGTTACTGTTTTAAATGGATATTGATTGGATTTTTACAAGACAAGAAACCGAAGTGGCTGTGAAGGGGGCCGGCGTAAGCTACGGGTGAGGGGCCGTAAGTTACGGCTGATGATGTTGTTCCCGTAAGTCCAGCGTAAACCAGAGAAAGTCCAGAGTAGGATATTGCTGAGCCGTAAGTTACTCCCTTGTCACCCGTAAGTTATGGTGGACCAAATGTTAATTTACAATTTTTTTTTTGACTATAAGACTAAACTTTTAACTAGTAACTCACGATAAACTAACAACTAACAAAATAAATAAAATAAAAATAATAATAAAACTAACCATAGGTAATAAAAACAAACAAAAATTAAAATAAAACAAAACTAACGACCATCACATAAAATTAAAACTAAAAATCAAATCTATCCTAACCTACAACCTACTAATGTAAAAACAAAACTTAAAACCAACACAACCCAAAACTAACACATTATCAACCCTATGTTTAGCCCTTTTTTCACCACAATTAAAAAAAACGAACCGACCCACCCCTTCACAAACGTCGTGTTGACCCCAACACGTTCACACTTAAGCATACTTATCCAAAATAACCCGGACATGCATTGTTGAAAATGATTTGTGTTTAGACTAAGTTGACCCAAAAGAAAAGAAAGAAAGAAATAAACGAAAAATTAAAATTAAATAAAACCAAAACAAAAATCCCAACGAAACGAAAATACGAAGAAAATAAAGCAACGGTGTACAAAATATACAACTCGGGATTTCTCCCGAGGTTACCTGAAACTCAGCCGTTCACGTAATCGGGTGAGCTCATGACAAAGCTCACCGATTCCTTTGATGCACCTTGAAAATCCGTTGCCTCCAAGTACGGCTTCAAATGATGACCATTAACGACTTGTCGTATGTGATCATGAAAATCTTCGATCTCGATATCGCCATAATTACCGATGCGCACAATAGAGTATGGTCCCATCCATTTACTCTTAAGCTTGCCCGGAAACAACTTCAATCGTGAGTTATATAACCACACCTTTTGACCGACTTCGAACTGTTGCAATCTCAGCTTCGCATCATGAACTTTCTTGAATTTGTCTTTGTATGCAGATGCACACTCATACGCCTCGTCCCGCAATTCCTCCAACTCGCACAGATCCAATTTCCTTTGTTTACCTGCAGCATCATAATCAAGATTAACCTCTTTGACAGCCCATAAAGCTCTATGAGCTAACTCTACCGGTAAGTGGCAAGCCTTCCCATAAACCAATTGATATGGGGTAGTGCCAATAGGCGTTTTGAAAGCGGTTCGGTATGCCCACAAGGCATCATTAAGTTTGTTAGACCAATCCTTGCGGTTAGGCCGAACCGTCTTTTGTAAGATTTCTTTAATTTGCCTATTTGACACTTCAACTTGCCCACTTGTTTGTGGGTGGTACGGTGTTGCAATTCGGTGGTTAACTCCATACCGTTGAAGCAATTTTGCAAAATGACTGTTTTTGAAGTGAGTACCCCCATCACTAATGATCACACGGGGGACTCCAAATCGTGTGAAAATGTTTGTTTGCACGAACTTGCATACAACGGAATGGTCATTGGTCTTAGTGGCGATTGCTTCAATCCACTTTGACACATAATCGACCGCCACTAAGATGTAATAGTTACCACATGAATTCGGAAATGGGCCCATGAAATCGATGCCCCATACATCGAATATGTTAACAATTAAAATCGGTTGTAAGGGCATCTCATTCCTCTTTGAGATGCTGCCTAATTGTTGACATCTATTACAACGTTTAGCAAATTCGGCAGCATCTTTAAAGATGGTGGGCCAAAAGAAACCACTAGTCAAAATCTTGTGCCCTGTTTTGTGTCCACTAAAATGGCCACCACATGCAAAGGAATGTACGTGCTCCAACAAGCTTGGAATCTCCTCATTAGGCACACATCTTCTGATCACTTGATCCGCTCCCACTTTAAACAAGTCCGGCTCATCCCAAATGTATTGCTTCACTTTTGAAAAGAACTGTAATCGCTTTTTCTTCACCCAATGCTCCGGCACTTGACCTGTCACTTTATAATTCACAATGTTAGCATACCAAGGCAAAGTAGAAATAGACATAATATGCTCATCTGGGAATGTGTCATTGATTGCGAGTGATGTGTCATTCTCCTTAGGTGGTAACCGAGATAAGTGGTCCGCCACCACGTTCTCACATCCTTTCTTGTCTCTGATCTCCAAGTTGAATTCCTGTAGCAAAAGAATCCAGCGAATCAACCTTGGCTTTGCATCCTTCTTCTCCATCAAGTACCTGACAGCACTATGGTCAGAATAGATAATCACTTTACTACCACAAATATATGATCTAAACTTATCCAAAGCAAAGACTACTGCAAGCAACTCTTTTTCTGTTGTTGTGTAATTCAATTGTGCATCAGAAAGAGTTTTGCTTGCGTAGTAGATCACCACGGGTTTCTTGTCAACCCGTTGTCCCAACACAGCCCCAACTGCATAGTCACTTGCATCACACATGATCTCAAAAGGAAGAGACCAATCCGGTGATTGCAAGATCGGGGCTGCTACAAGTTGTTCCTTAAGCAAATTAAATGATTTCAAACATTCATCATCAAATTCAAAAGGGACATCTTTTAAAAGCAAGTTACACAAAGGTTTTGTTATGACACTAAAGCCTTTTATGAACCTTCTATAAAACCCGGCATGTCCTAGAAACGAACGAATGCCCTTAACATTTGTGGGAGGTGGCAATGTAGAAATAACATTAATTTTAGCCCTATCCACCTCCATCCCTCGTTCAGAAATCACATGACCCAAAACCACCCCTTCACGAACCATGAAGTGGCTCTTTTCCCAACTTAAGACCAAATTAGTTTCCACACATCTTTTCAAAACTTTGGTTAATTGATTAAGACATTTGTCAAATGATGAACCAAATATTGAAAAGTCATCCATGAAGATTTCCAAAGACTCCCCCACCATATCTGAAAAGATACTCATCATACACCTTTGAAAGGTGGCGGGGGCATTGCACAAACCAAATGGCATTCGCCTAAATGCGAAGGTGCCATAAGGACAAGTGAATGTAGTCTTATGTTGATCATCTGGATGAATAGCAATTTGATTATAACCAGAATAACCATCAAGAAAGCAAAAGAATTTCTGACCTGATAAGCGTTCAATAATTTGGTCAATAAACGGTAAAGGAAAGTGATCCTTGGATGTGGCGGCATTTAATTTCCTATAATCAATGCACACCCGCCACCCGGTTACCGGTCGGGTTGCGATTTGCTCGCCATCATCCCCTCGTACTACCTGAATACCTGATTTCTTTGGAACCGTCTGAGTGGGACTCACCCAAGTGCTATCAGAAATAGGGAAGATAATACCTGCATCTAGCCACTTGAGTACCTCTTTCTTTACTACTTCTCTCATGTTGGGGTTGAGCCTCCTTTGAGTGTCTCGAAATGGCTTGGCTTCCGGCTCAGTGATGATTTTGTGCATGACAATGGATGGGCTTATACCTTTCAGATCTGCTATTGTCCACCCAATTGCTGATTTGTAAGTGGACAAAACCTCAATGAGTGCTCTTTCATGTTCCTCAGTCAAATCAGAAGCAATGATGACTGGCAATGTCTTGTTGCCTCCCAGAAACACATACTTGAGATGTGTTGGCAACTCCTTCAATTCAAGCTCTGGTGGTTTTTCCAATGAGGGTTTCAGCTCCTTGTTCCATGAATCTGGAATCTTCTCTTGATGACATGACCATGGTGGTCTACCCTCTTGTGTAGCTTTCACTTCAACATCCTTTTCAGCATCCATCAACTCTTGAATGTGTTCATTATCCAACCTGTCAAACACAGAAAATACCTCAACTGTGTTGTCCTTGCTCACTATAGGATCATAGCAAGGAACACAGCTGTCAATAATATCTGCCATAAAACATGTGTCATGAGTAGCAAAGTTAGTAACAGGAGAAAACATATTCATACGCAACTTTCGGTTACCGAATGTCATATCAACCGTGCCATCAACACAATTGATTTGGGCATGAGCAGTGGCCAAAAATGGCCTTCCCAATATGACATCTGGTTGCCTACCCTGAATACCTGACACATAATCCAACACCAAGAAATCTACCGGGTAGTAGAAGTCTTCCACCTTAACGATCACATCCGTTAACACCCCCTAGGAAGTTTAGGAGTTAAGTCAGCTAAAACCACTGTGGTGTCAGCTTTCTGAAGTGGACCAAAGTCAAATTGGTCATAAAGACTTCCTGGGAGGATGCTAATACTAGCACCAAGATCCAACAACGCCCTTTCACTTGTAAAATCACCAATTTTAAATAGAAATTAAAGGCGTTCCTGGATCTTACAACTTAGGTGGAAGAGCACCCGACAAAATAGCACTAACTTGCACATTCACATCAAGCTTTTTGGGCAACTTAGGTTGCCTTTTTTGTGTGCAAAGTTCCTTCAAGTATTTAGCATAGGCAGGCACCTGTTTGATTGCATCTAACAAAGGGAGGTTTATTTTAACTTGTTTGAAAACTTCCCACATTTCATCTTGTTGTGGGCCCCTTTTTATTTTATTAGAAAAATCCGGTTTTACTAAGGCCTCCGGAAAGGGAGCTTCCTTGGTTGTTTTATTTGAAACACATTCGGGTTTAGTTACCGGTTTAGATGCAATAGGTGTCTCCTCACTATCACTTTCCTCATCCTCATCAACCTCTTCCACCACACCTTCTACAAAGGTTGGTGGAACATCAACTTTATTATCATAAACCTTACCATTTCTAAGTGTGGTTACCTGTTTTACCTGAGCATGCTTAGAAGATGATCCTTGATGAGCGGGATTTACCTTTGTATCGCTTGGCAATGTTCCAGGATTCCTCTTTGCCAAATCTTCAGCCATTTGCCCCACTTGCTTGTTCAGTGCATTGAAGGCTTTGTCCCTCATCTCGTTCTCCTTTTTCATTTCCTTCAACATCTCGAATATCTCATCAATCTTTGAAGCTTCAGAAGTAGATGTTGAACCGCCTTGTTGATTACTTTGTTGAGGAGGTTGTTGTTGCCTATAGTTCCCTTGAAACCCTTGGTTTTGATTCCCTTGGTATTGCCTTTGGTAACCCCCTTGATTGTACCCTTGTTGGCGGTTGAACTGCTGCTGATTTCACTGATTATTGGGTGCTTGAAAATTGGGGTTCATTTGATTGGAAGTGTTTAGTTCGGATGGTTACGCAACCCCGGATGATAAGTGTTGGAATTCATGTCTCCATACACTTGGTTTACTTCTTCTGTTGGACCAAACTGAGCTGAGCATTGACTTGCTTTATGTCCAATCTCTCCACATCCACCACATACACTAAAGACATTTTCAGCTTTAGTGTTATCTTTTCCCAATCCAGCAAGTTTGGCCATCTTTTGTGCTACGACCTCCAATTGCTCTTCATTTAATTGCGTAGCTGCACCATTAACGGTTTCATGCTTTGACCGTTTGTTAGATTGCTCTAACCTCTTTGAAGTGGTGCTCATCCGCTCAAGCATATCCCAATCAACTTGTACATGATTGTACAAGAAAGTCCCATTGCTTTGGGAGTTGATGTCCCTTATATCCTCCGATGACATCCCATCATAAAATGCAACCAAGAGCTCCCACATATTGATCCCATGATGTGGGCATTTCCTCAACATATCCTTGAATCGAGTGAAGGCTTCATGAAATAATTCCCCTCCTTTTTGTTTGAAATTCCTAATGGCAGCCCGAGCCTCTGTTGTTTTCTTCATTGTATAGAACTCAATTAGAAACTGTTGCTGCATTTCTTCCCAAGTAAAAATACTTGCTGCTGGTAATGTAGAAAACCACTCCTTAGCTCTATCTTTCAAAGTAAACGGGAAGAGAATCAACTTAACTTCATCGGCTGAAAATCCTTGGCCACCCGTGACTTGACAGAATTGTTCGAATTCTTGCAAGTGTTGATAAGGTTCCTCAGTGGCTCTCCCATGGAATGTGGGCACGGATGTCAATACAGCCGGTCTCACCTCAAATGATCTACCATGCCTAACAGGTGTGACTACAGGTGAGGAATTGGTAGTCAAAGCAGGTCGGAAGTGAGTAGTGGCACCTTGTGCATGTGCCATACCTTGATTGTAATTCATGGGCACTCCCATGTTTGGAGGAGGCATAGGGATTCCAGGCCCATAGTTTTGATTATGCGGTCTTGGTGGCCTATTAAATCCTTGCGGTGGCGAATACCCATACTGTGGTTGCTGATGATGAAATCCATAACCCCCTTGATTCAATGGTTGTGGATTTGGTTGTGGGTATGGGTTTTGCATTTGTGGTTGTGGTTGTGGTGGTGGATACCCGTAAGGGTCATCATAAGCAGCATTAACATTCTGTAGGTTGTAATCACCACCATTCAAACCATCATCCCAGTTCTGGATGTTATTCTTATCACTCCCAATAGTACCATGATGACTTCCTCCTCTAAAAGTATGTCTCTCCTCCGTGGTGTTAGTATGGTGGTCATCATTAGGAGGATGGTTAGGTGAGGATTATGCTGAAATTGGGGTTGAGCAGGCAGTGGTGGTGGAGGATTAGGATTACCTTGCAGATTTTCAAAATCCTCAAACCTTGGTGGTTCAGGTGGGAACTCCATTATTAGTTCTTGTTGAATGCTTGGAGATGCAAGCTTTGTCCGGTGGAGTACTCGATTCCTACGAGCGGTGCGTTCAATTTCTGGATCAAAATTCAAAGGTGAAGCTCTCCCAGAATATCTAGTATGCATGCAAACCTGAATTTACCTGCGCACTAACACAACCCGTGTAAATCTGACAAATAAACAAAATAAACGAAAACGAAATTGAAAGTAATTTGCGCACGACTCCCCGGAAACGGCGCCAAAATTTGATCGGTGTCGAAGTACCAACCAAAAATAAGAGTTTAAACTCAAGTCCTACAACCCAATTTAGTTAGGGAAGTCGGGTATCGATCCACGAGAAGTCAAGTGGAAATCACTTTCAACACGAACTAATTGACTACTTACAATAAAAATTTAAACTTGAAATTGTTGATTTTAGGGTTGAATTAAGAAACAATTAACTTGAACTAAAACAAACGAATTAAAATAAGAGTTTGTAAACAATAAAATGGAAAAATGATCACTCCGGATTTCAGGTTAATTAAGTAATTAAAGATGCTTTGAATTGTCAATTGGAAACTACATAGACATAGCTTATGCTTGAATTGATCTGCACCTAGTCTTTGGAAACCAATTAATGACCTTATTGACAACCGGTAACTAGACCGATGTTGTTGACTCGGTTGATTATTAATTTCACAAAACCAATTGATCATAAAAGCTTTGAAAACTCAAATTCATCAATCACCAATCCATTCAAACTATGAATGAATAAAAAGTAAATGACTTGAACTTGAAATTGAAAAGTAATGAAAAAATGGTTAGGGTTTCACAATCAAGCAATACTAGATAAGTGATTAATGAAAAACTAATCTAATACCAATATTTTAACAATCCAAAGTAAACTTTAACTACTAAACCTAACCATCCATCCAGAGACGATCACGAGAGATTTAGCCGGACATCGCAACACTTAAATCTTCAATCTTCATGTGGAATTGCATGATGGAATCTTCAATTTGCTGTTAGGATTGATGAATCAAGGCTTTAGAACGCTCCAAAATACTCCAAGATCGCCCAAGAACTTGCCCCAAAGGTGTGATAGTCGACTAGGGTTGATTTGGGCCTTAAATACCCCAAAAAAAGCGAGTTTTGATGTTTTCCGTCGCCCCTCGGCGTAAGTTACGCCCCCTAGGCGTAACTTACGCCTACATGCATGCACCTTACGTCCAGAATGCTCTGTCTTACGTTTCTAGTTACGGAATAGTATCAGGTGTTACCATTGGCTTTATCTCGTCGAGAAACACAATTTTCATATATTATACGCCCCGTAACTCTTCTCCTAACCCAAGATATGCCTCTTCAAAGTTCATGGCTTCCATTTCGCATGCTCGGATGTTCGGATGTGCTAGGTTTTGCTCCTCTTTGCTCGGTTTCCTCCTAAAAATGCTTTCTTGCCTCATCCAACCTACAACCATACAAGGACAACCGATAGCTTCTATTCCGAATAGATAAACAAGTTAAATCACATAAAAACATTCAATTAATCCAGTTAGAATCAATTCCAAACCCATTACATCAAGAATCATATGTCATGAGATCTGAGTAGTGGAATGAAATGCTTAATTATCATTAACAACAATATGTTAAGCAGCCTGGTATGTGGTGGGACGGTGGCTGGGGCTTGTCCCCTACATATGCCCTATATATAAGCATACTTGGTTGAATAGCATAGGTGGTTGTTAGTGACGTTAAGGTTGTCATTCAGGGAATCAAAGTAAACAATTACAGGGTAATCTAATTCAGAGAATCAAACATTTGGAATCAAACATTTTGGGAATCAAACAGGTAGGATGAGACGCTTAATTATCATCAGGAACAATATATCATGTGGTTCAGTATGTGGTGGGAAGGTGGCTGGGGCTTGTCCCCTACATATGCCCTATATATAAGCATACTAAATCAGATGGTATAGGTGGTTAATGGTGAGGTTAAGGTTGTCATTCAAAGGATTTTACAAACTATTTTTACATAAAAATTTCATGAACTCACCAACCATTGTGTTGACTTTATTTTCTTACATGCTTTCTAAGGTGACGCACAGGGTTAAGCTAAGATTCAGGATTGCATACTAGGATGACCAGACATAGATCCTAGTTGACTTTTGAAGAAGCACATCATTTGAGATCAATACGAATCTCTTTTTGATATCTTGTACAAGTATAAGATAGATATATTTGATTCTTTTGGATAGGTTTACTCAGTTAAATTACTAAACCCTGATATCTGTAATTTAACTTTGTAATCCTAGTTACTGTTTTATTGTGCTTAATTATTCTTAACATTGATGCTATGTAAACAATCTGATCATCACGATTATCATTCACGATATCGCACTCCGAGAACCTTCCGCCCGACGGGGATTTCGATCCAACCCCGCTGGCTCGGGGTGTGACAGACGGCGTGGCGGCATGTTTCTGAGGATAATAGAAACATGTTACTACTGTTTTCAACGTAAGTCATACAAACAATGGTCAAATGAGTTCATTTTGACAGTTAGGATTACATATAGGAACTATATTTTTCTCCTATCTGTCCTTAACTCATAACAAACCATTAATTTCCTAATATTATACTAAGGCATCCTAGTTGGTCATATCTAATATAAACTAACTAGTCCTAAGTTTCAAACATTTTCCACCCTATACCAACACTGACAACCTCCCGATCCAGTGCAACAAGCTTATATATAGGGCTTACATAGATTTGACCGCAGTCGCCTCATACGCCGTCCCACCACTGTTGCATTGCACCACGATTATGCCCTTGCTAGAATTTAGGGTGTATCATGTATCTTACCATTATCTCACTTCACAACCTTATCCGATGTAGGATAATTTTGAGTGAAGTGGTCTCTAGTTCCCTTGGACAATTAGGTTCGCCTAATGTCTAAGTTCACCTGACATGTAGGTTTGCCTATTTCTAAGTTCACCTAATGCCTAAGTTCACCTGACATTAAAGCTCCCCTAATGTCTAAGTTCACAAGATAATCCATACTAAATTCCAGTGTTCATAATTATCAATGAGGGTTCATATCATCACTGAGTGCTCTTATTGTCACTAAGTGTTCATATCCTCCCTATAATTCATTCTCGTCAAGTGTTCATACCGTCACCAAGTGTTAATATCATCACTATGCGTTCATATTTTTACGAAGTGTCTATATCATCACCCCAAGTCTTCAGTCTATCACTAGTGTTCGTTTCATTTGTTGATCCTATTCACCCCACGTGTCCAATAAGTGTGTTCATAAGTGATTATATATGTGTTCATCAAATATGATCATCTAATATGTCAATCCATACCCAATTCAAACCAATTTCAATCAACAATCCATCAACCATAACTCTACAACATTTCCTAGCAGTATCCTAATAATATCCTAAATTCCTGACACTGACAGACCCCCAATGTACTACAAATGGTATATGTATAGGGCATATGTAAGGGTAGGTCGCAACCTCCCAAATCACCGTCCCACCACCTTTGTAGTGGTAGTGTGTCCTTGTCTGGAGATCAAAGATCAGACATGCAATTCCTAAGCAAGTATTTTTCCTAAACAAATAATTTCCCAAATGGGTAGTTCCCTTATTCCTCAATACTGACATCCACTCGATGTACTGTAAATGGTATATGTATAGGGCATATGATAAGGGTAGGTCGCAAGCTCCCAAACCACTATCCCACCACCTTTACAATACATCACGAGTATGTCCTTATCGAGTCGTCAGGGCACAAATAAGCAAATAATCAGCAAGTAACATATGCAGTTCAGGTATATAATCAGGAGTTCAATTAACATGTAATAAACACATAAGCATGAAATCCTGAATATAATAACTAGTTTATGAAAAAGTTTCATACTAGGGTATCCTACGGTTATAGACTAGGTCAACCATTTCTAGTAATCTAATTCCCTATAACCCAGGCTCTGATACCAATCTGTAACACCCCGACCGATGGCAGAAACGTCGGGATGCCATGAGGGATGTGTAGATTGTTCATAAGCTCGTTGGCGTCTAAATAAATCATCACATATCAATTAATCAACCAAATTAATTACATCAAAAATCATGTTCATCATGAGCTAGTTACATCAATTACACAAAAGATTTAGCTAACTAACTAAATTCTAGTCTTCAGAATTTCAGTTATTTTAGCTAAGTCCAAGAACCTAAGTGATGATGTCCCCAAAAGATGTAGAGCTATCCTGCTCTACTTACTTCTCCTCATTTCCTGAAACATGTAGAAAATCAAGTGTCAACTACGAAGTAAGTGGTGAGAAATCATAAGTTTTTATGTATTAAAAAAGTTTATAAAATGTTTATGAAAGTTTATAAATGGGTTTATAAAAGTTTATAATTTCCCCGAGAAAATCCACATGTGCACCTACGAAACAATCCAACAATTCCAACACCCAAACACAAACACAACAATCACATAATTCAAGTAATCTCAAATAAACATCCAAGTATAATCAACCAATCACAACCAAACACAATCATACACATAACAAGTCAATAATCATCATTCATCAATATTATCTCAATATAAGTTACCGCGGAGGACCTCGGTCAACTCAATCAACGGCGGAATCATCACGGAGGACCGCAGTCAACTCAACCAACGATATTCCTAATAGTATAAGTGTCAATACATGCACTGCAGAGGACCGCAGTCAACTCAACCAACAGTGGAATCACAGCGGAGGACCTTAGTCAACTCAATCAACGGCAATTCAATCATCACGGAGGACCGAAGTCAACTCAATTAACAATGACTCACGGAATATGCAATCAATGATAACAATTCACCATCAATAATAATTCAATAATATGAATATTATACTGATAATCCAGGTGTCACCCATGTGTTATCAAATAATATTTTAAATATTGGTATACATGTTCCACCTCCGAGTTTAAAAGCAAAAACAGTTTTAAAAGGAGGTTATGAGAACTCACCTGAGTCCTTAGAATCAGTGTTCTTGTAATAGGCGCGCTCGCGTAAGAGAAATCAAAACAACTCAACAACCTGTAATTATCGTGTGTTTCACATTCATAAGTCTATGCGTTTCCTCTCGATTAAGCGGCCATGAGTGTTACTTTAAATTCTTAAGTGTTTCATTCACTTAATTTACTTCATCGAAGTTAAAATAATTATTCAATATTTTATAGTAATCTTCTTTAGAACATAATTTAAGTTTAATAGTTTTAAATCATTCTATGATGATAACTAGTTGTGATGTAATATATGTGTTCCTATTGATATGTATACTCCAAAGTAATGACCTAAGTCATATACATATCAATACATACATATATGATCAACTAATTTCCTCATTACAACTATATATATATATATATGTACTTTCAAGGATGTTAATCCGTGTCATGCATATATCTACGTCCACCTTTGCATGCACTTTTAAGTAGGTTGTCATGATAAATTCAATTTAATAACACTTCAATCTAATTTTAAGAAGTCAAAATCAATTAAATTCTTATAAATCTGCATCATACAAAATCTCAAGGTTTAAGCTTATATAAAAAAAATTGACAACTCTTAGATTTTCATGCATGCATGGTTTACACCATTATGTTTAATCTTTTTATCCACCATTAACCTTTATTTAAGGTGTTTAAATTCAATAGCTCCAATCCCATTTGAAATCATTAGGTTTACTGCTCAAAATAGAATTCAAGCAGCCCCTAGGTTCGTCCCTATGTTCGTATCGTCTTAGGGTTCGTTTAAGTTGAAGGTTCGTCCATTAATATGAACTAGTAGCCATAGGTTCGGCTAAGTGTCCAAGGTTCGCCAAAGAAGGGTTGGCTAGGATGGAGGTTGACCATGCAGGGTTCGGCTAAAATAAAAGAAAAGGTTCGGCCTCATGTCAAGGTTCGTCCATCTAGGGTCTTTCTAAAGCCAAAGTTCGGCCATAACTTGTTTCCAGGTTCGGCTATGCTAAGCTCCACCACCTCTCTTAAGTTCACTACATGTGGATATTATGAACAGCCATAAGGTTCGGCTAGGGTTTTCAGGGCCAGTTCCACGAACCATGTAGGTTCAGCCCCTCCATAATCGTGGTTACAGGTTCGGCTGTAGCAGCCCACGAACCCTGCACATCGTTGGCTGCTCGTCATCACCATCTTCTACATACTCTGTTGCGGATTCAACTAGCCATTCCTACTTGTTCCTACTAACTCATTTAAAAGTTTTTCAAGCATAAAATTCGTTTAAAGCATGTAGATGCAAACTGGGTATGGCTAGAGTAAGAAACAAAAAGAAAGCTCATGATTTACCTGTGAATCGTGATTAACCATTGGATTTCTTCGTATCCTCTCGTTCCCCTCGATCACACGAACGCGTGGACAACAAGATCTTGCAATTCCCTTGAGAGACGAGCAAGAAAAGCTACAGAGAAGTTGGAGAGCAATGTGGGTGACGAAAATGATGTTTAGAGAGAAAGGGGTTTGTAAGATTGAAGGGAAATGGTGGAGTCTTCCACCACTTATGCCCATCCCGTTCCCGCATGTTCGGTCTCGTCTTTATCGCAATAAAATTATAAAATGTTTGATTTAGCTCGTAAATATATTAAAAACATAAAGCCTTTAAATAATTATGTTTCACCGTAATAAAATCCTTTTATTTAAATTATTTCGTAAAACGATTCTCGTTTTATTTTCGTTAAATTATTATTTATATAAAATCATTTGTTTTAGATTGTGATTCCTAATAAACGTTATTAGTTTCCATTTATTAATTTAATGTCGTTAGATATTATCTCGTTATCTCGTCGAAACGCGTTACTTACGTACGTATTCGTAAAGATCGTCACCTTTTCGAATCCAACACTCGTATCGTATTTCGATTCGATTTACAATTTATGGAATATCATTTCAAAATATTATTCTTAATAATTATATTCGCGTGAATCGTCACCCACGCGAATACATTATCAAGTTAATATTTCTGGAATAACATTCGGGTGTAATTGATAATCGTAACCTCACCAACGCGTATTTATTTTCTAATAATGCTTCCATTATTTTATTATCTTGAATATTATTATTTCCCAATCCAAAACCCACTAAACCATATCATTGACACATCCATGATAGATCGAAATATGCATATGTATAGGGCATATGCAGGGGTAGATCGCAACCTCCCCAACACCGTCCCACCGCTATTTTGATAAACCATAACCATGTGTCCGTGACTATGTTTAGAAACCAAACCATAACCTTCCTAATTCCTTCCATTCTCAAAACCAAAATTCATAATCTGTGAGTTCAACTACGATAAACTCTCTGGTTCTGTTTAGTTGTGTTTCAACTAAACTTCCCATGGTTTATGCATATAATAATATGTTCTCAATATCTATACCAATATTAGTAATAACATCCAATAATGTATCATCATTAATAATAATCATATCAGGTCGTAACAGTACAGTTAAACATGTACGGACAACCCGAAATTCAGTGATGTTACAATATGGGTTGTGATGATTTCGTTGGTGAAGATTCTTCAGGCTTAAGAGCAGGATTAGAGGATGCAATTGGTCATCCCTTATTTAATATTGGCAATGCGAGTGATCTAATTGGAAACCAAAAAGCTACTAAAAATACTCGTTATGAGAAGCTGCATGAAGCGCTAAATAATCCTTTGTATGAAGGATGCAATAATTCTTCGACCCAGGCATTTGTTGTGAAGTTGATGAATTTGAAAGTGATGAACAAATGGACTGACAGTTCTTTTGAGTTGTTGTTGAATTTGCTACATGAGGTACTTCTAAATGGTAATAATTGTCGAAAGAGCTATTACGATGTTAGAATGTTGCTTTGTGAAGCTATTTTAGGTTATGAGCTTATTGAAGTTTGTCAATATGATTGTGCTATATTTTACAGTAACAACAAAGATGCCATAATGTATCCGGTCTGTCAAAGTACTCGGTATGTGCGCAATAAAATTGCTTATAAGAAGCTTCGATACTTTCCGATGGCACCTCGTTTGATGATCCTACATGCGTCCCGCCACACAGCTAAAGATATGCGGTGGCATAATGAGGTAAGCAAGGATGAAGATGGAGCTCTACGTCACCCTGCTGATGGAAAGGCTTGGAAGCATTTTGATGACTTGTATCCTAGTTTTACGAATGATGCTAGAAGTGTACAATTGGGGCTAGCTTCAGATGGGTTTAACCTTTTGGAAATATTACAACAACATATGACATACCACCGTGGTATATGATGCACAAGAGCAATTACATTTTAAGTTTATTGATTCTCGGGCCAAAATCTACTAGTAAAGACTTTGATGTCTTTTTAAGGCCAATTGTTGATGAACTTAAAATTTTATGGCATGACAGGGTTGAGGCGTATGATGTATATTCAAAATCACATTTCACTCTTTATGCTGCAGTACTATGGACGATCAGTGATTTCCCCGTTTATGCTTACTTGTCGGGGTGGAGCACTATGGGTAGATTAGCATGCCCAATATGCCTAGAGGATATTTGTTCTAATCGAATTCGTGGTAAAATATGTTATACAGTGCATCGTTGTTTTTTAAGTAAAGCACATAGTTGTAGAAAAAGCTTACAGTTTGATGGAAAGCAAGAGAAAAGGGAACCACCTCGTCAATTCATGGGTAATGATATTTTGTGGTAGTTGGCATAAATTACCAGCTTCACTACTGGTAACCCACCTGGTAATAAGGATAGGAAGCGTAAGCAAGGTATTGATGAGTTAAATTGGACAAAAAGGAGTATTTTGTTTGAACTTCCATACTAGTCTAAATTACTGATGTGTCATAATCTTAATGTGATGCATATAGAAAAAAACGTGTGTGGTAATATAGTAGGGACATTGTTAAATGATCCCGTTAAATCGAAGGACACTACCAAAGCACGTTTAGACTTGGAGGATCTTAACATTCACAAAGAACAATGGTTGAAACTGACATTCTAATTTCATATTGAATAAAGATGAGTGTGTGAAGTTTTGCAAGTTTACCAAGTCTGTTCACCTACAAGATGGCTATGCATCCAACATTAATTGATGTGTGACGGACCATAATACACTTGGAGGGATGAAAACACATGACTATCATGTATTGATTCAGAGAATACTACTAGTAGTGATTCTCCCTTACTTGAATAAGGAAATACGTGCAACTTTGATCGAGTTTTGCAAATTTCTTTTTAAAAAAAATGCTCTAAAACGCTATATGTAAAAGATGGTTGAATGATTTAACTTGTTTAAAAAGGTTTCGGGATTGAATTTTCCAATTTATTAAACCCGAATTAGAAAGGATAAGGTTGGCTCAAGGTTTTAGTAATTCATTCGAAAGTTTGGGAACGTATTGTCACACCCCGAGCCGGCGGGCTGGATCGACTTTCCCGTCGAGCAGCGATATCGTTTGATAATCATAGTGATCTGATTGTTTACGTAGCACATGAGATATAATGAGAAATGCTAACATGACATTGATATAGAATTACAAAGTTAAATTACTCAATACATGTTCATAATTTAACTAAGTAAATATATCCAAAACGAATCATTGAGTTTCTATCTTGTATTTGCACAAGATTTACAAAAGATGATTCAAAGTTATGTCATTCAAAAATATGCACAACACAAAAGTAAGCTAGGTCTCTTCTATAGTCCAATAGCTTAATCTTGCTGCTTGTAATCTAAAGTTATTCATCACCTGAGAAAATATGCATTTAAACAAAGTCAACACTAGGTTGGTGAGTTCGTAAGTTTAGTTACTTAAAACTTTTAGAGTTATTTACACAAGCCTCAGTATTCCCATTGGCATTAACTCATCCCAATGTCCTCTCTACAGATACACCTATAGATAGGATATCGTCCAATTAAGTATGCTTATATATATAAGGCATACGTATCACAAGTGAAGCCGCCAGCCCACCACACACCTAACCGAACTCAATAACACCTATATTGTATCTATAGATACCCATTTCATCACAAATAGATGTAATCACAATTAGAATTTCCCAGGTAGTAACCCGTTACCTCACATTGATCTCATCATAGCATAATAGGCCTTAAAGAGTACTATTCTCCACAGTTATACATGGTGGATTGCCACATTTATTAATGGTGGAATACTCTTTAGATTTTAGAGAGTAATTTATCCACAGTTATTAATGGTGGATTACCACAGTTATAAATGGTGGTATTACCACAGTTATTAGGGGTGGTATACTCTTTGACTTACTATTACTCACATCTGATTAGGAAGTGAGAGTAAGTCTGACATGTAGTTCTATCCCAATTGATCTATATGTCTGAAGTGACCACATTGTAGCCACCACAAAGGCAAACTACAATGTCCTCAATTCATTCATATTCCTTAGTTTTCTCCCAAGACATCACAACTATCTGTCCCTAGCTTATGACACGAGAGAGGTCAGTCTCTCTATCTACTACTCCATAATATAGAAGTGGTGAGATAATTAGAAGACACTATCATACTCTTATCACCCATGTTAGAGATGATAGAGTTGGAATAGGCTGTCTAAAAATCAAAGAGTTCTTATAGTCCTCATCCCATAATCATCAACCCGTAACCTCAAGTTCATCATCACATAGGAATTTCATAGATATAACACACATGTTCTCATAGGAATAATAGATCTATTCGATTAGAATTAACTACAGTATTCTCACATAAATAGCAGTTATAATTTCCTTATAAGGATTACAGTTGTAATCACAGACGAATAATAGACGTATCACATAGAATTCATAGTTATTGTCTCAAAGTAATAACAGTTATGAACTCATAGAAATCATAGATATCATCTGATAGAAATAACAGTTATAAATTCACAGTCATTAACATTAACATAATAAGGCATACATATGCAGTAACAAAGTAAGACTTATTATTATAAATTATGCTAAAACATTTAAGAAAAGTTTTAGCATGTTCTCAGCCCCGCAATTAAATTAAAAGATTAGTAAAAAAGGGCATATGAACTCACCTGGTGTTGTAATGGTTGACTAAGTAATCAAAGAATGCACGCGCTCGTTGTTGTTCTTGAAGTTGTATTCACAATCCTGTGTTTGTTTCCAATGGTGTGTAACTTATACATATAAGTTATGTAATTAAGAGTTAACCCTATAGTTGGTTAACACTTATAGTTCTTTGTTATCTGTTTAGTATTTATTTCCTTGTAATGTCTTATAATAACACTTAACCCATTTTAAGTTGGGCATTAATATATTATAACACTCTTGTTTATAGGTTTTGGACTTTGATATAACCTTATTACTTTGTAAAGATTTGAAACGCATAATCATTTCTAAGAATAAAACTTAAGTCTTCAAGTTAAAACTTAGAGTACATTACTTATGTTAACTTAAAATGGTATTCACCATTCCATTGTGCTAACACAAGTAATAGGTTCTAAACTATACCATTAACATGTTTTAAGAAGGTTTATGTAGGGTTCGTTTACTTAATGCACTTAACCACTTAGTTTTAAAACTAGTTATCAACTTTTGTATGATAACCCTAATATTCTTTGATAAAATGATATTTGTTTACATCCCTTGTTTTATTTTTTTAAATCTTAACTTTTTGTCATTCAGCATTGGTATCATTAATCATGTGTGTATAGAACAAGTTTTAGCAATATCGATGGGTAGAAAATGTTTAATATCGATGGTGACCCAATCGTTTAACACTAGGAACCCTAATGGGTTCCCCTTCGACATCACTAAGTTCTTATCATCACTGTGATCTCATTTGTAGTTCATCATGCCCAATTTCTGTTGTAAATCACTTGGATCTCAAGTTTGGATCAATATCAACAGGTGATTGAGCTGGGCATGTAATATCGAGCTAAGAATATCGATGAACAGCATGGTAACCTCCCTGTCGATACTAGCAGTATCGACATGCTTGTAATCTCGATGGCCTAGCTAGTGTCGACCTTAATATCGGTGGGATTTACTTGCTAAATACTTGGATTAGTCGACCTTATCAGTATCGACCAAGAGTTGGTCGAATTTAGAAGTTGTCGACCCTACTAATGTCGATGAAGTTCATCCCTACCAGCTTGTAACATCAAGTACCAGATCGTCCGGCAAGTCCGTACGGTACGTGTACTTTAACTATCTACTATGTGCAAATACGTATATGTGAACAGTGTATGTGATAACAGAATTCAAAATACAGTAAACAGTTGTACGTATTTAAGTGAAAACATAAATACTGTAAGTACAACATACATTTGAAACAATAGTTGTGTGTATTTAAGTGAAAACTTAAGTACAGTTAACACAACGAATCACGGGAAACAAAAGTGTACAAGTAAACAACGAAAACATATCGGTTGCGATATGATGTCCACAGATGACAGGAATCAGATGGCCGACGAATTAGTACAAGAACAATGTGAAAACTGGATGTTTAGTTGAGTCCGTCAGTGAGGAAACACAATTCAAACACAATTGCAGTGTTATTTCAGAATAACGAACTGACAGTGTGTTTGCGTGGGTGATGATTCACACAAACATATCTGTGAGTTTAGAATTCTGAAATAATGACTGAAAAGTAGAAAACAAAAGTCGGAAAGCAAAACCATCGTCGTGTTCGTTCGGGTGACGATTCGAACGAATACGCGCGAAGGTGACGCGTTCTGACGAAACAAAAACTAAAATACGACACGAACGAAAATAATGTAATAAAATAAAATAAATAACATTTTACAATTTTGAAACTCATCAAAATAATTAAGTTAGCTTCTTTTATTTATTCTATTTAAATTACGCGTAATTTTCAGGAAACGTAACGAAAACGCGAACCGAGCAACGAAAACGAACCCGAACACCCTCGGGGTATAAATACCTTTAAATGAGTCCATTTATCTCATTTCTCACCTCCTCTTCTCCACACAAACACTAATTCCCGGTTCTCTAGCCTCCACCTCCATTTCCACCTTCTTTCCTCCATAACTCTCTCAATACTCCACCAAATCACTCCATTTTTGAACCTACACGAAGATCTCATCACCCTCTACACGAAAGTACAACAGATCGGAGCCAAAAACCATCAAAAATTGAGGTATGAAGCTGCAAACATTTCGAATATTAGGGTTTTCGAACCCTTTGTCACACCACCAACCAAAAACGGTTCTAAACCCTTCCCTCTCGAACCCTAGGACCACGATGACCAGCCCCTTCAAACACCCCATAACAGCTTGAGATGGGGGGGTTGACTATGAGCCTAACCCTGCAGTGGCCGAATGAGAAGCACAGTTGGTCGAAAGACCTACGGCCGAATGAACAGCCTCCCGACTGAACCACCTTCAGCCAGTTTCATTCGAGCCTCTCATTCGACCATGCCTCTTTCGCCAATCATACTTCCCCCTCTCATTCACAGCTACCTATTCAACCTAAACACCTACACTCGGCAACATGTGACTGGGCCACCTTCGCTCATTCGTGGGATGCCATCATTCGGCTTAAACATTCACTTGGCCATGCTCATTCGGAACCTACTCACATTCGACCTCCCCTCGTTCGCAAAGCACCACCATTCGGCCAGCCTGGTCGCATGTGACCATTTCATTCGCCATGCAGTTTCATTTGGCCCAACAGTGGCTCAGGCCCACTCCCGTGGCCCAATGCACCTGACCAGATCTAACCTAGTTGTTGTCATGGCCCAACAAAAGCAACTATGAGGCCTAACACCCAGTTCAGCTCACGCATCTACCTACAGCTCATATAACTCAGTTGGCCCAATAACATTTACCAGGCCCAAATAGCATTTCCCTGGCCTAGCAGTAATTCTTTCGGCCCATCATGACACAATTGGCCCATGGATTGGCCCCACTAGTTTAATTAAACCCCTGTGATCTTATTGGCCCACAAGGTTTCTTTGTAAATAAAAACATAAAATTTTAAGTAAGATACAAGGCTCTTGACATATACTTTAAAATAAAATGATATCTAGAACTATATCAAAGTGTATTCAAACGGAAGGTGATCTTTGTAAGTATATCAAAAACGTTAAAAAGAATGAAGACCCTTTCAAATGGGTCATAATGGGAGTTATAACATTTAAAGTTTCTAAGTATTGTACTTAGAAAATAATAAGAGTTCAAGTTTATATCACCTGACAAATTTCAAATCGAGTTCAACTTAAAACAAGTAATACTACATATGTTGAGATCATTCTCAATTGGACCATGATGGGCATAAAGTCATAACCAGTACATTCAGGCCGAATGATGACCAAGACCGGGACTTGCGAGTGTTAGCCAAATTTGATGGCTAACACATACACACACACGAATTAATACGAACTTATACTTATGACTTACAAGCAACGTGAAATCAACACAGGATCGTGAAAACAAACTCAAGTACAAACAAGAGCGTGTGCATTTCTATTTAAGCTAAGTCAACCCCCAACTGCTATAAGGTGAGTTCATATGCCCCTTTTCTTTAATCTTGACTGATTTTAAACTCTCGGGGCTGAGAAACATGCTTTACTTTTATTTACTTAAAAGTTTTGCTTACATATTGTTAATACTTTGATTAATTGATATTAAGTTGCTTATTATCATAAATCATTGTATGCATGCTTGTATGATCATGATATGACAGAAATTACTCAGATGACTATGATAACATAATTTCATAAATCATCAACCCATTAGAATAGCATAATTGCAAGATTTGATCTTACAACTTTTAGTTATTCTTACAAGAATAAACATGGAGACGAACGCAGATGAACATGGTTACAAAGGTCAAAACATAAGAATGATATAAAGATAACATAACTTTAGTACATCATTCAATACAAGAGTTAAGTAAGTGTAATAAGACTAGTTCTTATAACACTTAACTTTATAATTCAACACATATTACAAGAGAACAAGGAACAGAGAATGATAATCATGATAACGTAATTTCATGATAACAACATCATTCACTCAATTAATTAACATAATATAATAAGACAAGTTCTTATTTAACTATGTTAATATCATGGAGAACATATGACTATGAGAACAACAATACAAGTGAATACAATTACAATTAGTTACTATTGACCTGTTGCATTATATCACTTCAATCATGTGCCAAATTGTACAAGTTGATCATGTAAGTCCCTTTAATTCGCTGACCAGTTAGTTTGATGTGACTAAACCGACGATAGCATAGTGGTACCATAGGTTTGACAAACCTCTATCTTGTAGGGCTAGTATGTTGATCGTATTGATTCATTGGCCGGTAACGTATGACCGGTGACAGGGCTACCTCAAGTCAGGTTCGGGTAAGCGACACATGGTGATATTAATCTGCAGTGATAAGTAATTAATCCAGCGGAAATCCTATTGACTAGTAGGTTGAGAAAGTGATCTGCTCTCATGTTACACTACTAGTAATAGATTTCGTTGAGGATACTAGACATGCAAAGTGGTAGAGGTAAATCGGATGCATTGAAATCTGATTACGTGAGGATTTCAATGGATTCCTTTTAGGCTCTATGCACTATGGTTCAAGAACAAGTTACAAGCGGTTAACTAACACTCTTAATATTTAAAAGTGTAACAACAGTTAACTCCCCCCCAAGTATAGAATAATACAAGGAACATATTACATTAATCAAAACCCTTTAATATATGGAGGGTTTATCAATACTTCGGTTTGATAACTAAACCCCTCACGCGATATTATTCTATAATTGTTACAACAGACGAATGCATATCAGACACGTTGAACGGACGGGAAATGGATATCTTTAGTTGTATCGCAAGTGGTGTGGAACTTGATTGAGTATGTGGTGGGATAGCGTCTGGGCTTGACCCTTTCGTGATTCCCTATATATAAGCATACTTAATCAGGTTATACACTACTTGTACATATAACTAAGGAGAGGCCATTGGGTGGAACAGGTGAATCAAGTAACAAGTAACAAGTATGACATTGTGGATGTGTGTATGATCAATTCAATGATTTCAATTACTAAACTTATGAACTCACCAACCTAGTGTTGACTTTGTTTAAATTGCATGTTTTCTCAGGTGACGAACAGGTGTAGGTACATATGTGCAAGTGCTAAGCTAGTGGACTTTAGAAGACCTAGCTTACTTTTGATTGCATACTTTTGGAATGACAAAACAGTGAATCACTTTTGTATATCTTGTACAGTTCAAGATATAAACTCATTGATTCTTTTTGATTAGATTTACTTAGTTAAATTATGATGTACAATGTAATTTAACTTTGTAATTCTATATCATTGTCATGTTTACATTTCTCAATTATATATCATGTGCTATTCAAACAATCTGATCAATTTGATTATCATTCAAAGATATCGCGCCCCGGGAACCTTCCGCCCGACGGGAAAACCCGATCCGTTCCCGCCAGCCCGGGGTGTGACACAGCTGGCCATCGATGTTATTCTGGCAAACCATTCATCCATCAATACTACTTAGATCTTGTGTCGATACTATCTCATTCCTTCCAGAATGTTACCCCAACATGATTCAAACACGATAGGCTTGTTTTTGTGTGAATTTATGGAGATTTGATTAAGTAGAACCAAGCTACAAATTCTTGATAACCGGATTCAACAAAAACCAGAAAGACCGAAATAAAACCTTCATTTTACCTTCGATTAAGCTATTTCCAGTCCCTATCCCTTGTACATTCGTATTCTAGACGTCTAGAGCTTCAATTTGATATCAAATTTGAAGAATTTGGTCAAGTAATGAAGGAGTTATGGTGATTTTAGTGTGGGTTTTCTAGAGTGAGAAGCAAAAACCAGAAAAGTAGAGAGAGAAAGGGTAGATAGGATCATAAATGAAGAACTTATGGCTTGAGTTGGGTTTTTATACCCCACTTAAGTTCGAGTTCGTTCGGTTCGCTCGGTTCTCGTTTTCGTTATGCTTTCGTTACATAATACGCGAAATTACGGTTTGTAAATAAATAGTTTTTCTAAAACATTTTTAAGGTTGTAATTCCAAATAAATATTTTCTATATATTTTTCTTATTTTATTATTTCGAAATCGTTTACTAATTCCGTTCCGTCAGATCATATTACCATCGCGCGTATTCGTTCGAATCGTCACCCGAACAAACACAACGATAGTTTTACTTTCTGATTTTGTTTTCTACTTTTCAGTTATCGTTCTGAACGTTAAACCCATGCAAACACAGTGTCGGTTCATTATTCTAAACGATACTAATATATTGTTTTGATTTAGACATTCTCATAGACGGACTCAACTGAACCTACCTAATTGCACATAGTTATACTGTTTTTACCTTGTTTTCTCACTGAATTATCGGTCATCTAATTTCAGTTATTCATGAAAATCATATCGCAACTGATATGTTTTTTTGTCATTTGTTGTCATACTGTGTTATTTCTCATGATTTGTTGTATTTATATATTTCGATTTTCATTAAATACATACAACTGTTATATTGTTTTATAGCCCTGTTATCACACAACTGTTTAACGAATAGTTATTCACGCACAGTCATACACACATAGTTATTTATACATAGTTATTTACACATAGTTATTGTGAAAGTACACATACCGTACAGATTGTCGGACGATCTGGTACTAGTTGTCACACGTACGAACCAAAATAGAGCTAAGGAAGGGAATGAAGACCTTACCTAAATTCGTGAAAATTCGGTTGCTAAATACGAAATTAAAGGAATTGATCACTCTATTTAGTGATTTCTAACAACTAGTAAGTGTTACTCTATCCTTTCTCTTGATCTCCGTCATGAATTCTTGGATGAGAATAGTTGGATTTTTGTTTGATGACCTGAAATTGGATGTTAATTTGATTTAGCTATCATGTAATTAAGCATATGGTGTTCTTATGTCACACCCCTACGCCGCGTGCGGAATCCACGGCGCGGTGACGAACATTGATTGAATCATGCACAAGTATTGAAAGAAGAACAACCACAATGTATTACTAAGTTTCATAATGTTAGACATTGTTTAGTTACAAGCTTTCTAACTAGCTACCAAAAGAATGACAACTAATAGACCCAAAAATAATGTTTACAAAATAAGACTCAGACAAGACAATTAAACAATCAGGATTAAGTGAGTTTCTAATCCATCCTAGCTTGTTTCTTCATCTTATTCTATCTTCACTATGGTCTCCTTAGCTGTCTTTGAAATGATCTAAACCTGATTACCTAAAACACGTGAAAAGTAACTGTCAACTACAAGTAGTTGGTGAGAACAATAGGTTTAGCATTTAAAATATGAATCTGCAGTTGTAAACATATGAATAAAGCATTTGTATAATCAAGTCATGGATAATTGCAACACAAACTATCATCAAGTAGGAATAACGTATGCAAACAGTCAAATGAGTATTTACTAGAAAAGCCAACATTTAATCAAGTCCCAAATTACATTTGGAGTCTAATCAATAGTCAGCAAACGCATTCAACACGAACTGTACTAATGAGTTTACTCGGAAGACAACTCCGTTTTGACGTAACCCGGTCAATATGACCTATGATGGTAAAGTTAATTATCAGCAAATCCATATTACCGTAACGCATCCAATCAGCCATTAGGGTTTAAAACATATTTAAACACTAACCACAGCCTTGGCGTGACCAAAACGTGTCCCGCTTTTCCTTGTTGTGATCACCCAGTACTAACGTTATAAGATTAAGAATAAGAATGAATGAATGTGTCTTGATGTGTATAAGCTTGTTCACAATGATCAACACCATGACATTAAGTTGTTGTTAAGATTGAATAAATGAATTAGCATGATTGTATACTTGATTTAAAACCATGGTTGAATTTCTTGTTTTGAAACCAGTGATTGAATACCTTGAGTTGAAAACCTTTGATTGAATCCCATGATTGAGTGCCTTGTTTGTAAACCTTTGATTGAGTAATTTGATAGAAAGTCCTTGTATAAATACAAGGTTTGAACTATAGTATATTTTAAAAACACAAGTTACAGTTTAAAAGTTGTAAGGGTTTGTAAAACTTATTCTTTCAAAAGAGTTCAATAGTTTATAAAACCATTTTATGTAAAACATTTCGTGTAAAATAATTTTGTAAAACCTTTTAGTAGAATAGAGTTTAATAGTCTGTAAATCCAGTAGAATAAAAGAGTAAACCTTTGATTGTTGCAAAAGAGTAATGGATAATGTATTTGTAAAGTTGTAGTATTGAAGATGTTTGGTCACGTGTTCCACCCCAAAACGGTTGTAAAACGGTAAAATAGGGGCTAATGTTCTCACCTGACAGAAGTAGGCTCAGATCCGGTACGAATAGTGAATCAAACAAGAACTCTAGATGCTTCCTATATCATTGTAATCATACATATAGCATAAGATTTATAATGTTATAGACTTTGAATGATTGATTGAATTATGTTAACTTGTTAATGAATACACCTTTGTATAACTTATTCTTATGTTCAAAAGTGTTATATTAACTTGAAAAACATGATTGAAACCTTTGAATGATTAACTTATGAAAAGTATGTGTCATGTTACATTATGCATAAGGTTTGTTATGCACATATGTAACAAGTGGTTGATACTTTGTTCACATGATTCCATTGTATGTTTATGAACTCAATGCTTTGATGATCATAGAATGGTACTACCATTTAGTTAAACTAAATTTAACTATGGTGAGACAATTCCATAACCCCTAGGATCGTATTAGGGTTATACTACCTGACCGACCACTTAGGCTTAAATGATCAAATGAAAATGAGTTTATGTTTGGTTTTGAATTGTCTTAAGTTTAAAACACTTGCATGAGTGACATATGCTTAGATCGACAACCCATGTAATGGGTGTGGGTTTAATTAGATAGGATCGATCACCTAAGGTTCAAGAGAGGCCAATCGATATTCATCATATCGATGGTTCTCCTTACTTCGATATTCGGTTTCCCACATGTCAAATTCCCATGTTTCTTCGTTTAAACTCCCTTGGATTTACTTGAATAAGATTATGTTTATGAATTAGAGTGGTTTAATACGGTTGCATGGTTGTTAATATCGAAGAAATGCCCGGTTGACACTAAGGCCATGCCCATCGATACTAATAGTATCGATGAGGCTTATATCTTGATGACAGCCTTCGATATTGCTAAAATCGATGATACCTTTGCTTGATTGCACTTGAAAAACATTTGTAAGTGTACGATACGGTTCGTTCTTTTTCGAACCATTTAACGAATATAGTTACGTGTATACCCATAATTATATACATTTTTGGTCGTTTTATGCATTTAATAACGTTTACTCGTAACTATAAGCCTAACATTGATATCATTATGGATCATCACCCATAATGATACTGAGTCTCGCTTAAGCATTACTATTTGTTTAAATGATTTGTTTTTCATAATATTTGTCATAACACTACGCACTAACACTATCCCATTACACCGAACACGGTTTATGTATAGGGCATACGTAGAGTCCGGCTACCTGCCTTATCAGCCGCCAGCCCACCACCGTTTCGATATAATGTAATAGTGTCCTTGCCTAGCGTAACTGACTATAAATAAATATATACTTGTACTTAAACTAAAGAAAATCCTATGACACACAAACATGTACACATGAATCACATTGACATATAGAATAACAAGTACACACTATTTTATCCTTGTCTATGACTACCATGACTATTGTACAGATATTACATATTAAACAATCAATTTACTAGTGTTCTTAATGATTGTGTTTAAATGAAATATATGGAATTTATGTTAGATATGAACTTGTGAATAAACTCATATAAATGAGTTTGAAAAATAGCAAGTATTTTTTATAGTGTTAATTTGTATAAATTTGTGCATAGTTTGACTAATGTTTATGAATTTCATATGTTTTGGTGATTTGAGAATCAAAGGTGGATTAGCTAATGTTTACATATTAAAGAAGATTAGTTAAGAAAATTGGGCATGTGAGGTGTTCGCTGAAATGCCTGAAATTGAAATTCTATGATAAATAGGATCATAGATTGAATAAGTGATAATTTGGCTTCCATATAACATATATAGTTGAAAATAGGTTCAAACAAGTCAAATGGGTGTAAATCAAAATGAATACGTGTAATATGTGTTAAATATGGTTGTATGGATGTGTTACAACCAGGTGGTACTAGTGGAAGTCAAGGTCTAGCCAAAGAGCTAGAAAGAAACTTGTTATAGCTAACCCATAATCAGGACAAGGTAAGTGATCCCACTACTGTAACATGACATAACTATTGTTGAAAATATTTTTAAACCATTTGACAGGTGAATAACGGTCTTAGCTATAATAGTTGAATTTTTAAGAATCCAACATACTATGCTAATTCCAATACATACTTGGATGTAAAAGCAGTGGTAATTTAAGATGGAAGAACGGGTGGGTGAACATCCTAGTATATTGATGAATATATAAAACCACAAATGGGTGGATATAGATGTGCTAGCAAATGTTTTAGATGGAAGGACCGACGGTGAACATCATAAGACTTAAAAGTATATGTGAAACCACATGTGTGTGGGTAGCTTAGAGGTGGTGGCAAGTTTTTATGGTAAAAATATCAGTGGGTGAACACCATAGTGTTACTATGATTAAAATCATAGTTAACAAATTGTTGATAGCCAAGAATATGTTGTTAGTTAATGTGTGGGTCAATTAGATAAGGATTGACCCATTTGAATCCTTTGTGTAAGGATATCTTGAATTGGTACTTGTTTGTATAAATATGGTGTTTCGAGGGGTCAATATCACACAAACATGTGATAAGTGCCTATTAGCTAAAATGTGGTCATGAAATGCAATTGAAATTTGGTTGAATAATTTGACCCGTTAGCAAATTCTTGGCTTGTATTATTTTAGGCATATGTAATGATCTAAATGTAATGCATTCTGATTAAACATGCCCTTGTATACATTAAAATCATTGGGCAAGTTAAAAAATAGAAATTGGACCTCGAAATTGGCCAAAACTATGCAAAACAGAAAAATCTGCATTGCTGATGTAGGGGGCGTAAGCTACGGTCCTGGGACCATAAGCTACTGCCAGGATTCCAAAAGCTTCTGTTTTACGGCCTCAAGAATTTGCCTACGGCCTTGGCCAAAATTAAGGTGCTTTGACATTTTTGATTTGGGGAACCATTGGAGATTAACTTAATTAGTTTCTATGGACAAATGGATGCTATCATGTGATGTTTGTAGGTCAAACATGATGGATACGATTGTAATGATCGAGGCTTATCTGGAACCGAATAGAACAAACTTGGATTCAAAAGTTTCGTTTTTGTTTAAATTTACTTATGTAAATATATATTGTAAACGTTTGTGACATGTTTATGTTTTTTTATGCCCTTTTTAAATATGTTAAAAAAATTAAACAAGGTTTTAAAAACAAAAATTTATGAGACCTAAAACTCTGTATTCTATTAAACATATAAACATGTTAAATGCGATAACACGGAGTTACAACCACTCATTTAGGATATTGAATATTAGCAAATCAACGCAAGAGAAAACAAGCACATTTTTTGCATAATTAACAAACACAAATATAGAAATTTGTTTGTTAGCTACATGTGCTTTCTTGGCTAAATAAAACAGGTGAACACGAAGATGCCACTTTCATGACATGAAAATTTATTAGCTAATTACATAGTGCTAATTATTTTATTCTTGTTTAATCACAAGAGACTATTCTTATGGATTTGTTATATTCTCATGATTTTTAGTAAAACAACACAAACTACTAAATGAGTCGATCATTTTATCAACTATGACCATCAACTTCTCTTCCAACAAACTCAAACATCTCACGTATCCAATCACCAAACTTGAAAACAATGTTTCTGGTCACTCTTTGCTCAAATTCGCAACTTTTGAGCCACACGACTCCAACGAAGACATCACACATACACCATCCCGGTCTACTATCAACAACTTCATACCCAAGTTGAACCTGCATTGTCATCCAAATAAGTCCATCATGACATTAAATAAAGTTGTTGCTTGAAGATACAATTTTTATACGTAAAAACATGACACGTTTATCAGTGAGTCAAGACTCACATAAAAGTAATCACCAAATGGCACATGATGGAGAGACATAGCCTCATTTATGATCCACCATTTCCCGTCGATAACCCGTGACTTCTGTTGAGTGCACGTGACATCACCACCAAAACTTGATGCTCGTCTATTAAACTTCCAACATAAGTGTCTTTCAAGTGTATCAGAACGACCAGTAACTGGCTCCCAATTGGTTGTGTTGTAATCTAAACGGCACAGTTTTCCCATAACTTTGTGCTCAAAATCTCCTCCTTTAAAGATCTCCATAACTGACATCACCTGTAATTAAGTCAAATGTCAATATTCAAATAGTCAACAGCTCAAAGACCATTAACGTACACTTACAAATGTTTTTCAAGTACTCACATTAACAGGAAGTTCTTCCGAGTAGATCTTGGACATTTTCGAATCTTCAAAGACCAAATGGGAAATGACATCTTCACATGAACATTTGTCATCTTTTCCTGGTTGATCTTGAAATGCAACGGTTTTATCCACAAAAGTGTCGGTTTTCTGATCCGGGTTTGATGATCTTGTTCTCCATAATGCCATAATTGTCCTATTTTTCACAAAATGACGATTAAAAATTAGTTTACCACAAGATATAAGAAATGTAAGCTTATTTTGATGTTTACCATTTATATTTACCGGCTAGATGAACTAAATGACACAAATGAATGGAAGTAAAAACAAAGTCTGCCCTCTTCATCTTGGGACTTTGCACCATGCCTCGCATCTACACCTCGACCTTTGAACAAAACCATCACAAGTATCGGGCTCCCAACTGATGCAAGTGTCGGGGGGAGGACATGAATGTTTTCAACATCTTCCCACAAGAACGAAAATTTTGTTTTGTGTCCAAATAAGTTTGCGTAAAACCCGACAATTCTTGAAGATACAAACAACCGGCCCTATAATTAACTGGATAGAATCAGCAATACGTTGAAAACTATGCACATAAATTCAGGTTTTTATTAACGTTCTTGAGTGTACCTGAAGGGGAAGTTTTCTTTTGAGAGAACATGAGAAATCACCAACAAGAAATTCCTCGGGTGGCAACCTAAAAAGCTTCTGAAATGTTGAGTTCCTATGAGGCGACTTCAGATTGAGCTATTAATGTTAACAAACACACGAAACATATATTATGCAACATACAATCGATCAATCAATCAAACCCAGAAAATCCCACCCGTAATTAATATGACATTTGTAAGGTCTAGCGAGGGGATGAAGAAAGAGTGGCTGCTCGTCAGATTCCGCACACAAAAAACAAAAAATATATATTATCACATACCTTTTTCCCAGCTTCTTTCTCGACTTTTGTCAAGTATTCTTTGATCGTTTCGACTCCATTGTTATTATCCAGGAAAATCCTTAGATGCAACTTTGACTGAAAAGACTGTGCAAGTCTGCCTTGGAGTGGGACCCACATGTCCGACAACTCTTGGGTTGTATGTCTCAAGAATCTAATCTCTGAGTGCCCAAGTGAGGCTGCTTGACCAAAAGGACCATCAAAGTCAAACACTTCCACATCCAACAACGACGGGGGCTCTTCTGCAGCGTCAAACTCGAGTATCTCTACAAGATTTTGGCAAACAAACGGCCGATATCAGGTTACAAGCACAATGTAAAACGAGTTAAAAACATTATAAGATGATGAATATTTCACCATTCCACTGAGGGTCAAGTGTTTGAAGCTTGACCGAGCTTGTTCTCGTCTTCCCGCTGCAGGTCAATACTACATATGGGTCCGAAAAACCTGACGAATCGAGTGGGGCAAAATTAGTTCCCTCGATGATTGCTACAGTCAGCACCCAACCATCACCTTGAGCTTTGATACCATGATCATGTCCTGCTACAATCAATGAATCTTTCTATCATCCTTTAAATCTAAATTATTTAAACCATCAAGGAATTATCATTGCAAGTTAAATTTGTTTATGCAACCATTAAAAACTTACTATTGGGTGACTATATATAGATATCTAAAATAAATATTGTGAACATGAGGAAACATTTACCACGTCGCAGCCTGGCTTGGACGAAATGTGACACCATGATATAAGTGTGTTCCAGGTGGTATAAAATTATCGCACATGTAATCATTTCTCCAAAACTGTCTGGTAATTCGAGACCATTAAACTCTAAACCTTGAACCCAAGTTGGCTCGCAGAGTATGATATGCACTAAAACATAAAGAACCATAAAAAGAGTGGAAGCAACGGTGAAGTTACAAAAGTACCCCACGGCTAAACCCCAATCCGATCCATGTTCATTTTGCAATGTCTCTAGCATTTGGCTCTTGTCTAATATGGTCAACTGATTGGCTGGTTTGAATGTTTGACCAAGCAAATCATAAAACTGGTCAAAACTCTCCTTTAATCCTTGCTTGGCTCCATGTTCAATCATACTCTTCATCATTGTAGTTTGATAAAAATCAATCTCCCAAGAAACTACAATCCGTGAAGTTTCATCTCCGCTGATCTCGGGTCCTTGCATTATCCTGTACAATAATTTAACTTGAAAGGTACTCCCGTAAGGGACATGAGGTGTGTCGACTCTCACAAGAACTGCAAATTCTTTCCCATTTGCTTTCACGTATGTTTGTTCTTCAGTAACTTTAGAAGCTTTGACCAATTTCGTTGCTCCTTTTGTATAAGAAACGGTACGGATCAAAGATGGCATTTGACTGTATTTCCACTCCCATGAGCCCTCATGAACATCTGTTGTACCTTGAATTGCTTCCAACTCTTTCATAAATTGTGAGTCAGGTGCAAATAAAAAATGGTTGAGAACTTTAGGAGGTACTACATACGTTTCGTCTATAAGAACACTTCCTTGTAGATTTTCGGGCATTTCCTTTTGATAAGTTATTGACTCTAAAGTTTCCATTAAGACTTCAAAAGTGATGGTGAGGGTAGATTCTTCTGTTGACTCACCATTGTCAGATGAATTTGTTGGCAAATCAGAAGAATCATCTTTAATGGAGGGATCATTGTGTTTATTAAAAAGCTTCTCAAACTGTCTAGTAATGGATTTTATCATCTTTTGTGGTGATTTACGTGTATTAGAATCATGTAGCAGGCAATGTTTGCTATAGCATTTGTCAATATAGTGATCAACTGTAGTTGGATGTAAGAAGAACTCATTAGCGTTAGATGCA
Organism: Mikania micrantha; assembly: GCA_009363875.1. Taxonomy (NCBI): domain Eukaryota; kingdom Viridiplantae; phylum Streptophyta; class Magnoliopsida; order Asterales; family Asteraceae; genus Mikania; species Mikania micrantha. The sequence goes on from CM018692.1 coordinate 52,737,861, forward strand.
TCTTGGTATCTTTCATGTAATGAAAGCTCAAGAAGAATCTTACCTGAAATTAATCATGTCATTAACAAAAGGAAGATACATTTAATTGTGACACAAGTGACATTCTGAGGGTATCAAAAATCAAGTATATTACTTTAAGTGATTAATACAAACTAGCAAGTCAATTCAAATGCATGCAATAAAATCCAACTCTATATGTTCATAATCTTTTTACTTCATTTGGGACAACATTTATGTTTAGTGATTAATGGATTATGTAGACATTTAATTTGGGTTTGTTTGCTGCATGTAGGCCGGCATATATTAGAGATTTATTATAATCATGGTTTTAAAGATAATCAAAATAAAAAAAAATGCTAATGGAAGATGATGAAATTGGAAGTAAAAACATTAACCCTATTAAGGTTATATATATTCATGGAGACTTGCAATACATTTTTAGACATGTTACACGTATATAATTTTTTTATGGAACACAAGAAAGGTCTAATTAAATGTTGACGTTGAAAGTTTGGTTAAATAAGACTTTTTTTCAAAATTAAAACTAATAAACCATATCTACCCATGTTGCCAAATGGAGAAGAGATTGAGTTGTTACACTTGTACGTATTTGTTAGTCAAAGAAGATGGTATTACAAAACTTCAAAAGAAGAAAGACCTACGTACTAAGTAAAGATAATGAATCTAGTTTCAAGAATAGGAAGATTGAGATCGGTTGTTCAAGATTGCATGTCAGGATGTGGTCAATTTATGATGGAAGAAGCCATGAAGGTGCGCAATTGAAGGTAAAGTTAATAAGCAACATAATGATGAAGACAAAGAATACTTTGTCCACATTCATGACAAAGATTTGATTGTTGCTTAAGATTCACAGCTTCACGCATTCATTGCCTAAAAAGATTAAGGTGGGAGTATTGATTTATAATCTTTTAATGGGTTATTTAAAATTTTATTTGTGTTTGTATTGAGTGTTAGGGATCTAGCACAACCAGAGGTGCGCTTAGTATAGGTAGGTAGATCTAGGAAAATAAGGAATATATGTAGGATAAAACTATGCAAAACAAAGGTAGAACCAAGTGAACACAAGATCCATCCCATAAAACAGGCTATAGCATGGGTTGAACCCCTAGCTCTAACACTCACATGCAACTCCTTTATCTAAATCTTGTGTAGTACCCCCATTTTCTGAAATAAAGTACGTACGTACACACTAGCGAAACTGTGGTTTGGTAAGGCAAGTATCATGGCAAAAACTCGGCCGCTGGATCGTCTTGAAATTGCTTTGAGGGCATTGATTGTGTTAGGTTTTCACATGTTGGTGAAAAGATCTCTCTTGTTATAATGAGGTAAATATTTTTCCTATCAAGCGTGTTTTATTTCGGCATGTATAGTAACTCATTAATTGAAAAAAAAATTAAGTTTCTAAATGGGCCACCCATAAGGTGCAAAACAAAGAATATCATGGCATGGTTTTCTAAACTGTTAAATGTTGTATTAGCCAATGCAAGACTGATATGACAGCAAGGGTGTTGGGCTTCATAAAACGGGTTTAGGGTGGAGAATGAAACCTATTTATTATAAGAAAGTAGATATTTTTCCTATACAAACTCGTTTTGGGTGAGCCAACAACCCATCTACATGCATGCATACATACAGGGTAGGGATTATTTGTTAACCCATTTCTATTTCATTAACACGTATAAATCCGTCAAGATTAATCGAAATATTTATTTATTTATTTGATTATCATTATTAAATACATAGAACACTTCTTTATTTTATATTTATTTTATATGTTTGCGCAAATTTACAAGCATTTAGCATATTACACTAGTGTAAGTTTTTGTTGCATTAAATGTGTCATTAAACTGTAACACATACTTACACTTGTTTTAAATATAATTTTGTTAAAAAAATACATTATTTGATTTTTAGTGTTTTATATTTTGGATTTAAGAATGAAAAAAAAAATCTAATCATATTATTAAGTTGTCCATCCGACTGGTAACCAAGTCGACTGGCTGGTTCATTTGTGAACGGTTAGAACATATTATTTTGAAACGGTTTCCCCATTATTTCCTGATTCGGCCAATACGGTATGGTCTCAACAACATAAATTGTATATAACTAAACATTAAGAAGAAACAATGTATTAATTTTTTTGATAATAAATCATGATAACACACAATTGATTATTTGAAGCAGTAAAAATTTATGATTTTGAGAGGTTCTAGTGAAAACTGCTCAAAAAAATAAGAATGAAAACAACTCCTTTAAAAGAATAAAGTCGCCTGAAAAAATATATGAATTGAAGCAGTCTTGCACTAACGCCTCAAAACTACATCAAAAGTGGTTTCCACCGACCGCCTAAAAAAATAATAGGAGAACCGCTTTAAAAAAATTATTATTTGAAAGAAAAATAATAAAAAATAAAAAATGCATATCCTTTCATACCATCACTAGGGGTATTGATCGGGTCAACCCGATCAGGTTTCGGGTTAATCAGGTAAGGTTAGTCGGGTTTTTTCTAAAAACATATTAACTCACAATCTGACCCGAATAATGCTCATGTTAATCAGGCTAAAGTTGGTCGGGTCACCGGTCATCCGGTTTAGATCATCGGGTTAATATTATATGTTATCTTAAACTAATTTTAAATATCAGCCCTTGTGTGTGTTAATTAATGTGATTTGGTTAACTAGCTACGTACAAGTTGACTGGGAAAGGTGGCACGCAAAAGGTGGAGACATGCAAAAGACGTGGACGAAGTTTATCTATTCAGTTTATAGTTTGTAGTTGTTTTTGTTATAAAAGACTTTGTTTTAGTTTTTATTCGGTTGTTGTTCGAACGTTTGTTTTCAATTAATCAAAGCAGTGATCTTGAGTTAATTTTGGTGCTCAATATCTGAGTGTGTTTCTAACATATGGTATTAGAGCACCAGGATTGATATATGCTTATAAGCCAAGTTTCCCCGGTTCAAACCAATGTCGACCGTAGCCACCACATCAAACAAGCCTAAGGAGACCGGAGTTGTTTCTCTGCAATGTCCGATGTTGACCGCTACAAACTACACAACGTGGGCGATCAAGGTAGAGGCGATTTCACTTGATCACACTCATTGGCATAGTGACCACGTTGATCACATTTGAAGCATGTTACTTCTCTTTTATCCCTGGTCCTTCTATTCCAGTTTCCCATCTCCTGACGTGAACTGTTATTCCAACGACCGCGACCTCGACCCACTTCTACTGCCTCTTTTTGTGTAAAAACCCCGACCACGTCCACTAGCCGGGAAAGCCTTGTGTGGGTTTTTCTGCTCCACTCGATTTTCACCCTTTGAGAGCAACAAGTTGTTCTCTCCTGCACCATTTTCGAATCTCCCTTTTAACCGATCTTCATACGCCTTCAGCCGACCAATAGCTTCTTCAAACGGCATGTTATCCACATCTGAACATTGCTCCATGGAAGCAACCAACTGAATAAATCTATCCGGGACTGTATCAAAGAGTTTCCGTACCAACACACTGTCTTCTAGTGTTGCATCCAATCTATTGTATTTGGAAATCATACCGGACAACTTTCCGGCATACTCGTCGATGGACTCCCCGCCCTTCATACGTAAAGCATCAAACTCTTTCTTCAGGGTGTGCAACTGTGCCTTTTTCACCCTCTCAGCCCCCAAATACCTTGACTTCAGTGACTCCCACACCTCCTTGGCTGTCTTTTTCTTGGCAACTTACAACAAAATATCTTCTGGTATAGCCTGAAACAAAACATCTTCTGGTCACTATGCCAATGAGTGTGATCAAGTGAAGAAAACTGACCAAGAGGTGAACCTCACCATGAGGATGAACAAACACTTGTATTGTGTGTTTGTGATGAAGAAGAATCGGCAGTGGTAATGCTTAATGAATAGAAGTTATATCCGAGCAAACTTGATTCAGTCGACTCAGCCTAAAACATGTGGTACTTGGACAATGGCGCCAATAATCACATGTCTGGTTGGTTGGATTTGTTTGCTAAATTGGATCAAAGTATAACTGGTCAGGTGCGCTTTGGGGATGGATCAAAAGTGCAAATCAGAGGAAAAGGTACCATGTTATTTAAATGCAAAAATGGTGATCAACTTAAAGTGTCAAATGTCTATTACATACATGCTCTTCAGAGGAATGTCATGAGCCTAGAGCAAATGACTGAACAAGTTTATGAGATAAGAATGATACAAGAGTATCTGAGAATGTTTGATCAGGAAGGCATATTGGTGATGAAAGTACAAAGGTCGAACAACCGTTTGTATAAGATCATGCTCAACAGTTGTAAGCCCATTTGTCTAGCCATGCATACGGATGAAGATGCGTGGGTATGGCATGCTAGGATGGGGCATGCTAACTTTGGAGTACTTGAAGATATGGCTAGAAAGGGTATGGTAAAAGGGTTGCCTCGTATCTCACATCCAACACAAGTATGTGAAGGGTGTGTGGTAGCTAAGCAAACTCGAACTCAATTCCCGCCTGAAGCACAGTGGAGAGTCAAGAAACCTTTAGAGCTGGTCCATGCAGATTTATGCGGGCCAATTACACCATCAATTTGGGCAGGTAACCGGTATTTTTTCTTACTTGTTGATGATTATTCACGTTTCATGTGGGTATATCTGATAAAGTCGAAAGATGAAGCATTTACTGTGTTTAAGAAATTTAAAACACAAGTTGAAATGGAAAGCTCACGAAAGGTGAAGGTGTTGCGTACTGATCGTGGAGGTGAGTTTAATTCTCAACAGTTCAGTGATTACTGTCAACAAGAAGGGATTCAACGTCAACTAACGACGCCATACACACCACAACAAAATGGTGTTGTATAGCGCCGGAACAGAACTGTGATGAACATGACTCGGTCTCTCCTGAAAACGATGAAGATGCCAGATCCCATGTGGGGGGAGGCTGTACGGCACTCAGTTTATCTGATTAACAGAACTAAGACGAAGTCATTAAAGGATAAGACTCCGTTTGAGGCATGGAGAGGCTACAAACCAACGGTGCAGCACTTAAAAGTGTTTGGGTACGTAGCTTATGTGAAAGATATGTCGAATCACGTAACCAAACTGGGTGATAGAAGTAAAGAAATGGTGTATTTGGGTGAAGAATCAGGTATCAAGGCACGGCGATTGTTTGATCCCACAAAGAAAAAGGTAGTAGTACCACGTGATGTTGTGTTTAATGAACAGAAGCAATGGGTTTGGACCGAGGTCCAAGATGAGCAACCTGTGAAGCAGACAACGTGGTGTAATGTGAAATTGATAGATACAAACAGCTCAGATATACAAAATGCTCAAAATAGTGACTATGGAAGTGACCAAATGTCTCCGACTCAAAATGAGACTAACCCGGCTTGGAAAGGGTTGCCAAAACTGCAGAAAACAAAAAATACAAGTCAAGAAGGAAACGAAAGCACACCTGTTCAAGGTTATCGTTCACTTGAAGGTGTATATCAAAGAACAACAGCCATGAATGATGAGGAGATTCGGAACTTGTATGATCAGGAGTTGTTACTAATCGATGATGAACCGGTATCTTACGAAGAAGCAATGAAAGAACCTGACTGGAAGGAAGCAAGTACGGTCGAGCTAGATGCAATTAATAAGAATAAAAATTGGAGTTTGGTCAACTTGCCTCTAAATCATAGGGCAATTGGACTGAAGTGGGTATTCAAGTTGAAAAGAGATGCAAATGATGTTGTAACGAAGCATAAGGCTCGCCTGGTTGCTAAAGGCTATGTCCAACAGAAGGGGATTGATTTTGATGATGCTTTAGCACCTGTTGCAAGAATGGAGACCATCTGGATTGCTTCTGGCTATGGCTGCTTCAGAAAGGTGGCGTGTACATCATATCGATGTTAAGTCAGCCTTTCTGAACGTAGATCTCAATGAAGAGGTGTATATTAAACAATTGGATGGTTTTGTAGTAGAAGGAAAGGAGAAAATGGTTTACAAACTAAGCAAAGCATTGTACGGGTTGAGACAAGCACCGAGGGCCTGGAATGTAAAGCTAGATAAGGTCCTAAAAGAACTTGGATTTATGAAGTGTAAGCATGAACAGGCTCTATACATACTTCACAAATCAGATACAACACTTATTATAGGTGTTTATGTGGATGACATTATAGTCACTGGGCCAGACGAGAACCATGTCAATGAGTTCAAAAACAAGATGAAATTGGTGTTTGAGATGAGTGATCTGGGTCAGCTCTCATACTATCTCGGAATTGAGGTGGATCAACAGAAGAATGGTATCACACTGAAGCAATCTGCATATGCTAAGAAGTTGCTTAAAATTGCGGGTATGAGTGAATGTAATTCAAGTACGTGGCCAATGGAACATAAACTGCAACTAATTAGAGATGAAGACGGAAAAGAGGTAAATGCAACGGATTATAGACGACTCATCGGGAGTCTGCGATACCTACTCCATACACGGCCTGATCTTGGTTTTTCAGTTGGTGTTGCAAGTCGGTTCATGGAGAAACCAAAAGAAAGCCATCTGAAAGCAGTGAAGCATATTTTGAGGTATATTAAAGGATCGCTTAATGTTGGATTAATATACCGTTCCGGGGGGAGATGGAAAATTGGTTGGCTATAGTGATGGCAGCTTTGGGACTGACTTGACAGACAGGACGGGTACTACAGGTACGGTGTTTTACATGTCAGGTAATTTTATAACTTGGTCATCTCAGAAACAACACACAGTGGCGCTTTCATCGTGTGACGCCGAGTTTATGGCTGCCACAGCAGCTGCTTGTCAGGCACTTTGGCTGGGAAACTTGACCAGTGAGTTGACGGGGAGGAAGGCTCAGTGTGTAAAGCTTATGGTTGATAATGAGGCAGCAATACAATTGATGAAAAACCCAGTTTTTCACGGGCGAAGCAAGCATATCGACACTAAATATCATTTTATTCGAGAATGTGTGGAAGAAGGCTTGATTTGTGTTGAACATGTTAGTGGCACTATGCAATGGGCGGGTATATTGACTAAAGCTTTGCCTCGGCTAAAATTCAGTGAAATGAGAAACCTGCTTGGAAGTGAAGATCTTACAGACCCAAGTCCACATGAGGGGGAGAATGTTAATTAATGTGACTTGGTTAACTAGCTACGTACAAGTTGATGGAGGCGACTGGGAAAGGTGGCACGCAAAAGGTGGAGACATGCAAAAGAACATGGACGAAGTTTATCTATTTAGTTTCTAGTTTGTAGTTGTTTTTGTTTTTATAAAAGACTTTGTTTTAGTTTTTATTCGGTTGTTGTTCAAACGTTTGTTTTCAATTAATCAAAGCAGTGATCTTGAGTTGATTTTGGTACTCAATATCTGAGTGTGTTTCTAACAGTGTGCTAGCCTTTTCCCTTACTAGTACTAGTGAATAGGAAAAACATATAATACACTGAAAAATGGGTTAATTAATTTATATAGTCAACCATATGTAGTTTAACATATTTAATTATTTCGGTGATAAGTTAAATAGATTTTATATTTAATAATTAATTAATATATATGTAAAAATAATAAGCATCCTTATTCGGGTTAACCCGAAACCCGACCCCATTAATAGTTTAGATTAATCGGGTTGATCCGAATAGGCCTACTAACACTTTTGACCCAAATAACCCGACCCTATTAAGCTTATTCAGGTTCGAATAGGGTCAGGTTAGTCAGGTTCGGGTATTTTCGGCACCGGTAACCATCACACTGTTTCTACCAATGAACCTTCTTTCTTTCTATCACGATACCCTAGAAACCCAATCAAAAACTACATCTGATTTTTTTTTGTATATCACATTCATGTATTTACTTTCATGTGACTTTATTAAGACTTATGACAAAAACTTAGAAATACAAACAAAAAAATCACATGACAAAGCAAAAGCAAGAAGCACTAACCACATTCTTTCTTGAATGATTTATTAGATTTGTGATTTCGAAGAGAATACCAAGTGGGTTGCGAATGATGATCCTCTTCAGCAGCAACAGACAACAAAGGAATCCGAACCCGACCCACCAAATCCCCAGAACTATGCTTGAACAAACCATCTTCATCATCGCCATCAACATGATAAACAGACACAGTTAGCTCATCCTCCTCCAACGAACGAACTCTGAATGCAAACTCCTCATTCCAAATTGGATTATCAGTGTTATTCAAAGCCCTAGTTCTTGATTTGAATGTTCCAACTTTGAGTTTCACAAACGATTCTTCAACTGCAAGATTTCTACCCTCCAATACGTACACGTAGAGCTTCATTATGAGATTGAATTGGTCGAACATTTGTTGGAAGGAGAGGGTTCTTGTTTGGCTTGAAATAGATGATTTTGATGCGGTGGATGACGATGAGGAATTAGAAGGCGGCCATTGAAAGGGGAAACGTGGAGTTAGGAAGGTGGTGACACGATGGATGTTTTTCAAGTTTGAAGAAAGATAAAGGAAGAGCATGGCGGTTTTGTCAGCTTCGAAAATAAAAGATAATCTTTGTAATTAATTAAAAATACTAGTAATAAATTACTCAAATACTCGTCTTACTAACACGCCATATCATCAACTATAGTCTCTGACACAAAATTTTCCATCCTTTTTTTTTTTGAACGGCAAAATTTTCCATACTAGCTAGGTAATTCAAACCAATGTTTCGAAAACCGGAGTAATAGCCGGTCTGGTCGAACTGTGCGAACCGTTCTCAAGGTAATAGGCCGGTTGAGCCGGTTCACCAGTCGACCGTGAACCGGGTCACTAATCGTACCAGATTTCAAGTTTTTTGAACTAAAATCAAATTAATTAAACATTAAAATCAAACCTTGTACTTTTTTAACATGATTATTTTTGTTTGAACATTAATTATGTTTGTTTAAATGTGTTTATAATTATATATTTTTTTCGGAATTTTTCATGTCATATGGTTATTGAATCTGTTCCGATTGGTGACCAGTAAAATGTCCGGTTCGACTTCCGGTTTGGCTCTGAAATTATTGATTTTAACTTTATACATGTTTAAAATAAAAATTTGCTAATGAGAAAAACAAATTAAAAATAAAATTATATACACAATAAAAAATATGTTAATCATCGTTCGAAACACATAATTGAAGTATAAGTAGTCGGTTTTCCGAGCGTTGCAGCATGAATTCCGTCACGATTTCAAATATCAAAACGCTTACACGACTCATATGTTAAAATCGGTTGTCACTTCCGATGTAAAACTCTGAAGTGTTGTTGTCGTACATGTGGTCTGAATATTCAATCACAACATGGTAAAATAATCATGACCATCAAAATGCATACCAAAAAACGGGTCACCATGATTATCAGTCTGTTCTTAAACAATAAATCGAGAACTGCTCCCAACAGATAATAATATTATTTAGTTATTAATAAATTTTTATTATCATAATTATTTTAATATTGTTAGTAAATTTATAGTGTTATTTATTAATTATTTGTAATATTCACATGCAATCATTAGTTTTCTTCTTTGTATATATATACATACTCTTAGTTGTCTTTTTTTTGAACGATTAATTTGGGTCACTAACGGATCATTAGGGTATCGTTGTGACACTATAAAACCATCCGATCCTATCCATCAACAAGTAACCTATTCAGTAGAAAACTCAATACTTTTAAGAAAATCCTATTGTGAGATTCGAATCCAGAACCTTACATATCCTGAGCCCTTATCCCACCACCAATATTTTGCTAGGTTGTATTGCTTTTGCCCATAATCTTTTTATACATGGAATTTTTAGTTTTTAATCGTAGTAATTGCATCATGTAGAGAAATTAGGTTTCACCCTGATCACATTGGAAATTGTTGCATAAATCAATATGTAAACACATGATATTAGTGAATTTTGGGCTCGAAACATGTTTACTTTGAGTATGTTTGTGAATTTCAGGGGTGAAGAGTTTAAAGATGTGTTCTGGAGAAAATTGGAGGGTTAGAAGAGACGTCGAGTGCTAAAGAGTGCAAGAACATCGTTTTCGGGAAGCTAAAACTTCGGGGACGCATAACTGGAGCTAGAAGAAGAGTTACGGGGCCCATAATATATGAAAACTGAGTTTCTCGACGAGACGAATCCGTTGGTGAGGTCATTCTTGGCGTATGCCACACCTAGCCCGGCGTATCATACGTCCAGCGTACTATACACCCAGTTTTGAGCGTTGGCAGAATCAGGCAGGCGTAGGATAACACTTTGGGCGTACCATACGCCCAGGCCCGGCGTATGGTACGCCGCAGGCTGGAAAAACTGATTTTTCAGCAAATCTTTCCCATATTTAAGGCTTTATCCTAGGGTTTCGAAAGAGGCTTCTTTCTGGACGAATTGGGGGCGAAAAAAAAACAAATTTGGGCATCAAAACTCTTCCAAATCCATCGGTAATCGTGGAATCATCACCCGAATCAAGAATCGAAGCGTGCTATTGAAGATGCGTGAGCTAGTTTCCCTTCGTAATCGTATCCAGGTAATTAAGGTTGTGAGTGAAACATTGTTTGAATGTTGAATCTGGATTTTTGATTGTAAACTTGATATGATTTCTATTTGGTTGATTTAAACAATAGATTTATGTTTTTGTATTGATACGTTAACATCAGTGATTCGGTTTTCTTGCATCGTTTACTCATTGGTAATTGTGTAATGGTTTGCATGTGTCAATTGGTGATTGTGTGAATGAGCAAATCTTAAACTTTCGTTCCATTATCACCACTTCAAGCAAATTGATTAACACAATCGATTTTTACATGACTTTGATCTAGGTTTAACTTACATTCATTATGGAACTTGCAACCTAAAAACCGGAAGTGATTACCTTTTTCATTAATTGTTTTCACATCAAAAGTTAAAGTTTGTTTCTTTTGAACACTTCTCTAAATTCAATCCAATCTCAAGTTTTCATTTTTCTTAGATTAATTAGTTGTAATGACAATTAGCACTTTCCACTGATTCCCTGTGGAGACGACCTTACTTGCCCTTGCTATAGTCAAAGGTAGCTAAGTTCTTAATTATAAATTGTTTTTGATTGACCTACGACACATCGATCAAAATGGCGCCGTTGCCGGGGAATCAACGCGTAAAGTGCTAGTTTTTAGTCTAGCCTTAGTTTAAGTTTAATTTTAGTTGCATGTGCTTTTCAAAAACATAAAAACACAAAAAGATTTGATTTTTCTTTCAATTTTGTTTTGTTTTGTTTATTGTTCGGAATAACGCGTGGGTTTTCTTTGTTTATGTTGTGCAGGTAATCTTACAATTGTATGCATACTCGTTATTCAAGGAAGACATCACCGTTGATCTTTGATCTTGAAATTGAGAGAACTGCAAGGCATAACCGGGTGTTGCATAGATCCGGCCTGTTAGTACCTCCAATTCAACAACAAATTGATCAAGAAGCATCAACCATGAGTCATCACAGTGATCATGGAGCGCCACCAAACTACCCAATTCCACCACCACCACCACAACATCCTAGACCACCACCACCTAACTACCAAGAGGATGATGAGTTTCACCTTTATCCCGAACCACCTCAACCACCACCTCAAGCCTATATAGAGGGGGAAATTTCCAACCTTTTGGACCTCAACCAAATCCCACTTTTGGGCCACCACCAAATCCACCACCTCCACATAACCCACCAAGGACTCCACAAAGATCTAATCAGGGGTCGTCTGACACACAATCAACTCATATGAATCGCCATGATGCACCTTCTCGTCGAGCAAATAGTTTTTATCAAGAGGACAACATAAGAGTAAGGGTTGATGATTGGGATGATGGGGTGGAAAATGAAGGAGATCAATGTTATCAAGGAGGTTTGGATAATGAAAACCGTGATGAGGGATATGGATATCAAGGCCATCAACATTATGATCATCCTAATCAGGGATATCAAGGTCAACCAAGAATTCCTAGAAGGCCTAATGTCAATCAACATCCCGATGGAGGATATGACCATTATCAAGATGGTGTGCCAAGGGCACCTAATCGAGTCCCAGTTCAAGGTGTGGAGAGCCATTTTAGACCACACATACCAGTGAATGCTTCTCCTATTGTTCGTCCTGAGGTGAGAGGAAGATCATTCGAAACAAAGCCACAATTCTTGAACGTGCTACCCACTTTCTATGGTAAAGCAACCGAGGAACCATATGTACATCTATCTTAATTTGAATCGATTTGTGGCACAATAGGAGGGCAAGCCTTCACACCTAATCAAGTGAAGTTAGGGCTATTTCAATTCACTTTGAAGGATGCAGCTAAGTTGTGGTTTCTAGCATTGCCTTCGGCTAGCATTTTCACATGGGAAGAATTGCAACAACAATTTCTTGATGAGTATTTCACTCCCCAACGAACTAGTGATGTTATGCACGCAATAAGGACATTTCAGCAACAATCTGGGGAATTATTTTATGAAGCTTTTAAGAGATTCAAACAGTTGCTACGTACATGTCCACATCATGGGATTTCTAAATGGGAATTGATTATTGCTTTCCATGATGGTTTGTCTACTGATGACATAAGGGATGTGAATTCCACTACAGGTGGAACATTTTTGTCCAACCCTGTGGATGTAGATTGGGATTATTTGGAGAATATGGCATTGAATTCCAAAAGGCAAGCACAGTCAAGTAGAAGGAAGAAGTTTGCTACGGTGAAAGCCTCGGGAAGCTCCTATGATAGAATGGAGAATTTGGAAAAAACAAATCAAGCATTGGAGCGAGAGTTAGCGAATTTGAAGATGGGTGGAAGCAAAGGTGCTACAAGGGAGAACCAAGTGTTTCATGTGTGTGATGGATGTAGAGAATTGGGCCACGCTATTTTGGATTGTCCCAGTCAAGGTGGAAGGGAGGAAGAAGTTAATTAAGTCTATGGAGACCGCAAGCCATATGATATGAATTCTAATACATATCATCCAGGTTTAAGGAATCACCCAAATTTTCGTTATGGTAATTCTTCTAACCAATCTAATCCTAATTTTCATGGATCAAATCAAGGAAGCCAACCATATCAGAATAGGCAGTCCAACTACAACAACCAAGGGTAAAATCAAGGTGGAAACAGAGGTTATCAAAGAAATTATCAAGCTAATCAGGATCAAGGAGCATCATCAGACAATTCTGACACTTCCAACAAGGAGATTATGGATTTCCTTAAGGAGATGAGAAAAGACAATGAAGTGAGGGACAAAACTGTTGAAGCTTTGACAAAGCAAGTGGGTCAATTGGTTGAGGAGGTAGCAATTTTGAGGAAGGATCCAGGCAAGCTACCAAGTGACATAAAGGTAAATCCACAAAATCAGCTCAGCTTCATCAGGTAAGTATTCTTAGAAGTGGGAAGGTGTATGACAACAAGGTTGTCCCTCCACCACAATTTGTTGAAGGTGTGGTGGAGGATGTGAATGAGAGTGATGAGAGTGAATGTGAGACTGAGAATGCACCAACCAAATCAAATAAGAAAGTCACTTTCAAAATTCCACCACAAAATGATTTTGAAAAAGAAACCACTAAGGTTATGGAAAAGGAGATGGAGGGTAATACCATTCCTTTCCCAAAAGCCTTGGTAGATCCATCTAAGGTTTCAAGTGTGAACAAGAGGGGCCCATAACAAGAGGAAATGTGGGAGGTTTTTAAACAAGTGAAAATTAATCTTCCTCTCATTGATGCAATCAAACAAATCCCATCATATGCTAAGTACTTAAAAGAGATGTGCACTCAGAAAAGAAACCACAAGGTCCCTAAAAAGGTTGATTTGACTGAAAATGTGAGTGCGGTTGTGACGGGTATCCTTCCACCCAAACTTCAAGATCCTGGAACACCTTTGATGCCAATTCAAGTGGGTGACTTTAAAATACAAAGGGCGTTATTGGATCTTGGAGCGAGTGTAACTATTCTCCTGGGTAGCTTGTACGACCAATATGATTTTGGTCCATTACTACGAGCCGACACCACCGTGGTGTTGGCCGATTTGACTTCCAAGCTTCCTAGGGGAATTATTTCTGATGTAATTGTCATGGTGGAAGGTTTTTACTACCCGGTTGATTTTTTGGTTTTGGATTATGCCATTACCGATCCGATAAGGCAACCCACCATGATTTTGGGTCATCCATTTTTGGCCACTTCTAATGCTTTGATTAATTTTAGGACGGGAACAGTGGACATGACTTTTGGCAATCGGAAGCTTCAATTGAATGTTTTTTCTAATATTGCTAACTCTCGAGTCAACGATGAATGCTTTATGGCGGACATTGTTGACGGCTGTCTATCCCACGAAAGTGGAGGAAACACCATGGAGATGTGTTTTGCTTGTGACAGGGATGAGTTAAGCATGGTAAAGGACATGGTGGAAGAAGATCGGAAGATGGAAGTGCTAGTGGCGAGTGATGGTCGCCCACCATGGACAATTCAAGTGGAGAGTCTCCCGGATAGCATAGACTCCAAACTCAAGCCCTCTTTGGAAGAACCACCAAAATCTGAACTTAAGGAGTTACCTAAACACCATAAGTATGTTTTCTTGGGTGAAAATAACACTTTACCTGTTATCATTGCAGCAAATTTGGATGAAGCACAAGAGGAAGCCTTGATGGAAGTGTTCGTGACACACAAAGCTGCAATTGGATGGACCATAGCTGATTTGAGGGGAATAAGCCCCTCCATTGTGATGCACAAGATCATTATGGATGTGAAGATCAAGCTTAACGAGACACTCAAAGAAGATTGAACCCGAACATGCGTGAAGTGGTGAAGAAGGAGGTTCTCAAGTGGTTAGATGCTGGAATCCTTTACCCAATCTCAGACAGTACATGGGTAAGTCCTACACAAACGGTTCCAAAGAAACTGGGATTCAGGTAGTCAAAGATGACAAAGGTGAGGAGATTGCAACCCGGCCCGAAAGCGGGTGGCGGATTTGCATTGATTACCGTAAGTTAAATGCAACCACTTCAAAGGACCATTTTCCTTTGCCTTTCATTGATCAAATTGTGGAAAAGCTCGCAGGTCAGAAATTTTATTGTTTTCTGGATGGGTATTCGAGGTATAATCAAATTGCTATTCATCCTGACGATCAACAAAATACTACATTTACATGTCCATATGGTACTTTCGCATTTAGGCGAATGCCATTTGGATTGTGTAATGCCCCAGCCACCTTTCAAAGGTGCATGACAAGTATCTTTTCAGATATGGTTGGGGAGTCTTTGGAGATTTTTATGGATGATTTTTCCATTTTTGGTCCTTCGTTTGAAATATGTCTTGAACAATTAACAAAAGCTTTAAAAAGATGTGTTGAAACCAATTTAGTCTTAAGTTGGGGGGAAAAGTCATTTCATGGTTCAAGAAGGCATTGTGTTGGGTCATGTGATTTCAATTCGTGGGATTGAGGTTGATCATGCTAAAGTTCAAGTCATTTCAACTTTACCTCCTCCCACGTATGTTAAGGGCATTAGGTCGTTTTTGGGACATGCGGGATTTTATAGTAGATTCATCAAAAATTTCAGTGTCATTACAAAACCCTTGTGTAATTTGCTATTGAAAGATGTTCCATTTGTTTTTGATAATGATTGTGTCACTGATTTTAATGCTCTTAAAGAAAAGTTGGTTGAAGCCCCAATTTTGCAATCACCGAATTGGTCAAAACCTTTTGAAATAATGTGTGATGCAAGTGATTATGCAGTTGGGGCTGTTTTGGGCCAACGGGTGGACAAGAAACCCGTTGCCATTTCTATGCAAGCAAAACTTTGTCAGATGCTCAGTTGAATTACACAACAACAGAAAAGGAATTCCTTGCAATAGTGTTTGCATTAGATAAGTTTCGGTCATATTTGTGGGGTAGAAAGGTTATTATCTATTATGATCAAACTACTGTCAGGTACCTCATGGATAAGAAGGATGTGAAACCGAGGTTGATTAGATGGATTTTTTTGCTTCAAGAATTCAATTTGGAGATTCGTGACAAGAAAGGGAGTGAGAATGTGGTGGCGGATCATTTGTCACGTGTCATTCACAATGAGACCGAACAGGGAGTTGATATCAAAGAAACATTCCCTGATGAGCAGTTACTGCATGTTTCTACTGAGCCATGGTATGCTAATTTTGCAAATTATTTAGCTGCAGGTACTTTCCCGGAGCATTGGACAAAGCGAAGGAAGCAACAATTCTTGGCTCAAGCAAAGCATTACATTTGGGATGAGCCAGACTTGTTCAAAGTGGGAGCTGATCAGTTGATTAGAAGATGCATTCCAGATTCGGAAATTCCATCGGTGCTACAACACTTGCATGCATCTGCATGTGGTGGTCATTTTAGTGGCCAGAAAAAGGGACATAAAGTTTTGTCCTGTGGGCTTTATTGGCCTACAATCTTTAAGGATGCCTTTGAGTTTGCTAAGAACTGTTTAAACTGTCAAAAGATGGGGAGTATTTCAAAGCGAAATGAGATGCCCATGCATCCCATTCTTGTTGTGGACATTTTTGATGGATGGGGCATCGATTTCATGGGGCCATTCCTTAATTCTTTTGAGAATTTGTACATCTTAGTAGCGGTGGACTATGTTTCAAAGTGGGTTGAAGCACTCGCTACTAAGACGAATGATCATACCGTTGTGTGCAAGTTTGTCCAATCCAATATCTTTTCAAGGTTTGGGCTCCCTCGCGTGATTATAAGCGATGGGGGATCCCATTTCTAATTTTTTCACTTTGGCAAACTTCTCAAACGGTAAGGCATAGACCATCGGATTGCCACTCCATATCATCCTCAAACAAGTGGGCAAGTGGAGGTGTCTAATAGGCAGATCAAATATATTTTACAGAAAACCGTGCGAGCCGACCGTAAGGATTGGTCAACGAAGTTGAACGATGCTTTATGGGCGTACCGCACGGCATACAAAACTCCTATTGGCACTACACCATACCGATTGGTTTATGGGAAAGGATGCCATCTACCTGTTGAACTTGCACATCGAGCATTGTGGGCAATTAAAAATGCTAACTTGGATTATGACAATGCAAGAAAGGAAAGGAAGCTTAATTTGTGCAAGCTAGAAGAATTGAGGGATGAGGCATATGAATGTGCAGCAGCTTACAAAGCCAAAACTAAAGCCGCTCATGATGCAAAACTTCGCTTGAGTAAGTTCGAAGTGGGACAAAAGGTGTGGCTTTACAATTCTCAATTAAAGCTCTTTCTGGGAAAACTTACAAGCAAGTGGACTGGACCGTATTCAATTATCCGAGTGGGTAATTTTGGAGATGTGGAGATTGAGAATTTTGAGGAACACTTACGGCAAGTAGTGAATGGACATCGATTGAAGCCGTACATGGAAGCAAGTGACATAAATGGGTTAGCAAAGCAATCGGAAAGTGTTTGCTGCACTTTTCTGATTAACATCGCCGAGCAACAAGGGCCAGGTACTGTCGAGCTAACAACATTAAACTAAGCGCTATACGGGAGGCAACCCGTTGGTTTTAGTTACTTAGTTGCATTTCCTAGTTACTTTTTGTTTGAATTTTCTTTGTTTTGTTTTCTTAGGATCAATTTTTAAGTCACTATTGCAATTCATAAGTGTGGGGAAGTCGAGGGATAGTAGTCGAGATCAATTTGGTGCAATTGAGGGCAATGCATGGGTGTTCGGGATATGGAAGGGCCGAGGCCAAGAAACAAATAAAACCAAGATTTGAATTTTTTTTAGTAAAGTCAAAATTTTTAATTTTTAAATAGGTTAATAATTTTAAGTTTTATGTTAAAAAAAATCAATCGGGCGTATGGTACGGCCAAGGGGGCGTATCATACGCTGAGCATCCTTACAGTACGGCCAAGACTTCCTGCTTACGCTCGGTCCAACGCCCAATACCATACGGCCGGCGTATGGTACGCCCGACCCCGGCGTATCATACGCCCAACACCAGCCAGCACCATTTTTTTTCATTTTTCGCGTAAAAAACCCGATTTGACCCATTTTCACCCGTTTTTTCTCCAAATTCGACCTACCAACACCATTTTCGGCCCACATACATTCTCAAACACTAATCAATTCATCCTATCTCCTCCCCCATTTTTCTTTCAAAAACCCTAGAAATTCACCTACCTCAAGCTTCATCAATCCTTGGCCAAATCGGACAAAATTTATATCAATCTTGGGTAGAATTCGAAGCGGAACATAGATCCACTCTCTGTTTTGTGGGATTTCAACTTGTGGGGAAGTATTTGAAGGTTAAAGTGTCAAAAATTCTTGACTTTTTGGGTTTTTCTAGTTGAAGCTTCATATTCTTATTTTTTTCTCCCTTCATTCTACATCAAGGATCATGTAGAACCGTCTAAGAAAAGGAAAAGGAAAGCAACCAGAACAGGGCTCAAGTTCAAGGCAGAAATCAATTGCAAACAAGAGAAGAACAATATTGGTGGATGAAGAAAAGAGTGATGAGGAACAAACTCCTCAAATGGGTGCTAGTGAAAGAAGACAGACGGAAGCAGAGGTTGAAAACATCCCAAAGCCCACATGGCAAAGGGATGATCACTTGTCCACATTGCCCAAAGTTTGGTAAGAAGATCTTTATTATGAATAAATTAACAAGTTGAAACGTAAAGAGGAAGCAATGGTCACCGAGAGAGCTATATTAATGCCAGAATGCACTGCTTTGGGTATAGTTGAATGTTATCAAAGGTTGGGTTGGGAAGCGGCCTTAACAGTTCGTGATGAAGAAGGTCAAGATAGGATTCCCATGAAAGCCATCATTGGGTGGATGCCCACACTGAGAAAAGAATGGGGATCAGACCCTCCATCAACAATGAAACTCATAGGAATGGTTGGAGGAGTGGAAGTGGTGATGTCATTTGCCACCATTCGTCGGGTTGTGCCACTTGATTGCTTACCCGCTGGGATGTACGTTTATCCAACCGATAAACAAATGTTTGAGAAAAAACCGAGTGGGCCAGAACATATTGCTACCCTTCAACAGTTGTTTAGACATGGGTCAACCGATGGCATGCTTCATAAAGATCTGAATATCTTGCCTAAGATACTGGCCATCATCGAGGGTTCGAGTGTTATCCCCAGGATGGATGACAAGATGAAGGTGCGTCATCATGAGTTTAGGGTACTACGGGCATTATTCACGGGGCGAGAAATACTTTCATTAAGACATTTGGTGATGTTAAACGTTTGGGCCAACAGAGAAAGTAGGGAGAGAAAGATGGTGCCTCATTGCAGATTGATCACTGCATTGATGCGACAACAGGGGGCACTTCATGAGGAAACACCTTATTTTCGAGAAATGCATAAGATGTTTACCCTGAGCAAGCTGGATAAGAATGAATGGGAATACACCACCACTGATCGACATTACATCTTGAGAGACAAAGCCACAAACCAAACATTGAAAGGGCTACGAACAGGAGCGGTGGCTGGTTCGGATGATGAGGACCAAGGTGATGAGTCGGATCATGAAGAAGAGGGAGAAGATGTTGATGATGAGGATATGGGAACAGGAGGAGGTGGACATGGTAGCCATAGTGGGCAGATGGATGATGATCTATTGGAGGCTATTGTGCGATCTATGCAACCTATTGGAGGCTATTTTTGAAAAATACATAGTCGTCATTATGAGGATTACTATGCAGGTCGTCCTTATCGAGCACATCCACAACCGGTCGATTGGAGCACTGCTCGGGAGGTAGATCGATCTGTGGCACAATACCCATGCCCGCAGACACATTCATCATCATGGATACCGGTGCCACCACCAGTAGAGGTGCACAAATCGGTTAACCGGTCCAAACCGGTTTTTGTATTACCCGAACCGGTTAACCGGTACAAAGGGTTTACCGGTTTTTCCTAAAAACCGGTTCGGTTAATAACCGGTTATTTAAACCTAAAATCTCTAACCTATGGAACCGAACCGGTTAAAAACCGGACCGGTTAACCGGCCAAACCGGTTCAAAAACCGGTTTTTAATGCTTTTTTTTTTTCGTTAATCCGTTTGATCCGTCCGTTAGACTTAGAGTGTTGAACCATAACCGTATTGAACCTTTTTTTTTTTTTATACGTTTTCAACCTTAAAGTTAAATTAATAAAATCATAATAAAAAAAAATCATAATAAAAAACTTAACAAAATCAAATCTAAAACTAATAAAGTAATAAATAATAATTACTAAACCCTAATGAATCTTAAACTAATCAAACTAATATTAAACTAATAACTAATAATTAATAAACCTTAAAACCTTAAACTAATAATTACTAAACCCTAATAAAACCTTAAACTAATCAAACTAATATTAAACTAATAACTAATAAACCTTAAAACCTTAAACTAATAATTACTAAACCCTAATAAAACCTAAAACTAATCAAACTAATATTAAACTAATAACTAATAAACCTTAAAACCTTAAACTAATAATTACTAAACCCTAATAAACCTTAAACTAATCAAACTATGAGTTGATTATTTTAAGGTTTTATTAGGGTTTAGTAATTATGAGTTGATTATTTTAAGGTTTATTAGTTATTAGATTAATATTAGTTTGATTTGTTTAAGGTTTTATTAGGGTTTAGTAATCATTAGTTGATTATTTTAAGGTTTTATTAGTTATTAGATTAATATTAGTTTGATTTGTTTAAGGTTTTATTAGGGTTTAGTAATCATTAGTTGATTATTTTAAGGTTTTATTAGTTATTAGATTAATATTAGTTTGATTAGTTTAAGGTTTTATTAGGTTTTAGTAATTATGAGTTGATTATTTTAAGGTTTTATTAGTTATTAGATTAATATTAGTTTGATTTGTTTAAGGTTTTATTAGGGTTTAGTAATTAATGTTTAAGGTTTTGATTAAATAATATTAAAATGAACTTTATTAGTCTTAGTAAGGATTTCAAATATTAGTAACTTAGTAAGGATTTCAAATAGCATATTTCATTAAAATAAATTAATTACACAAGATTTAAAGTTACAAAATTAAATACAAAATCGAAAATACAAATTAGTCTTCGATTGGTGCTTCGGATTGTAGTTCCGGACTATTGTTTCGCATCCATTCATCCATTGCCTGTTCTTCGTCGGAAAGTGGGAACGTCATTCCTTCCTCAACTTCAACATCGTGTATTGTCACTTCTATCTCAAGCTCGCCTTCAAGTTGTGTGTGGTCTTGTACACGTTCCATTGCGTCCAAATGGTCTTTCAAGCAAATGCACATCTCCAATGATGCAGGAGTAAGCCTCGTCCTTCGTATCGATAAAACCCTGCCACTAAGAGAAAAAGCAGACTCCGAAGCTACCGTAGAAGCTTGGACGCTTAGTAAATCACGGGCCATGGCAGATAGAATCGGAAAGTAGGTTTCCTTTTGTTTCCACCAGGCCAAAATATCAAAGTTTTCAAATTCTTCCGGCGTAAGACCGGAAATCCAATCTGTCCCTAGGTACCTTCCTAGTTCGCTACTTGCGCTAGTACCTCGGGCTCGTTTAGTTACATTTTGTCTTAATGTGTTAAATAAATCAAAGTTAACATCTTGGCTTCTACTCGAACTAGAAGCCGCATACATTGTTTGTTGTATGTTAGATGTTTCACCATATTTTTGTAAATAATGATCAAACATATTTTGAAAATATATGTTAAAGTTATTTTTAGTGTTTGTTGCAAAGTTTGGGTCTTCCAAATCCAAACCCAAAGCACTGACTATTTCATCAACTAATGTTTCAACGCCGGCACCATTGAAACATGGGTTTAATGCCGTCGCACAAGTAAATACGGGCGGCATTTCTTGAAAGTATTTCTTTAGTTTTAATTTCATTGGAAGTAACATTCCCGTATATATTTCATTATTTTCACCCGTCGATGGAAATTCGTTAATTTTTCTTGTCATTATAAATAATTGTTGAAGAACCAAACAAGACGTGGGATAATAAACTCCCGATAAAATTGTTGTTGAATTTTTAAAAACTCCAAATAAACTAGTAAATTCTCCTATGGCGTCCCAACATCGGCGATTAAATCTTTTTGCCTTACGTTCTTCCACTAAATTGTTATGAAATACTTCCAAGGTTTCCCTTTGTCGTAAGGCGCTGTTAAACATACGCCAAGTCGAATTCCATCTTGTTGGTACGTCCCAAGACGGACCTAAAAAGATGGAGTTCGTATCCTCACATAATTTTTGATATTCCAAATATCTTCTACGGCTTTTCATAAAAACATCCTTTAACATTTGTTTAAATTTTTCTTTTAACGTATTCATTCCCTCAACCGCAAGAGCATCACTCACAACCAAGTTAATAATGTGAGCAACGCATCTTGTATGAAAAAAAGCACCGTTACATATCGGTTTATATTTAAGTTTTAATTTTTGAACAGCATTCGTATTATTTGAAGCGTTATCAAAACTTATAGAAAGTATTTTATCTTGTAAATGGAATGTTTGTATTATTCCATCTAACATGTAAAACAAATTATCCCCCGTGTGAGGATACGGAAACATTTCGAACGCAATCGTACGTTTCATCATTTGCCAAGAATCGGGATCAATCCAATGCGCGGTAACGCAAAGGTACGATTCGGGCAAACCGTGAGGCGCCGACCAAACGTCCGTTGTTAGGTTAACACCGGTATTTAAGTTTTGAAAACCTAAAATTAATTCTTGTTTGGCTTGACGCCAACGTTTCAAACAATCACGTCTAATAGTAGTTCGACTTACTTGATGATAGCGTGGTTGTAGCGCCTTTTGAATCATTTTCGTCAAGCGTGGGTTGTCAAAATGATTGAATGGCAAACTTTCTTGAATCACCAAGTTCCCCATCATTTCACGAACCATGTCGGGATCGAAATTCCAAACCCCGCACTCTTGAGACATTTGTGCTTGATCGCTTGCGGGATTATTTTTGACAACAACACAATGCTTCGTCAAATGGCTTCTTAAAGTGGAATTAGATTCCGGTTTAAGAAAAGTACCGCAACCTTTGCACCGTGCCTTATCGACACCGTTCGACATTTCGCATAAGTCGAAATGTTGAAATAGCTCTTTGTTTCTCGTTGTAGTTTTTATTCTAACAACGGTTGGTTCGGTTGAAGTGGATGCACCAACACCAACGGAACTATGAGCACTTCGTGAGCTTGCCATGGATGAAATAAAGATTGAATTATGAAATACGAACGTAAAAGAATAAGAGATTGAATCGAGAAGAAGTAGGTGATCGTTTTTTGATCGTTTTTGATCGTTTTTGAGCGTTTAAGAAGAAGAGATATTGTAAGATGTTGTGTGATCAAACCAAAACAATCCTCATCTATTTATACTAACGTTTAGGGGCAAAAAGGTCCAAAAAAATGTTGAAAACGGCTATAAACGGCTATATTAACGGCTATTTTTTTTTTCACTCGATCGGTTAACCGGTTAACCGGTTAATACCCGGTTAACCGGTCTTAACGGCTATATAACGGCTATATTTGTGGCTCCAAGTCTCCAACGGCTTTTTTTTTAAAAATAGAAACCGGTTAACCGGTTTATAACCGGTCAAAAAAACCGGTTTTACTTTAACCGGTTCCTAACCGGTTTTGCCCAAAAAATTCCAAACCGGTCTAGAACCGCCGGTTTTTCGACTTCACCCAAACCGGTAGCATTAACCGGTTCCCAAACCGGTTTCTAACCGGTTCCCAAACCGGTTCGGTTCGGGTAACCGGTTTTTTTGTGCACCACTAACCACCAGCAGGACAGAGTGGATCATCTGACCCTTTCAACCTTGGGTCATTACAGAGTGAAGCAGAAGCATTGTATCAGCAATGGTTTGGAGATCTGGTCCCGAGACCTAACTATGACCCAGATGACTATCGCACTCACTAATCCTGCATAAGATCAGGTCCATGTGCTCGTTTAATGTATTTGTACTGTTGCATTCTTTTGTCTTTGTTGTGTTGTTTGTGTTGGTCTTGAACTTATCTTGGTTGGACATGTTTAATTGGTAATGTTAAGTTCGTGCTTAGTTTGGATGTCTCTTAA